>OX438531.1:11093138-11693138 GCA_949316355.1 Bruchidius siliquastri | reverse complement strand
ATGGAACAACACCTAGGTATAGTTTTTATTCATCTGTTTTCTCTGGTACACTCAACACATATGGTCTACTACATCCAAACTGAAGTCAAGTTGATTCGACTCGGTACGTCTCGATTATTGATACATACTCATTTTCATCATGCGAATATATCGAAATTATAAAAATTGCAGCAGTAATAGTGATGATAAAATATAATACAACGCCACTGTAATTCGCTAGACGCACTAGACGTAGGACATAGGTAGAACATTCCCTATTTCCTCTTGATATCTGGACAGAAATGTTGTCAGATAGCTTCAATTTCAAACCAACACTTTCTCAGATTTAGCTTCTCATCACGCTACACCCAACGGTTTATTGCTAAGTTCTTCTTCACTTCATTGTAATCTAACATCGGTCTATCAATGAACAGATCACGTAACCACATATGTGGTCAAGCGATATTAAAAAAAAATCAAACTGCGAAATCTCACAAACATAATTATACGATGACATTTCATAACGTTTAGTGATTGATAAAATAGCTATAATCGTTACTGGAGGAATTATGTCCTATTTTGAAGATATGCTCTGGGAAATAAATAATAACCAGGAAAAACTGTTGAAAAATTTGATTAATCTCTTATTTGGGTAATGATTTATTATTATTTGTTCTGTTCTATCCATGCTCCTAAATGTGAATGAACTGACTAATAACAAAATAAGCAAATTACCACTGACATTAAGCAGGAAATTAGCTGTACATATTTCTATTTTTAGTTCTTTTTGTGTCTTAGAGCTTGCTCACTAAAATATCTATTAAATCTCAATATAATGCTCTTCAAGTATCAACTAAGAACAGGAATGACTTTGATTATAGAGGAAACGAGACGTTTGATTTTAATTTTTTTTACAAGGAACATATATTTGCTGTAGCGATGGAAAAAATACTAAAAAAGAACGCTGTTAATAAATTATTATAAGGAAGGTCAGTATACATTCTAAAAGGATCTTTGTTCTGATTTATTTATTTATTTATTTGTATGGAATATAATGTGTTCGCTCTAATATCCTCCAAAAATTTCATTAATCCATTTTTCTAATGTAAATGATTAAAACAATAAAAATTGATATTAGAGTATTTTTCAAATTGCCCCGCTTTGTTGATGCTTACTTGAAGACTTTTATAAATTTCTAATGTATTCTCATCCTAATGACAGCAGTAATGTATGTAAAAATTTCATCAAGACCAGAGTGAAACTTCGAGTTATGGAGGCGCGAGTGGAACTGTTATCGGATAGGCAAATAGAAATGAAAGAAATTATGTTATGTGCTTCATGAAAAACAAAAACACTATTACAAGCAGTTTGAAATGTGAAAAGTTAAGATTTATTTAGTCCTATGTGATTGTTTGAGTGAACCAGGAGAACAAGATGAATAACGAATGGAATGTACTGTACATTACATACAGAAGTTACGCTAGATATATTCAATCATAAAACTTATTGATTGTTGTATATTCATATAAGAGTATAATATTAACAATAAATTTTGACCTTGAGGAAAACTAGAAATACAGTTGACTTCGTGAATTATCAGTTGATGCAATGTATGTTTTATTCTATTGAAACAATCCAATACTTCTATTGTTATTGGACCTTTTTATCACCTGACTTGATTGAAATACAATCTAGCAAGTAGTACAAATTGCGTTGTGATTTTAAGTAACGTCCGCAGCACAGTAGATTCCTTTACACATTTCCTGCATGCCTCATAGCGTGCATGTACAGTCTTGGAAATAGAAAATGTCACTCGACTCTATCTTTATAGAATGTAGAATGTGGTTATACATATGAGAATATTCATGATTGACGATAGATCATAAATTGAATCTAGCAATATAATGTATTAATGTAATGGTCATAGAACACCAAGAAACACTATCCAAAATTATTTCGAAAAAGATGCTTCCGCTTTCCTGTTTCGTTGGCGTTTTCTGGTTCCTGGATTACCAGTTGTGACAAAAATATGAACTGCCACCATGAGATAAGAGCTAACATCCTCTAAGTTGTTCGGATTATCCACGATAATTTGACAATCGAGAAATAGGAAACATTCCCTCTCAGCAACAAAGTAAAACTAATGCTGATCATTAAATCGAACTACTTGCAGAATTTGCTCATTTCTGTTTATCACATCTACGGTCCCCCTTCCATCCACACATTTTTCATAAATTTTAGTTTTATGAGAATGTCATTATACAAACAAATATAGAAAAACAAAACAAACATTTCATGTAAAGGCATTGTTATGTTTACGATTGGAACCGGAGAAGAGGTGCTTGAACATGCATTTCATTATTGTATTCAGTGCTTAAGAAAAAAATATTGTTAAACAAAACGACATAAGGGAAAATACCAAAAATCAATAATCTCAACAAGTTTATCAATTTTTTACTAAAACATTTTGTATATCATTTGACATTCTACTAAAGTGATACTAGGGCATTTGAGCTAAAGTTTAGATGTTAGGGTTATTAGATTGGTTGATCCTATATGAAACAAAGATGACCATTTCGTTATGCAGAAAGGAAGTGACATTTTCAACATTCCAAGACAATCGGCTTACCGCGCACAAAACACAACCTGCATAGAAAAAAATCAAAGTAACCTGCCATTGGCTCTTTCTGTCCAGGTGGCCGTTGCGTGATCGTGCAAATGAAACCGTCCGTGGCCAAAGTGGTGAATCCTTTGGGCACGGTAGTTAACGTGCACTCCGAAGAAGACAGCGACCAGGAAGCAGTGGCTGGCGAAGAAACCGTCATCCACGAGAACTGCGATGAGACGTTATTCAGACCGGTAGTCACTCCCAAAACCACTGCTTGTCGGGAAATGAATCGAAGGTATGCGGACGAGATCATGACCAAGAGCCTGCAACCCAACACTGAAGTAGCCGTGAGTCTGCTGAAGAAAGAGAAGCAGTCACCAAAGACTGCGAAAGCCAAGAGGAAAGAGGGTGTTAAGGAGAAGGAGACCCCTAACAAACGGCCCGAGGAGAAGGCTAAGGCTAGTCGGAAGAGTCCAGAGGTCAAACCAAAGGTTGAACTGACTGAGGTACCAGAACAAATACCTAAGGAACCTTCGAAACTCTTCGAAATACCTCCTTTAGATACCGAAGACTTTTTCTCACTGGAAACGAAACAGGAGAAGTTTGAAGATGCCAAAGATTGTAGCGAGGATCAAGCTTGTTCTAATAAAGACAAGAAAAAACCAAAAATCAAGAAGAATCAAGCGGAAGAAACAGAATCAGACCCCTTAATAGAAGAAAAGCCAATATTAAAGAACCAAAGGAAGCCTAAAAGTAAGCTGGGTGTCAAGATAATTAACATAAATAACGAGAACAACAAGAAAACTCTCGAGGACGTTGTCGACGTAGTGGTTACAGCTCCTCCAAGCAAATTTTGGAGCAACTTACCAGCTTCTAAATCCACCGCCGCTACGGACAATCTGATAATCAACGAAGTAAACAACAAAAAAACTAATGATGATGTGGATGTGTTTGTGGCAGCACCTCCAAGGAAGTCATGGAGCTCCATAGCTGCCTCTAGATCGGCAGACAACGAAACAAGTGCAAAAGACAACCCTGAGATAACTCCTTCGAAGAAATCTTGGAACACTATAGCTTCTTCAAAATGTGAAACTGAAAAGTCCCTTCTAGATAGCGATAACAAAGAAAATGATCTGGATTTGGACCTGCCCAAGATCGAGTTTGTGGAGAAGATCATGTACCTTCCTACCGAGTGTATGAAAGAAGATTTGATAGACATAAACACCCCTATGGAGGAGACAGCGAAAGAATCCGAGATAGTGGATATTTTGGAGACCACCAATTTAATAAAAATAGACAAGTCTTCAGATGATGAGAAGGTTGAGAGTAGTGGCTCCCATGAGACCACGGAAAGCGATGACTCCTGGAAAGTTCCCAGAGTTGTGACCAATGATGTGATTCCTCCTGAGCTGCCACCTCCCATCTCTAGGGCTGCAAGAAGAAAGAAAAGGAAGAAATAAGGCGTGGAGGAGAAGTAGGTCATTTTTTAGTGGTTGTGTTGTGAGACTTTGGTTGTTGCAACCAAAACGTTAAGAGAGAGGTGATCTGTTTTAAAGTATCCTTCTGACAGATTACAAAATAGTTCAGTAAAATGAGGTATTGCAGTGATAATATTGATCAAGTTGACTTTTGACAGCTTCTTGATAATGGAAGCTTCATATTTTAGAATTTGGAAATACCATATTACATATTATTTGTGAATAACAATTATTTTGTTTTTATGTTCAGTATTTGTCCATTTAAACCTTATATTGACCTACATTTATTCATAAGTTAATTATATACAATTATAAGCTTTTATGCCTGCAAAGTTCTCCACGCAAACGTTTTATTATCTAACACGAGTGAAATTGTAAATATACAATAATGGTCAGTTTTTTTATTAAATGAAAGGTGGTTGGCATTGTAGATTGTAGGTTTAAAAAGACATATGCTTCTTCTAATGAGTTTCGACGAAGAGACCTTGAAATAAACATCAAAAAAAGATTTAAAACATTAAAAATACAATCCTAAAAAAATAAGAATAATACATTTGCCAAAAAGTTATTTTTTTACGTGTTGATTATTTGAGTTCTTTGCAAACAAGATTTTCATCTTCATTCTTTCGCTACTTTTCAAATGTGAAGAATTCATATACGTCACTAAGAAAATATTATTTACTAATTTGACATTTTGGTTTTAACTTGAACTTAGCGGCACAATTAAAATTTCAATTTTTACAGTGTGAGAACTATAAAAATTGATAATTTGTGGATATGTATTAGTTTTACTATACTGCAGATTGAACCAAAAAAATATGTGACTATTTTTTTAACGCATAAAAATTTTATGGTCATTCATAAAATAATTTTCTATAAAGTTTCCATAAAATCTACCTACCGTCATCTTGTCTGAAAAATAGTAGGAAAATGTATGAATGGATATGTTCTCAAGTGACCAAAACGCAAGAATAATTTTGAAAAAAAAGTATAATTTAGCCGAGATACTTAGTTTTATTGGTGAACACTTACTTTAAGATTTGTACATAGTTTGTATCTAGGCATTCGAACCGAGCCTAAAAAATCGGTCGGCTTGTCAAAATGTTAGATATTTTGAAAAAACTGTGTAGATGCCTTCATACTTCTGGATAATTGAGAGCTGGTTGACAAATTAGCAAAAGCTGAAATTATTCATGTATTTAACTTACCATTCCTCAGTATCTTGAATTAATTAAATTTTAAACTTGTTTTGGATATCTGTGATGATTTCAATTCGCTCCAGCACTAACGCTAGATGGTGTGATACATCTTCCAAGCCTAGATATTTTCCATGTTTTTGACTTTTGAATTTTAAAAGTACATTCGGAAAATTTTTCTCGGATTATGTTATGTATTATTGTTAAATTGAATGCGTAATGTATGCAATTTTATATTTGTAGAATTCTGATTGAATAGAAATTAGTTTTTTGAATAAAAGTTCACTGAGATGCTCTGCGCGACTAGTTACTTGAACTTATTTTGGATATCTTTCCCAATTTGACAGCCAGCCCTCGAATTTAATATTCAGGAAGCTTAATAATAATGTTTAATTTTAAGAAAACTTTTTCACTACCTGAAACCATGGTTACCAACCATGGTTGGTTTTCTCAAGAATAAGCTGTATATATGAATATTTTGCATTGGGTTCTTATATAATACAAGTATTTGCTGGCAAATACTTTTTTAACACTTATGTCGAGCATTGCTTATTGTGTTTTGAATGTAACTTATTTGAGCGCTGTTAAATGTGGTTTGGATTAATTTATCGAAAAAAATATTCCAATGTGGGTCTGTATAAATGTTTGATTGGCATTAATGTCACTGATATCTTAATTTTCAAAAATTTCACCTTATTAAATTTTATACTCGAGGTAGCCGAAACGTCAGTAAACTTTCTCTTTTTACATATGTGGTTTTAGTTATCAGCCGATCCAAACGCGATGTATAATGGACCTTACTGAAGAATTGGATTCTTCACTTGTTCGTGTTCTTTTTCAATGTATAACTTTTGTGCTTGTATTTATTGTCTCGAAATTCGAAATTCTCAATCTAAAAACTATTCAAACTTCACAGTTGCACTGCTTCTTGCGAGGAGCATGAATCTTGTCCAATGTTTCCTCATTGTAGATCTCGTTCATATAAGTATTACCCGGATAATAAAAATTTTTATTAAAGTAATTTCACTCACTCAAAATGTTGAGATTTCGAGCGCCTATTCTCTTGTTATTTTTGCTCAGTCTGTCGTTAGTATTTAATATTTACTTTCTGCTTAGAAAACTATAGATTCACATTTTATCAAACTTTTACTTTAGGCCAGTAGATATAATCAGGAATGAAGCTCTCTAAAACTGCTCTGGTAGTTTGACGCACATTTTCACTTATATCATGTTCGCCGATTTGAGTAATAAATTCAACCTAATGGATCAATACTATAGCAATATGAAATATAACTTAGTACTGATGTTTTATCAACGTAAATAACGAACATCTTTAACATTGAATAATGTATCTGTATATACTTTCACTCGTAATATTTTAATAGTATTGTGTAATTCTCTTGTATTATTTATTTATTTGTTCATTGCGTATAATAAGTACCCATGAATGTTTTCTAGTATTGTGTTTATATATAATCATGGACTTTTTGATGATGGATTGTATACAGTCATTATATTATAGACAGCGTTCCAATATTTATACATGATATAGAAAAATTGAAAAAAATAAAAATTATGAAAACTGAATTTCTACTTACATGTTTTGCCAATGGCCGTTTGAAGATTAGATTAAAATAATAAAACGGCTCAGCACCTGTGAACTTCAAATCATGTTTCCATATGTTTCTGTTTTATGCCGTTTACAACTGCGATACTTATAAATATAATATATCACCAATTTTTAATCACTTTCGTGAGTAGCCTAGAATTTGAAAACAGTTAGTATGAACAGACTTGAGAAAAAAACAACAAAAATGGTGTTATCTGCGTGAAATTGCAAACGAAACCAATAATGCCGCTTATTTCCTGAAGTTGCTAGTGTGGCTGATGGGAAAATGTGAGTAGTTTCAACTACTTCTTAAACAAAACAGTTCAAGGGACGCATGGGACTTCTTAATAAGAATGCTGAAAACTCTGATTATCCCAGAAATGTACAAGAAAAGGATGTCGAAAAAATAGCACACTAATAAAATGAGACAGACAAATACTATCAGAGATGATCTATCAACTAAAGCGTATTCAAATCAAAAGATATACAATATCTGTGAAAATTAAGGATCCTCATGGAATGGATCAGTGCCTATAGCCTCTTTGTGTTGGTGCACCTCTCGATTTTGTACACAAAATAAAAACATTTTAGTGAGAAATAATGGCATGAATAATATTTGATTAATGTAAAACTAGTAACAAAGTGTTTGCCAGAAATGATGTTATACCTGTTATTTTGAAGCCAGTGGTCGACATTTTAATTGAAATATCAACAAAACATTAACACGCAAAACATGTACAAGGATGGCGCTTTTCTGGAAATGTCAACTATAAACCTGTGACTGCTTTGCATTATGATCAAGGATATGTAGAATGTCATTGATGCGCATCTCCTGAAATACCCGCGCAAAAATAATATCAACGACGGCTAATATGGTTTCCGCAAGCATACATCCACGGATCTGGCTTACTTCACAGATATATGGAGCAGAGCAATTCAGTTTCAAGGAGTCTCGATTCGTCGGGCTCGATATATTGAAAGCTTTCGATAGGGTGTGGCATCAAGCTTGCTGCCTATGGGTTACCACCGGGTCTGTCTCAATGGTTGGATAATCTTCAGCTAGAGAAAATTGTATTCTCTGGAACAGCTACTGCTACTCTACATGGCTCAGATCGGACCATCGCTGGAATACTGGCTCCTTAATGGACACAATCAAGAAATGAGGAAGGAAGGAATGTTGGCTGATATGTCTATTCTATAGATACGATCATCGCAGGTGTTCGACCCAACTGTCTTGCATAATAACAGCAAGACTCGCAGTACAGCAAATATCAGAGGAGCCCAACGGTCACCAGATCGACTCAAGAACGCCCGAACTAACCTTTTCCAAAAGTCGTTCTTTTGGAAAACCTCAGCGTTGTGGAATGTTTGTTCCCCGATGGTTACAATCTACAGCGTTTTAAGGTCAATGTGAACAGACATTTCACTTATTGAGCGCAATATGCTTTCCGCCTTTGCATGAGGCTATATATTAAAAAAAACTACTTCGAAGTTTCATCACTACTCTCAATCGTACTATTGTACTTGCATTCCTTTTTTAGTTGTTCATTTGTCGGGTAAATAATTACATTGTCGTATCATTTATAGGCTATTGAAACTGGCAATATTCCGTAGTTGTTAGATATAGATGATTGCTTACATATTTGCATTCAACATGCATGAATGATTAAAGCAATGAATTATAGATATTCTGTAACTCTTCAATATATTTCAAATTATAAGACTCAAAGTTTTTGAGCATTCTCATTTGTTCAACATAGCAAAAGATGGATCATTTCAAAATGCAATTCTAATATTAATTCATTAACTGACGTGATTTTTCATACTGAACTAATTGAGCAAAATTAAGGAAGCTTTTTCAAATTATTTTCTGACTTTGGCAGTGCGGTCGACACCGAAGACTACAATTGAATTTCCTTTATGTAAAATTTCAATAAATATAAATGATATGGATTTAACTTTAGTCCGTCCTTGCAAATGCAGTGCCTACATAATTTAATACAGGACTAAAATCTATAATTTGATCTAGGAATAACCACTTAATATGGAGGTGGAACATTATTCTATGCACATTTTAGGAGGCGGTGAGCAATCAACGACGGACTACAGCTGTCGAGACCACGAGGACTTCAGCTCAACAAGCAGCTTCAGCTCTGCAAGTAGAGCCTCTCCAACTCTATCGTATGGCGAAACGTTGCTTCACTTTCCAGGGGATTCCAGTAGTTCTGTATAAGCTCAAAGTTTATCTTAATTAATTTATTATTATAAATCAGTTATCTGGTGAGGTAGGTAATCTATTGAAGGATAATTCTTACCAACAGTTATTTCTTAATCGTGGTTTATGGAAATGTGCTTTTTCAAAACACCATCAAGCGCTATGTTTAGCCGCTATTTTGGGTGGTCCCAATGGTGACAAAGTTATTGCGAGTCTGCAGATTAAGTATGGTGGACCTTCTCATCATTCATCATCAGCTTTGTAAACGGTGGATTTTTTGGTATGCCATGGGTAAATTTGAAAGTTTATTACATAAATTTGTCAGTCCTGTCTGTATCAATTGTATGAGCCGACATCCTTATACTTTTAAAAATACTCTGCAGAGAGAAATATGGAGTTGGGTTTGGTCGGTGAAAATGTTTGAGAAAGCGCAACATCCATTTGAAACATTTCTCTTACTCCTGATGTACAAGAAAACATTCCGTGTCAAGGAAAGGTATAAGAATAATATTTCACGTTACTCTAATAAACTGTAACGGCTCATAATAAAAAATATGGACGATATAAAACACGTCCATCATTACGTAACTGTGATCGCTATTTTCTCCAGAATGGCAGTCTAATTTACTACATCTTGAACTGTCTCTTACATGTTTTTAATACTTTTTGTTGATATGCTCATGAATAGAGGTACCACATTCAATGATAGGATCCTTTGATCCAGTGGCATCCAGGGGCGACTCAACACCCCCAACTTTCAAAATAAGCAGTTTTTCTAAAAAAGCCTGACAAAGTGGCGGATTCATCTTTTTGGTTAAACTCGTAACTGCCCCCTCCACGTGTGACTGTTTAGAACATACCTTATCTACTAGCTATTGTTTTGTTCTTAAAATGTTTTCAGGCGATAGCTCTTCAGTTGTAAGTGTTTTGCTCATCATAATCTTGCAAATGGGGGAAAGAAAGACTGGTATTTCATTCCCTTCTCTAGCTCTTAATGCATACTTCCAAATTATAAATTCATAAGTCCTTCCCGCCTATCACCAATACGTTCTTCTGGCAATCCAATTGCAGAATTGAGTTCGACGTTGATCTTCAAGTTCATTCTAAGGTTAATCTTAACCAGTACTTTTAAAAGAATGAAAAAAAAATACTTTTATATTTTCTACCATTTGCCTTCACGGTGTCCATTCCAACCTAATATATCATGAAAATTATGCATTATTGTCGGTACATGGCTGTTGGCTTTACAATTGCAGTGATAGCAGTTATGTGAACCGGATATACCCTTCTTTTGTCTTGTCTTATCTCTGGGCAGTATACGATGTTCGAACAAGCACATACTATATTAGGTTATACTTCAACATATCATTTAATTTCATTTCCTATGCTAGTCATATCAGTATCATTGGATTCAAGCTCAAAGACAAATCAACATAATTTTGTCAATGAGAGATTAATTATTTAGCCGTACTGTGAGTTTTTGCACACCTTGAATGTGCAGAAAACTTCAATTAAATTCTATAAAATAAATGTAAGCAGGACGAGAAACCGATCCCTGAGGGACTCTTGAAATATAATTTTGGGCATTTTGTTATGAATATTTCCATACACCACGAACATGTAGACATACAGTTGTAGTTGATGTTGAACATAAACCATAGGGTTGGCTTTGAAAATTGTGATAAATGTTAAAGTAGTTGAGGGTTGAGAGTACTCTAATTTTCTACCTAAATTTATTTTTCTATGAGTTAGGAGAGACTTAACAAAAATATTTTTTATAAACTTGCAATATTATTTTGTTCACCTGATAGATGTAGTTAGGACGATGATGGTTCAATTCACAGAAATACATCAAAACGAAAGCTTATATTTAAGATAGAAATAACGAATATCTCTACGCGCAGTGTGTTGATTCATTATGATTCTTCCATTTGACACATTTCGTGTCCTGTTCAGATAAAGTTGAAAATGTAAAACCGTTAAATTTTTGTTAATCAGGAGTCGAATATTCACACACTTATGTCTCATATAAAATAATACTAAATTTAAACATTATAACTGTCATCATATTATTTTTTATCAAATGTCCTACAATGTAAACAAATATATAAAAACATATATATTTGCTAATACTCTAAATACGTTGCTATTTGGCTATATTCCTCAATGTAAATCTACGGATTATTGTATTCAGAAGAGCATCAGAAAATTACATATTTGCTTTGGTATAAAAAAAAAAATAAAAGTGACACAAAAATAACTTACTTATGTATTGATATTGTAATCTAGTGATCAGCAGAGTTTGGTAATAATAAATATAGGTTTGAGTATCAACATTGCTTTATGTGTCAGTGATGTTGAATAAAACGTAACTTTGCATGTGAATTATTTTATTAACATGACCTACATACGATTTATTATTAATTAATTGCAAATGATATATCTGTTTGACTATCGGGTTTTGTTATTATTACGGCTTCATACTTATGCTATGGGACTTTCGTGTTCATGTTTATTGCTATTTATTGGCTCCTCTACCATCTTCGATAGGTACCTTTTTCATCTGTACTGAATGAAAACTGAAGCCACATGTCCACAACACTTTTTCTGGAGATAGTCAATGTCATCACAATTCCAATATTTAATTCTTTCTACTATTAAGAGGACAGCCGAAACATTAATAAAGTTACCAACTACATGTGGTTTTAGTTACAGGGAAGTACAAGATGAATCAGATGATCGACCATAGGATAAGAGTCATTAGATACTCATGTTAAAAAAATCTTATTTCAATTTGTTGTGTTATTTTAGTGATATGAGTCTGAAACAGATTTTTTTTATTTCCCTCATTCAATACTTTTCCTTTTGTTTGTTTAATTTTTACTCTTTGTTTTGAGGTCCATAGCTTACGATATCATGTTATTTTGAATCACTACATTATGTTTACAGTAGTATAGGAATTCTTTTTAAACCTGTTTGAATTTCATTGTTGAATATTGTTAATATAAGTCTTATTAGATATATTTCCTTGTTCAATGTAAATCATTTTTAGTTTTAATTTATATTTTGTGGGACTTATAAAATCCATAGTAAATCATCTGCATCTCACTGGTACTTTTGCTGCTTTTAGAATAAAAAATATTACGTTGCCTCATTAAACAATGGGTGGATTTTATGTTTATTAATAGATGTTTATAGGTATCTGATAATACATTTTAGTAATCTCCTCAGATAACATACTAAAAAACCGAATTAATGGAAGCTTATCGTGAGGTAGAGAGTTAGTATATATTGTGTTCGGATATTGCAATGGCGTGGTCTAACAAATCCCGCTTAGATAGTAGTAGATACTCAATATTTATTAGATATAGATTGTATTTGAAGGTGGCAACAAGATGATAGTGAATTTTCGACCTTATACTGTGGCTCACTACAACTAAACTTTGAAACTAAAATTAAAGTATCAATTCATTTCGTGCGATAAATCATTGAAATGTCTTCAAATAATTTCAAAATTACATTTTTCGAGAATCTAATGCATCACTAAAATGGCCCGCTCTATATCTTAATCAGATATACATTGTTGTCGGCATTTCGATTGCCCTCGGCTTTTCCTAAGGTAAAAAGTGTCTAAGCAAGAGCCGTAAATGTACAATCATTAATCATCGTCAACCCTGCTTTTAGACATAGACATGGCGATACGCTCTTAATTAGACACATGATGGAAGAGGGATAGCAACAGACGCAGGAGATATATAAACAAGACCTATCCCGTGGAGCTGCCATTTTACATCCGCTGAGTTAGATCATAAGTGCAAGTTGGTAATACTACTTGGAACATATACTAGTTGAGTTTAGAACTGCTGTTTTACCATGAAATTAGTGCATCGCATGGCTTTGGCATTGCTGGTATAAGTACTGTCACATGACTCCTTACAAAGAAACCCAGTGCTAACTGGGACTGGAACTCAGTGTTGCCACATTCGAAAAATTAACATGATTCTTATAATCGTGTATAATATAAGAACGAAATCTATAAAAGAAGTGTCTGAGTGACAGTCTATATTGGAACATGTTTACTCGTGTTATAGAAAACAAATATATATTCTTAGTGCATATGTGTCAATCACAATCTGAAAAAAAAACGTACTGACAACATTTTAAATTCAAATGCAACTCCGTATCCTTCCAGCATTCTGCATTTCACATATATTAATTTCAAGGTAATATCTGACAATTGAGGCAGATGCAAATCATTCAGTGTTAAACAATTACAACCATAAGATGTAGATAACTGAAAAATATTGTGATAAAAAAATGATAGATATTTTAGTTGTTTATATTTATGAGTGGGTTTGAATAGTATATAGCTTTTAATAGTGAATAATTAAAATTCTTAATTTCCGAATCGTTGATTTAATTTTTATTTATATAAATTTATTGAGAATGAGTTTTCGTTTTTTCTTAGTCAAATACATAGTTCAAATATAGTTTTTCCAAAAAACTTTGTGAAATAACTTCATAGCCACTTGACCAATGCATGTATTTTTCTGTAACATAATGTACAATATATTTTATATATTTTCTACTTTTACAGCAAATTCTATTTGCTTTTTTCATCCAATTGTTAAGAAACATATCTCTCGTTATATACAGTGTATTTTTACTAGTCAAGAACTTGTTTTTGGCGAAATGTGATATGATCTTTCAGTATGTAAATAATTTCACTTTTTATACCATAAACTGTAAAGATTTGTACTGAAATTGTTGCAATAGTTCTGGAATAAATGATTAAGCATAGAGCTGTTCTGCATTACTGTTTCATTTTTTAGTTATTGCCTCTAAGTTTATTGGCTATTAGATAACTTGAATTGACTAACACTATTAAACACAGCCTGATGTACTAGTGTCATATTGGACATCGTTTATGGTGTTCAACTTTACATTGCGACGGGAGTCGGACCAGGAGTGAATTGTGGCAACATTTTCGATTAATAATGATATGTGGTGTCATATGGTTTCTGTAGCTCGCGCACAGAAAGTCGAAGTTCACCAGGTATTAAAGTATTTCTTGAAACATGAGGTATGAGAATCATTAATACACTGCTAGTCTCATGCTGACCCAGCTTATAGAACAAAAAGAAATATGTTGTGGTTTCAAAATACAATATAGACAATATATAACGAAAATATAATTTTTGTTTTTAATAAACATTGGAAGAATATTGAACCTATTATGAATTTTTACATTTAAAATAATTTCAGGAATTTAAAAAAAAAGTTAAAAAGCTAAGTAATTATTTATTACCTTTATTGTGTTATAATGCAGTAATATGTAATAGTGGTTGAAATAGATGCGGACAGATTAGCCTTCGTTGAAAAGAGTTTACTACGCCATGAAATGCCGTAAAAAATAAGTGTATTAAATCTATTTTCTACTGTTTCCAAGTCGGATCTATCTTAAAATGGCGATGAGATGAAAGTCTTTTGAAAACCCAATAAAAGCAAATTTCCTTATACATTTTTGAATAATTCTTTTTTTTAATCATCCGATGCTTTGAAAAGTCTGTTGGCCTTCCGGCGCGGTAAGTGATATTTAATTATTATATTTTAAAAACCTATACAATGGTTTCTTATGCACCTCGATCGAGCATCTTTTCACCAATAAATTCGGGAAAATGTTTGAATAAGGCTTTTTTCAAATGCACAACTTTGGTAATTCACAATATTAAATGCAGATCATTTGTCAAATCATAGTTTATTATATGTACCTTAAACAGGCGAAAGAGGAAAATGGAAGCATTAGCATTTATTGCATAATCGCAGTATTTACTGCATTATTTTGTAAATTGCAGACTATTAACCGAGTTACATTTATTATATATATTTCTATGAAGTTTTGTCGGAATATGCCAAATGTTTACGAACCACACACAATCTCTAGTCTTCTCCCTGCTGCCTGTGCGCACTTTTTGTGACTTGTATTCTTTGGGTAAACTCAACCGCATTGCAATATGTTCAAGGTAGTCTGCGGTATACAGTTTATATTTTATATCTACTTTCAGAATTGGATTTGTAAAATCAAAACTAGTCACTACGGCTAATAGGGTGCTAGTTACAAAATTATGCTTTCAGTTTTTCCACTACAATTATGCAATAACTAATAAAGATCATTTCCATTTTCGACAGTCTCAAGTATACTATCATTTCGCAAACGATTTGTACTTAATATTGTGAGTTACATAAGTTAAATATTAGAATAGCTATTCATAAACTTTTTAGCCTGAAATATGTTCAGCTTGCGCTCTATAAGAATAATAAAAACTAATGCGATTAAGCTTAAAATTGTCATAAAATACGCAAACGCCGTAATAAATATTTGTAATTTATAGCTCATAAAAAATCCAATACAATTTTGGATATATTTTTTGTTATTCATCTACTACATCTAACAATTAGTATCAGTTATAGTGTAGATATGCGATTCTTCCTGTTATCAGAAGCAGACCAGCTAGAGGTGAATGTTTATTGATTTTTCAATGTGTTCTGTACCAACAAAAACTGGATAAATTCTTATAACCACACCGCCCTCTCCTGTAAATCTCATACTTGGCTCATGGAAGACAATAGTAATTTTATACGATTTTATTTAAAAATAATATATATAATTAAAAAATACACGCAGTAAGTATAAATATTGCACTCTACAAGTTCTCAAAGTTATGAAAGGAGATTCATAAGGTTAATATTTCCTAATACTGGATTCGTATAAAAATATAATATATAGATGTAACTTCAAAAAGCAAGAAAAGGAATGGTAGATTAATTAGATACCAGAAAAGTCTTGAATGATCAAGGCGTAATATCGCATCCATAAATAGATTCTAAGCGTGTTTATATATATTTCCATTCAATTATACTCAAATAAATTTGGTTTACATGCTGTAAATGAATCCATCAACAGTTAGTATTTAGGAGTAGAAGAAACAATTATGGCACATTAGTACAAATATTCGGGCCTAAAAATATTGTAGGTTTTATAGATATACTGGAGTATCATTAATTTAGCATGAAATCCCAAAACAGGAATACATTAGACATGAATAAAAAGTTAAATATCTCCATATATCCGTGAAATTGCTCATCTAACCCCAAACACCTCCTTGTGTGGAATAATGACGATACAGTTTTTAATATAGCCTCACTGCATTGCCATGAATTCTCCATATATAAATTGAATCTAAAATTCATCATGCCTGGCAAGAGCTTCGCCAAAGTCGGTGGCTTTTGAACCAACAAAGAGGTCGTACTTATTGAGTACTTCCTCTTTAGTCAGTTGTTCGTCAGCATCAGAATCTGCCTCGTAGATCAAGTGTCTCGCCTCAGCCTCTGCATGATCGAAATCGTCTGGAAGAATCCAGTTTTTCACCTGAAATAGAAGGTACATGATTTATTCATACATTGTTTCATTGAGTTCAAAATCGGGTATCAACCAAAGAAAATGATAGTTGTAGGGTTAGTTGTACTATCATGTTCATAGTCAAAATATAGTATAATAATTCGTCGCTGAAAAAAGGGGCGTAAGTACAAAAATATTTGGAGTTATGAGCTCCTCCAGTCTTTATATCCAGGAAAAATGAAACTTCTCATAAGAAACTCGAGAGCCTATATACGCGTTGCACTATGAGCTAAAGTTTAAGTGTGTCTCTTGTAGAATAGTTGAGTTAGAAATGCACCTTTTTGTCTTTCCAGTGACGATATGATTCAATGAAAACAGCTGAAACTCATACTTAGGATTTCAAGGAGTTTATTTATATCAACGCCGTTCGAAAACATGGAGCCGATATTTCTTTTTAGTTACCAACGTTGCTTACTTCAATACGTGATTAGCGTGTTTTTTAGACTATATTTTACTTGTCCACAACCCCTCTGTGCACCTCACAATTTTCTCGGGGCCTTCCACTGCCTTCCTGACAGCCTCAAACGTCCACAAGGGGGCGTTATCGGGCCACGATTAAAACCTTTGGGTTAATCCAATAAATTTGTTAGTGATATTGAACCTTAGGTCTTCCGATTATGATAATATTTTGCACATTGTTTCAATTAACCTCCTAGAATGTTTTCGCGATAATTCACCCTCATCAGAGAATCAAACCTTGAATAATTAACATTTTCAGAGCACGAGTGCCATGAGTCGACACTAATTTTTGAAAGACGAATTTGAAAATTCTTAGATTCCATAAAATTGAAGCATTGCATCTCCAAATTGTGGTGTAGAATTGTCCAGTTAAGGAAAAAAATAACCAGCCCTCTGCAACACAGTCGCTATAAGCAATACAGCATGGTTGTTTTGATCTTACCAGAAAACTAGGCTAAAATAACATCACAAATAATTTTTGGAAAAAAAAATCCAAAAATCGGAAAGATAGAGAATAAAATTCTTACGATCAAACTGCGCTGGTCTTTCTGTTGGTCGTCGAATTCAATAAAAGACATTTTCAACATGATTTTAAAAACGCATTTTTTATGCATATCTTAAAAATTGGCTCCAAGGTAGCAACTTCTCTGAGAAAACTGTATGATATTGAATTTAACAGTTTGTAAGAATTCCAAAATCAGGTATGCAAAAAGTAATCAAGCTCTGTGCGATTTAATAAAGAGTTTTCAATACTTTGCACAAGCTAAATTGAAACAATGAATAAATAATTTCTTATAGAGAAAACAACATTCCATAAATGCATATGGCATCAAATTCAATTCAAAAGTATAGCATGCACATTTAATACATCTAATACTTAAATAAACTGGTACAAAAAGATTGTGTTAATATAGTTTATTTATAATTCACCTCTTTTTCATCCATGAAACCATCACCATCCTTGTCTCTGTAAATATTAAATTGCTCTTTCTCACTTTTCACCCAGTCTGGTTCTTCTTCACCTTCCTCCATATGATACATATCACCTATGTATTCTTTCAATGATACCTTGCCTTAAAAATGATACATCACTCACTAATTTTGCAAAATATTTTTATATGTAAGAAAATGATATATCATTTGTATAGAAAATCAGAATAAATGTACTACATTTGTATTATTTTTATCAGTTCTACTGACTCAGTCAATTTGACGCTTAAATTATAATCACATGTTAACAGTTTGTATGTTTCAAAATTAGATAAGTGTCTATAAGACTATGAAAACTAAAACTGATATTTTGGAAAACATTTATGGAAATAATATGTGGTATTGAAATGAATTCAATTTAAAATCTTCTACTTTCAGTATAAATTCAAAATAGGTATTTAAAACATGAACATCTGTAAAATTTGAACTCATAACTCACCATCTTTGTCTTTATCAATATCCTCCATAGTTTCCAACACAACAATATCTCTCATATGGTCAGTCTCTTCAGGATGCAAAAATCCAGCAAACTCTTCTTTGGTGAGATTACCATCACCATCAGTATCAGCAACTGCCCATCTCCTTAGGTCCCTTTTCATCATGTTACGATATGAGATACCTTCAGCATCTTGTTCTAATTCTGCAGGATCTAGATTGTCCAAGAACCCATAAACCTATGAAAGATATAAATTCACAATTAGCAGAGAAAATAATGTTTGTGGAAGGAATTATACAAAAAAAAATAATTTCAAATATTCAACCCAACATTTGATAAGACTATGGCATTATAGCAAATAAATCCCTGAAATATTAGTAAAACAATAGTAAGGTCACAGTTTCATAACTTTGGAAATAATACATAAGTTGGACAAATTGATGGATGATAAAGACAACACATGACTTACCAATTGCCTGTAGTGGTCCCAAGAAATGGTGGGTTTCTCCTCAGGATTATATTGCTTCCACTGCCTATCAACATCTTCAGTTATATATCTTTTTTGGGTATATCTAATCCAGTCTTTAAGCTCCTCTCTTGTAATGAATCCATCTTTATTTGAGTCAATTTTGTCTACTATTATCCTATAAAATATTAGATAGTAAAAAAATAACACAAAATTCTACATAATGCAGCATTATTTTGGGCTATAGAATTGAATATTGAATATTCAATTGCTCAAATTACTTAGAGAGAACAAACTATAGACTAATGATGCTAATATTGTAGTCTGAATAGTATTTTGATCAGTCAATGACTGCTGCATACTAGTCATTTTTATAGTTTGTGATGTTATGTTATGAAAGAATTTTGTTATATGTTATTACATTTTGCTGCAAATAAAAACTATTATTATTATTATTATTATTAAATGCTCTTCAGAATAATTGTTCTAAATTCAAGGTTTTTTGTTTCGTCTTGAAACAAATAAATAACTTACTTTCAATGATTACAAGGTAAAAAAAAATACTGTTTTTTATCAGATGGATTGTGAAAAGGTCTAGTTATAGTATTTTGAAATATATCTAATAAATATAAAACATTCAGGGTTGTAAATAAGCATTCATTTATGAAAAAATACAACATACTGATATTTCAGAATTTGCTTTGTTCTGGTCTAGCTCTATTCTATAGGGCTACTAGAAACATAGTCAAAATGCTTAATCCTGACATAAACGTTTTTCACAATTTAAAGCCTATACATTCATATTTTTAGAATTAAACCACAACTTTTTCTGATGGTGCCCATTTTCTTAGTGTGCAAGGTATGCCAATTTTTCTTATTATTTTATTAGTTGTGTTAGTGGATATGTTAATTATGGAATTTTGGGCTTATGCATACCATGTTTACAATCAAAATCAAATATTTCAATTAATTTACTAATCATCAATATTACACAGATAAGATATTTGATAAAGTTTGTGTGAAAAATCACTAAAGTAAACATTTTTTTAATCACATTCAAACAATATTCCCTTCTTAGTGAGCACTGACCCCAATATGATCAATGTAAGGGATACTGTCTTAAGTCACTATTTTAATTACTAGTTTGAGGTAGTAGAACATCTATAATCTTGAGACACCCATTGGGCAGACATACTAATTTATTAATGGTGTCTATGTGATGTAATCATTTTTCATTCAATATATAATGTAAATATTAAAAACCTCAATGATCTCATTTCACCATACATTTATACAACCATAAAGGCCAAATAAATGATATATGACACATCTTACCCTAGCCTCCTTTTACTTTCCTCAGGGGGTAGCTGGTCAAATGTTTTTGCTTCCTCACCCAAAAAAGCTTCATGATCATACTCTGGATTGTGATGCTCATTTTCAAAGTGTTCTTTACCACTCACTTCTCGGTTATATACTCTATCACTTTGTGTTTCATCTTTTGCATTACAAACAACCACATAAATACTGATCAGCAGGAATATACTTTGTTTAGTTACCATTTTTCTGAAAAGACAGAACTTTAAAATGAATTTGTCCAGTCAATACAAATTATGTATTATAATATCTTCCACATCAGCATCTTCCAACATAACACATCCCACACAGAAATCCGATATATCAATCAAAATCCCGCAAGTTCTCAGTGAGATCATAACCTTAAATTAAATTATAATGATATGATGAATTAAAAGTGATTTTCTCATATTTATAATGAGGTAGAAATAGTACTAAGCGAATAAGCCATAACAAAAGTTTTATGAAAGTGTACTTACACCATATATTCAAAATATTTGAAAAACACAATTTGAAAATCGCCAGCGACAACTAAATCATCTAAACACCACAAACCAGCTGCACACGTGGCATGATCTCACACCTCAACCGAGATTAAAGAAAGCATTTGACAGTCTGGAATTCATCCCAATATTCCCTACTCCCTGAAATTGAAATCCAGTCACAACAAACACACACACCACATGAACCCGTTCCAGTTCCATACAGCCGAGATAAAAGACAGTGACCATCACTATTAACTTGTCGCAACATATGACAGCAGTTTGTGAGTTCCTGTGTCTCCCCGTATCCGATACGAGGTTCAGTTGAATAATGCAGTTATCTACAAGTGTAATGCAAAAAGTCTTCCAATGGAACTTCAACCCTACTGGAGTGGAACTTAAGACAATCCTCTGAAAACGAGTTCTCCATATTTCTCCTTCGTTGAAAGGGTTCCATAAATCTGTAAGTGCGAGGTCCCTCGAGGACCACGTGGCCGTAGGCGGTGGCCCACGACGCCTATGCCTTATGTCGGTTCTGGGAATGTATTAGAGAAACAACAGGCAAAATTCAATCATCTTTAATTAATTCTGGTTCTAGTCTTCTCCGTCCAATGACCATTTTCGTCTTAGTAATGTTAAATGCGAGGTTTCAACATTCATATTGCATATTATATTAATCCTTTTTAAATACGAGTCTTAGGCCACCAGGCGCAGAACTAGACATGTAAAAATGGGTGGGCCAACTCGGGGCCGCGAAATTTTTTTGGAGGGCCAAGAAAAGATTAACTAAGGTGCAAGTTTACCTAATTTCCGAACGTTCCAAATTAGGGGGATTTATTTATTTATTTCAGTTCATCATGAGTGGGCACAGGGGTGGGCCGGATGAATTTTAGGTGGGCCCTGGCCCACCCAGGCCCCCCTATAGTTCCGCGCGTGCAGGCCACAGTTGAATACATGTAATTTTTAATATCCTTAGTAATAGTGGAGTGCCCCTACTGTCTTAATGGTGTGGTGTATACTAGCAAGACACAACAACAAGAGGAAGACCAATGAATCTGTCATTATGCAGTTGAACAATGAGAATGTCTTAAACTCTTCAATGGACCCGTGATCCAAAGTCTGATAGAACATAGTTTACGGAAAATTGTAATTAATGCCTTCTGATAATATTGCAACGAGATCAGTGGTAGCAGCCAGTAAAATATCGTCCTGTATTGTATATAAATCACCGAGAGCATGTGAGCAGTTGTCAGAAGTGACATCTGGAACGTCATCTTTCGCAATTGGCATGTTTTTAGTTATACGTGGATATAAATTAACGTATAAGTTAGTAGTTGAATTAAATTAATGTTTTAAGAACGTTACAAAATATAGATAAACTATAATGCTCCTCAGATTTCCTCATGGTTTGTTCCTAGATTTTGAATGAGAAATCCTTTATGTTGTTGCCAAAATCAAAAGAAAATTAGGGAAGATTGATGGGATTCCCCCCGCCACCAATTCTAAAAAATACATAATAACTACAAAACCCCATCCCCAAACTGTACTCTGGATCTGCTCCTCGTTGTTGACTTTTTCCCGATTATTGCTTTATCAACAATGCAAATGCGTCATTGTGTATTTCAAACAAGTTGAATGCAAATATTCCGTAATATAATGAAAGGTGTTAAATTCATATTTATTTTGTATCATTATTTTTAGAATGAGAAACTTTTTTGAATAATATGTGTTTATAATAGCGAGTCAGTTGAACATCTATATCTCAATTCATATCTTTTCCATATTTTTGTTCTTTTTCTGTTACCCGAAAAAAATTATAATAATTTTGAATGTTTCCACGATCTTGACAGTATGTATTAATAATGATAGTATTGATATATATATATATATATATATATATATATATATATATATATATATATATATATATATCTACAGGTATATGAGACATACTGCCCAGGCGATATTGGATGCATTGCGAGAGGTATCCAGAATTTTCAAGCAACATGCCATTTAATCAAAACCGCCCAAATGTTCCTTTGAGAAGACTTTTATAGATTATTTTTCTGTAACTGGGCTTAAACACATGGTATTTACATTGGTGGGAATTAAGATCAGCTTGAGTATATGATATAGGGAAAACATTTTTAGTGTTATCTACCATCACATCGGGAAAATTACTAATGCAGATTTTGTGTCTAGATAATCTTTTGCGACTAAATCTACTAAAAAAGTTGAACTTTCTTCTAATATATCTAAGCTCGAAATAATCTGAAAAAACAATGAAGGTCATTATCAATAGAAGTAAAATTGAGAAATAGGTAAACAGTTTTTTGCAGACAAAAAATACCGAAAAGCCAACCAAGTGTGCAACTGCATTCCGTTATAATTCGTTACTGCATGTGAACAATCTAGAAATATGTCAAAACACGCTGAAGGTATTTTGTAACAGATAAACTTACTACAACTTTGTACATTGATTTTCTTAAATTAGAAATCTAGTTATACGTACCTATATTAGGTATAATTATTTCAATGGTTTACCACTTCATTTTTTTCGGGCAGGTAAATAGAAAAACCACAACGTTTCCTTCCTGAAGGTAGTATTACTAGGCACAAATTAATGACGAAAGGAAATGATGTATTGTTAAATGTTTGTGGGAACCTTGATTTGGGAAAATCCGCATTTGAGTAGCAGAAAATTTCTCAATTCTGGATGGAATCATAAAGTCATTTAAGTCATTTGCACTGAAGACTCAGTTATATGTATAACAGCAAAGATACTTTTAAATATCAGAGCTATGATATTTTTCTCTTGATTCATTTCGAAACCAAATAAATCTATTACAAAGATTCATTACACTGCTAAAAAACATCAAATCAAATTAAAATCTTTATCCATGAGGAAGAAGCACTTTTACGGTTATTTTATTTTTTGTTTTATATGTTTTTCCTCTCAAAATATCTGGCTTAATGACAGAAAAGATGAAAATCCCCTGTTGCATGGGTTTGACTTAGTGTTTTAGTTTAGGGTTGAAGATATATATTTAAATAAAGTAATACATGCGGATCAGTTTGGGGAAGTTCACAGAACTATCTTAAAATCATGAAAACGCAAGATCAGAGAGAAATGGTGATAGTAGCTATGCTGGCTATTCAGGTGGTAAATGGAGGGTGACTTAAGCATAGTAGTCAGAGGCCGATTCATTAGGATGGTGTTCAAAGTAATGCAAATTTCATGTTGTAGAATCGTGGTGCAATGAAGTCGATTTATCAGTGAATGCTGCAAAGACCGAGCACTTACTGCCTTTGAGGTAACGTGGGGACTTATTTTGCAATGTAGTAAAGTTCTTGCCGACTTGCATCTAAACATCAGGATTCATTAGTGTGGATACCTGGACAAGCTTTGTGTTTATGTTAAAGCGGAAGCTCTTGCAAGGATGAAATCGAAAAGGAAGCTTTTAGCTTTAAACCGGCACTAGAATTGTTCGCACATGGAATAAGTGTACATAAAATTTAAAAAATTGAATACTTCAAATCCCAGTATCATAAATTCCCAAAATTTTCGAATTCAACAAAATTTCCATAATTCCTAATATTTCTGTAACCTATTGCCAAAGCATTAAAAGCTCCAAAGTCTTCAATAATGTAATACCACTATACGAAAAATAAGGATTCAACGTATCTTACGCTATTTTTTAGGAAGCCGAATAACAGCTTCATAAGTACTCATGATCCTCAATCACTTAAAGTGTAGTGATCTCTAGTATTGGTTACTAAAACAAAGGTGGATGAAATTAGATCCCCAAAAATTCCATACAATATGAAAAAAATCCAATTTAATGAAACTTCTAATGATCGATAAGTAAAGCTACATGCTATCGATCAACTAACTTTACTAACGTTACGACTACTGCTAGTACAGTTATAATTTGTGAGGTTTTAGTTTGACGCCAGAAAAAGGATATGTAAAAACATATTTGAAAATAAATATATATATTTAATGCGAACTAATGGTTACATTGATTAAAAAATTATAGATAATAGAACGTCTTATTGGAGCAATCCCATATTTTTTAAGCAGATGAACAGTTTTCTACTTTTCGAATTATAAAGGAGCCAAGCATAGCTTTTGTGTCATGAAAATATCGATAAACCATAATATCTCAATACTTCCCTCGCCTAGAAGTGAAATACATCAAATAGCGTCGAGTATCTGTGACACACATGTCTTGTCGATTTATAATAAAATATTGCGATGCGTTTAACCTTACAATATTAATTGCTACGAAAATCCAATCAAACACAATTGATGAAATTTGTGGTCTGGTGCCATTTATCTCGTCTTACACGGTTACCTCCCAACCGTGAAAGATTGTCAATTTGCTTTTATTAATAAATAAAACAGTTAACACAATTTTTTTCTCTTTGTATGCACTGCGACCTTAGCACCCGCCATGGTGTATTGCTCAATCCTGCAGAAATTCCACATTCTGTGGCATTCATATATAAATATGTATCCTAAATAAAAACTAATAGTTTGTGGGTTTCGCTGAAATCTGAAGCACTGTTCAAGAAAGCCGGGTAGATGTATATACTTGTGAGGTGCTAGTAATTGGATATAGTGAGAGAAAGACAAGGTTAGTTCCAGAATGTCCAAGTGATGTGCCGATATGGATGAAGCTGTGAAGTGTCATTTAAATTTGTGAAAACGAAATAGGGCATCTGGATCAAGCGTTTTTATCAGTAGACGGTTTGCAGAGCCCAAAGTAAAAACACGTTGAATTTCAACACACAGTTTTAGGCTACCAATATATCTATTGGTATATCTACTAATAGATATTAAACACCTAGATTTAGATTTTGTGGAGTTAAAAACTGAGTAATTCTAATCTGAAATGATAGATTTTGTAGGCTTACTGAATCCTATATCTCGAAAATCTATGTAATTAGTTTACGTCTGTCTGTCGTTCTATTTGTCTGTATTGAGTATATTGCTACTTTTCTTACATCGTAATATCCTCAAGTAATGTATGTGAGCTGTGTGATTCCTTAATGGGGAACAGACATTTTTAGTCGTTATTTTTTAACGGGAAACACATTTATTCAGAAAGTCGTAGCTTCGCATCTTTGTATTCTTGATCATCCCAGATAATGTAGACATCATTTTTGGCAGTGAAGGATTCAATAATTTTAGAATTTTATTTTTTCACGTTTTTCGGCGTCAAACAAACGTCTCTCTTAATTAATTTCATACCTTATCATTCCAAATCGTAATGTAACAAATTTTGTCGATAATGATTTTGAAAAAGCATGGTTTTGTTTCTGTATGTTTTTCAAAATCCATATATTTTGGTCATAGGTGATATAAATATATCGCTAGGTCAGGTATTTGGAGATATATTTTCTTTGTTAGTCTCTATCTGTGCTACGGTTCAATTCCGGTAATTATAACCCAGATTCTGGTCAGACTAAATTTTATTTAGAGAACACCTAAACATTTTGATAATTTCAATATCCATTTATATTTTTTTCGGTTTACTGATCATTTAAGGCCATGTACAATAACTATTTTCAATAATTTCACATATAAGGAAAATTTATTTTGATTGAGGTTACTAGAATCATCGGTAAGAGTAAATGGCTTCAGGGTCTTAAAATATGCCCAATAATTATGTTCTTGTCCATTTAATGACTTCCTTATCATTTGATGGTAACAAATATTGGAAGACTAGTCAGGTCAGTCAACATCTCTTATTGTGACGACGCCTTCGTAGGTGGGCCACTTCACTACGGTGACCTGACGATCTAAGCTATCTATTATTAGTCATCATCATCATATAGATGTTGTTACTTGGTTACTTTCATCACACTGGTTGACTTTTAATGCAATTTTAGCCACCAGTTTCATAAATTTAAACGTATAGATGCCAGAGGTATGGTTGTCACTTTGGCAAGAGCTCTCTGGAGCCAAAATATTAGTGAAAAAAACCAAGGCTTTTGCTTACTAATAAATTACTGCAAATGACTTCGTTCCGATTGGGCAATCTACCATCACTACATTTTTTGCAGAATCTAAATTTTATTGACTGTGTACCTTATGTTTCCCGCGCCACTCCAAAACAGGGTTTTGAACATAATCAACGCGTCGAAATATGTAGCTTACAGCAAAAATGTGCTACATTTAAAAATTTAGGATGATATATGCATTATCATTTGTAAATTGTGTAATTTACAAACAAATAAGTCGTTCGATGAAACCTTGTGTGTACATTGTACAATTGTACTTCAATGATGAAGAGTTTTTCAAGAAATGGAAGATGGTCTACATGAGGTAGAGATAGTATTATTTAGACCGTAAAAAACGATTTTGCCTAAAGAATAATGATCGGACAAAGTGATATTAACACAGTAACGTTAGTATCAATAATGTCAAATGTATGCGACGAAATCCAGATCCAATCAAACAAAAATAGAAACTTAATCCATATACATACCTTATCCTGAGCTCGATACATAATACAATCAATAAAAACAATTGTTCGATTTCGTATGAACGTTACATTATATTTACCATTTTCAAGTGAAAAAATAAATTACTCGATTGTCTGAAGTTAATAAAAATATTTTACAGCTTCATAAATACCTACGTTCAATATTTGAATATTGTACTTATTTTCTTGTATGCATACCGGTAAAATAGCAACTATCTCTTGTAGATTGTAATTATCAGAATTCAATTCAGTCATTTATTTAAGAAATGTGTGAAATGTTCAATAGTAGTATGAAAGATAAACGTGATTCACACTATCTTTCAATTATTGCATTTCATTGGAATTAGCAATGTTCCTTTCAGATACTCGCATTTGATAGAGCGATATAAACCTTTTAGTTGCTCTTCTATATTATTACACAAAGCTTCTCAAATGAAACCGAAATTATAATAGCATCATCAGAATGGATCTTTCTGCATTTATTATTTTATTGAAATGCAAAAATTATCGCAGAAACAACTTTTTAACCATATTTCCGTCAATATATGTTGCTGTCTTATTATTTTGTACGTCTGCTCTACATGTCTCATTGATTTTGGAAATAGGTCATAGAATAACCTTTCAGTATAAAATGATACATGACGAAATAACAAATAACACTGAGCTTATGGTATAATATAAATGCTTTTTCAGGCGTTCGCTATGATAATAAAACAACTAGTGCTAGTTTTATTATACCTTGCATCGACTAAAGCTAAAAGCCATTCGACGACTGTGATAGAGAAAAAGAAGGATCTTGAGTCATCAGCTTCTTCGTATTCGTACCATTCCAACCATGGAACGCCCTTCAACATTGCGAAGATTGAACATGAGATGGGTCCTGTTGTTGCAGATATGACGTAAGTGGATTCATAGCACCATTATACAATATAAAAGTTACGCTTTAACCTCGGAGTGGATCATTCTCAGAATTATTATAGAATAAACATCATATGAGTATCATTTTGGAAGACAAAGAAGTCATACTTTGGTCTGCTCGCTATAGAAATAGAGGTACTTCCAATACTTGGGTCATCTTTCATAAAGTTAAGAGGGCCGAAAATCAACAATAACATGTCTATTGAACTGAACATTGACGACACTTCAATTTTTGTAGAGAAAATACATAGATGTTATTCCGATTTCAATATTCAAAATCTGAGATGATAAATTGGTGACAAGCAAACAACAATTGCTAAATATTTAAATGAAAATTTATAAAATAAGTTTAATACTACTAGTATTACGATATTACCTGAGATACATAAAATATTTGCTCTACTGACGGCCGCCAAAATGCAGTGATGAGACTTCAGGTTTAAAACCGACACATGTAGCAGACCACGTGCGTAGTTGCCTGCATTTAAAAAAAAGAATAGAAAAAGAAAAGTATAGAAGTTCTGTTTATTATCATCTTACAAAGAATACAAAGCATATTTTTCCATTGCAATGATGGCCGAACGCATACAGAACTCGTTTTAGTCCACAAATTATTTAGATTCGTCGTGATCCATACTTGGGTATGTCCCCCTTCGTAGATTTTGTAATGTGGCGCATTTAGTCATTTTTGCCTGCACCAACGTTGGTTTAGATCATAACTGCAAAATACACTACAAACCTCTGTATATCATGTGTTCTAGGTATGAATATGAAGTGTAGGCGTTGTGGATTGTAAACTACTATGAATTTTTCTCCTTCAAATACCCCAATACTGATAAATTCAAGATATGTCTATTTATACCTTGAAATATCTCATACTAGTTTGAGTCTTTGTCTCATATGCAGGTATCCAGACGAAACCATGGTAATGGTCGTACAAGAAGTGCCTCAGGAACTGCCTCCTATTACAGCTGGTGCTGAAAAGTATCAGGCCGTGAAGATGCCTCTTATTCAGGCTCCTACTTTGGCGAAAAGATATGTTGTCGAGAAGGAAAAACTGAAGCCTTTGTATCCTTATGCAGAGGGATACTATAGCTTTTTGCATCATGAGTGAGTGAAATACAATATTTAGTTCTTTTAGGTTTTCAACTGAGTACTTGGAGGAAAAATCGTAACGAAGCTCTACAAAATTATTTTATATGGCTAATTTTTTTCAATTTCTCGCATTTCGATCCAAAAGGTTCTTCACAAAAAATTCAGGAGTAAAAAAATGGTGTCAAGTAGATTGATGCTCTCTATGAACAATGGTAGTTAAATAAAGACATGGATCGGATTCCACAATTTCCAAAATTTTCATAATTTCCAACCCTAAACTACTTAATGTATCAAAAATTCTAATAATAATAATTGAAAAAACAGAACAGACAAGCCTCATTTAGAAAATAAACAAACTACGGTCTAAAATGTCGAATGCGTCTTGTTAAAATAATTCAAATACTTTTTTGCTTGAAACATTCCAAATGCAAAGAAAATATATTTTGTTCAAATGAATTATCTTTCTACAACTACTGGAAAAAATTCTATAAATCTGAACATGTTTCGTCTTTGTTGATGTTTTAAAACACTGGAGCAATTTCTCTACATACGACCGCGCAGCAATTTGAAATTTAGAAAAATGGTACCTAACATTAGCACTCGTATTGATTGAAAACGTGCCTCCATAGCTCAATTTGTAGGGTCTGTCTGGCGAACAGAATAAGTGCGGATCAAGTTCTGCCATAAGCCGGGGTTTTCCCAGTTTTTTAATGCAAAGAAGTTAATTTTTTTCTTATCAATGTGTGTAGCGTAGTGTGCTCTAGGACCAACACTTCTCAACGTAGTCCCATACAACATTTGATCTCAATTTTTAGGGCACCTAGACCATTTGCCATTGCAAAAGAGGGTAAGTCAAAGGGCGGAGATTCAACAGAATACAAAAAAGGTGCTTCACGGAAAAAGTTTGTTAAAGAAGGGGGTTCCAGATATGAAGAAGGGCATAAAGCAGAACATGGTGAGAAAGCAGATACTGCCTACGATAAGGTGAAAGCTTTTGCCAAGGGATCAAAGGGAGAACACGAAAATGAGGAAAGAAAAGAATATCTCGAAGAAAACGGTGGCCACAACAAGGAATTCCAAGATGAGGCTGACAGATACGGAGAACATCACGCGCATGGTCACGAGAAGAAAGGAGGAGCGTTTGGCGAAAATAAAGGACATGACAAAGGTTCAAAGACATCCGGGTATCACACAGTCTTTGTAAAAGATGACTACATAAAGGACCATTCTTTCTACGATAAGGCAGATAAACATGGTAGCTTTGACAGACATGGTAACTTCAATGCCAAACACTACGCTGACGCTGGTTCGTCCAAAAAAGGGAACAAACATGATAGTGGGTTCAAAGAATTGGATTATGGGGTGAAAGGTCAGAAGGACAAAGGTCAATTTGAAGACGAAGCTGAAGGTTATAAGAGAGAAGGAGGTAAAGAGAAGTATCACAATCAACAGTCTGAGTATGGGCACAAGGGCGGAAAGAAATTTCGTTCAGAAAATGGATATGAAAAAGGGCACTGAAGGTTGTTAGAGTATAAGTTTATTTATTTGTTAAATGTTTATTTTTGTGTATTTTTTAATAAACGTATATTTTGTATCTGATAAGAGACTATTATTATACCGATAGACTGTGAGATTAATTATGTAGTACATCTTTCTTTTTATTTTTTTTGTTCCAAACAAAATTTGGGCGTTTGGTGGAAAAATAACAGAAAAGATCCATCATTTTCCAACGTTGAGCAGTCGTTTTAAAAGATTGGTATAATAAATGTTCATTTTTTTCCATTAGTGATTCCATAATTGAAATATGGATCAGGATGAAGGTAATTACAAAGTTTCTCCAGGTTACAGTAAACAAGCAAATTCATCGCAATTATCCTGACCGATACAACATATGATTACTTCAGCGGCGAGGAAAAGTTCGATGAATAAAAGAGACAACTAAAGGATAAGTTTCAGAGGTTTAATTTAACAAGATAAGCTTTAGCTTGAGGATATAACTAAATATAAATGATTGCTGTGACTTAGCTACTTTACATGTAACCTGACTAGATATATTGCGTGAAAAATGGAGGTTACAGTTTGAGGATTCTAAAGTAAATATGGAGATAGGGATTTTTATTTACGAACTTTTGTGTTATATTACGATAGCATAGTTTCAGTCAGAATAATAGTCTATTCAATAGACGACTTTTTCAATGTGAGAATCTTTTTTCCCTATGGTTGCAGTTTCAAGAGATATAATAAGAGATACTCTGTATTTTCTCACAATCAATATTGCGTTTACTCAAGCGCAGATCGAGGTCCAGGGTGGCAACTGAGGAAATCTCCCTTACCCCCCTCGAATAACGGGCCGTACTAAGCTCTATTCGTAGAATCAGGGTAAACGTGACAAAATTGTTGCATGATCTTAGTCCTACTAAAAATTTGTATTTGAGACGTTAATTAATAAATTTGCATTAAAAACAAATCTTGGGAATTGCCACACATTTCCCTTTTTTCCACAAAAGGTTGACAAGATAATCATAGTAGGTATATTAACACACATTAAAGTACACCTCAATACACATTGAATATCAATATTATATACACTAGGTCCCTTTAATGATTATACGTTATGTATTACAAATGAATTAGTAGAATAGCGACTATTATAGACTATATAAAAGCTATTTATATGTTTATGTCCAAAGTAAGTAAGATGTTGTAGTGTAGCAGGCCATACAAACAGTAGACAAACGTAATTCGGTATTTTACGTAAAAAACACAATTTTAGGAAATAGTCATTGAATTTAGAATATTTGTTGTTAAACGCCGAACGGGGCATCTTCAGGGTGTTTGAGTGACTTGAGTTTCTCGTGTTTTTATGAACAGACGTTTAGTACTTCTTCTTGTGATCTATCACTTCTCTAGTAAATATACTTAGGATGGTTTCCTCCAGGTCAGAGATATAATTACCCAATAATTTTTCTTAGGAAGGGCAAGCCTCCAAAACTTGCTCGTTTATAAATTTTCCAAATACCACTACTGATGAGCCAAAAAGATCGCTTAGAATTTGAAGTTTTTGTCGCAGATTGTCATTGTTTGTGAGGAATTTAATTTTAAAATGAATATTTATATAGCGCTTGGACATATACAGGTAATAACATTGAATTCTCATATATAACCGCAGAATTTGCAGTTTGCAGCATTGCTCTAGTAAGTTTTGTGAATAAGGTTTCAGAATACGCAACCAAAAATATTTGTATAATGTTTTTATAAATGGTAAAGGCGTATAAGGATTGATCAATAGAAATATAATAATAATATTGAGTCGAATTTGACTAAAATTTATTCAAATTGTATCTTATTATGGAATTAGGCCTTATTTGGCATCTCAAATAGTTGAAAATGAAGGACATGACTAAGGTTCAGACATCCGGATATCACACAGTCTTTGTAAAAGATGATTACATAAACGACCATTCTTTCTACGATAAGGCAGATAAACATGGGAGCTTTGACAGACATGGTAACTTGAATGCCAAACACTACGCTGACGCTGGTTCGTCCAAAACTATTTATATAATGTTTTTATACATGGTAAAGGCGTATAATGATTGATCAATAGACACTGTCAAAATAATATTGAGTCGAATTTGACTAAAATTGATTGAAATTGTATATAATTATGGAATTAGCCTTTATTTGGCATCTGAAATAGTTTGGAAATTTGATTAAAACCTAATTGCAATGAATCAAATTGTATTTTAATTACATCTACATCTATGAGTGTTGAAGACTGCAGCTTTACAGAAATGTGTTTTTATAAAAATTTATTTTAATATTTAATATTGTTTAATATAAGCTATTATTATTATCCAAATATATTATAAATGTGTCCAAATATTAGAGTACGATAACTTAACGGAAGGTCAAAACAGGTTAAAAAAAATTGTGTGTTTGTGTTTTTAAAGTTTAGGCAGTAGTTGCGAAATATGTGTAATAAAAATAATCGCATGCTGACGAATTGATCATTAAAAAAAATAAAGTTTTAAGGTATACTTTTATGTAGAAAACAATCTCAACCAAAGTAAGTTTGATGAAGATCTGAATCATTTAGCAGTTGTGAAGGCTTGCCAGTTCATACATTATTTTCAACATTTTATAGTTATTTACATGTCGCGTTTAAAATGTTTTGGAAAATTTTTTTTTTGACAACATTTCGGTAGTCAAGCTTTAGCACTGTAATTGTATCATCCTTACCTCCTTAGAAGCTACAATGGCATCAGAAGCTTAAAGATAAAAAGTAGAGCAGACAAAAGTTGCATAAATTATACAACTTTTTATAAATATTTATTGGAGTACTTCACCATTTGAATGAGAAATGATAGAACATGTATATTTGCTTAAGATATACCAGTACATCATAACATGATGGTAAAATTCTACCAAACAAAAAAACACAAAATCTACATGCTTGATACTAATATTCATCAGAACCAAATTGTAATGCATCTATTATGTACTCTCGGGCTTGAGACCGATATCCAAGAGCCCTGCTTCGATGTGTTTGGCCAGAGGCTCCTCGGCTGGCACTTTTGAGTGTTGGTAGCCATTTAGGAAGTGGCAGGTGCCTGGAATGTGCTGCGGAAAGTCCTTAGGAAGACAGCTTCTATCACGGGCTTCTGTTAGGAAACCACCAGCCAAAACTAGGCGTCTGAAGGATAATTTGAAACTTGTGTTAGAGTTGTTTGGTACGTGATCAATATACTATAGTTTTGTGTTTCAAGGAAGTTAAAAAAATCGCGATCCTGTTTTCTATCCTTCTCGAACTCTCGCGTATTTGTATCTGCATGAAAATTTTCCTTCCCAATTGAATAAGTATTTTCGGGAACAATTGAACTTTGATGGTAAACAATGTGGAAAATTTGTCAAGTTAATGAGTACTGTTGAAAAATGTTACTTGGTTATCCTAGAAAGATTGGAACTACGATCTTTGTGACTTTCACAACATCCTTTGAATTTGTTCTCCTTTGAACGTTCCTGATATACGTAGGTTCAGAAATGTCATATATTATATTTGCTTTCCAATTATGATGTCTAAAAAGAATTATATTTAGTTTAAAAAGATAAAAGATATACTTACTCGTATGTTGTGGGACTGACATTGATCTTGAGAGGTTCGCTACCTGATTCAAATTTGTTGGCGATCGTAACATTATGGCCAAACATACAGTACCTTGGCATTTTCACACCAACAATTCCAGACAATACCGTACCAGTATGAAGACCTATCCGCATCTGAAAATTTCAGATATTATGACATTTTTATGATCGAATCTTAGGAAGTGTTGTCTTATAAATCCAATGACTTCTAAATAATTTTAGTAGTCTCACAATTATCAGAACATTTAATCTCACAAAAAAAACATCTGCATGGTCAGCTACAACGCAGTCAATAGTTTCTATTACTTGATATACGAGGGTCACGCTGAAAGTTTTTAGATACAGAAAAACTACAAGGTTTTTTAAAAAACTTTATTCTGTTTTTTCACCATATTCTCCCCCTATCTCCATACATTTACGGATTCGGTAAAACCACTTGTCAAATTCTTGTGACCAACGTTTTTTTGAATGGTTGCTAATTTCCTCCTCAAATGCAGCGATTGCCTCTTCATCGGTGAGAAAAATGTCGATCTCCTAACTTTTCTTTGATTTTAGGGAATAAGAAGTCGCATGGAGCTAGGTCCGGAGAATAAGGTTGGAGAGGCAACAGTTTGACACTCTGTTCAGCAAAAAAATCGAGGGTTCTAGCGGCGCTGTGAGCGGGTGCGTTGTCATGGTGCCATTGAATACCCCGCAGACCAGTATTTGGACGGTTCTTACATTTGCATAGTTTTTGGATTTATCCACTTTCAGAAAAAAATACTATTATTTTCCACCACTCTTAGAACGACGAATTTTCTTTGGAGACTGCTCACTTTCAAAACACCAAACTAATGACTACTGTTTGTGTTAATTTTTCAAGCATAAACTTAGCCCTAATCAACACTTTTTGCGTTTTACTCACTTCAATCCATTTTCACGTTAAAATTCGGCCAACACTTAGATGCATTCGAGACCGTGGCAAGTCAACTACTGAACGATTCAAACGCTGGCTTTGCGTGTAAGCACTTACAACTATATAAAAAATAGCTGCATGCTCAAACTTGTTTAAACTTGTATAGATTAGGAATATATAAAGACTTTCAGCGTGACCCTCGTATTGCATTTAATCGTTGTTTCTAGATGGAGCCAACTATTAAATATACTATACCTGACTCAATCATGCAATATAGACATACATATGTCTATATTGCATGATTGAGTCAGGTTAATTCTAATCGAAGATCTATGAGTCAAGCTCAAAGAAAACTTCATAATTTCCGATAGATGGCTTACCTTTATAGGTTTTCCTTGAGGTGTATGATGCGATGAGCAGACTTCGATCATTTTTAATGCCATCCAAGCTATCTGTTGAGCATGAGTTTGAGTTTCTTTATGTAGACCTCCTGCTACACAGTATGCGTCACCAATAGTTTCAACCTGAACAAATCAGACAATTAATTTTAAAATCGTTTTGATTTGTTTGTGATTTCTCAAAAATGTAGTTTGTAGATGCTCCTACTTGGTGAAATTAAACACTTCCATCGAGCAGATAAAAGTATCTTTCTATTTGCACAAATATTATTTGTGAAACTGTGTGTTAATTACACAACCTTTTCATCTGCATTTCTTAAAAAGTCATAAAATGCATGTGGCAAAGATCTTCCTAGAGGTCTCGAGCATTACGGCATAACAGTATGAACCCACAATAAAATCAATTTTCACAAAGATCTATGAACCAGTAATGCTTCTTCCATAAACTGTGCACCAAACAAACAATTTAATCGCACATTGGAAGGCGGTGAACGCAGTGCAGTACAGATGTAGGTATGTGCTGTATGGGAAAATTTGGAAAATAGTGAAAACAGGAAGAAAACACGCTCACAGGAGTCATGTATACTGCACGAAGGATTTAATTTTTCCGGTTAAATGTTGTTTATTTATATATATTGTGATGAACATGACCTTTAAATCGGAATCAGATTTGGCTGTATGTCTTTTCCATTTCTTCTGTGATGCGTTGAAATTATAGAAGCAATTAAATGAAAAAAAAATGGTTTGCCAGCTACTAAGTAAAGAGTATTCTGGACAACTGGATAGAATAGAACAAGCAATTTTGTTGAAGGATGTAATAGCCAAAAGCTCATCTGAAATTGTAAGGTAGATATATATATTTTTTTTTGATTTTTGACCAGTACCATTTACCGTTACGCAAAATATTTTGACCAAAAAATAACACCTTGTGCCGTAAGTTACTATATCTCAGGTGCTTCTCTAAGCAGCTTTGGCAATATTGCTCTGTTCTATTGATCTGCGAGACTAGATGAAATTCGATACACCAGCAAAACGTACTATTATCCGCTCTGTCGTTTCCTTTGCAAGATGCGCTGAGCTATTCCTTCGACCTATTTGGTAGTCGGTGGCTCAATTTTTATTGTAGGTAAACGACAGTAAGATAAATTTTTATGCAAGTCTCAACGGAAGCCACGCTTATCATGACCTTGTTCCGAAATTAACCACTATAACAAGATTGCGGTCAATTCATCGTCTAACCTTAAATAATGTACATAGGTATGCAAAAGAGCTATACAAAATCCAGTCAGACATGGTTTTGTATCAGGGACCAATTCGGTCGTTATTAAAACTTCTCAGATTGAGAATATTTAACTTGGTCTTGGGTTGAAATAAATCTCGGTCTGACTAAATTTTCTTCTGGGTATATTATTAACAGCAATTTTATCCTTCGGATATAACATATTTGAATCATATTGATGGTGGTATTGATAGTTCATGTTTACCTTATACACATCTAGTTGACCACAGTAAACATCAAACTCATTGTACAGATTTTGCAACATGTTGATTACCATCATTGGAGTACAAGTTGAGCAAATGGATGTGAATCCGACTATATCACTGAACAACATTGTCACGTCGTCATGCGTCTTGGCTTCTATGGTTTCACCTGCAAATAGTTTATTAGTAAAACTCGTTGTTCTGAATAAACAAATAAAAAAATGCAGATGGCGGAAAATATGTAAAAATAAGTATTTAGAATGCGATCCTCACCTAACCAAAGTCTCTTTGCTATATCAGGAGGAAATATCAGGTGCAGTAAACTGACGTTCTTTTCTCGTTCTTTATATACTGCCCTATTTCCTTCTTCAATGGAACTCTTCAGTTTATCCATCCTTCTCCTGAGGCCATCCTAGGAACAGAAAGGGGCATTTACCATTTACACAAACACTACAAAGCTTTACTAGTGGCCAAACCACTTTTTAAATGATACCAGGCACTTGTTTCACTAACTCCGTTGGCATCTTCTGGGCAAGATTAATTTTTATCTTATATCGGGTATTTTCATAAAAGTGGTTTTGATAGTGGTAAAAATGTACGATGTTTGTAGTTTGCTGAATCAGAGGATCCAGTATATGTAACGTATTGTTTTAATTACATTACATAGCGATTTCACGTTTTGTTCCTTTATAATTATAATCTTTAAAAAAACAACCTAAAAGGTGTTGAATTCATCCATTTGACAAGAAAATTGACATTGATATGTGGTGTTACAGATGAAAACGTGGTCTCCCTTGAGTAATAAGTTAAATGCTATAAGAAAACGTCATCAATACCTAATGAAATGAAGTATTTACCTGTGCTCGTGCTTGTTCTCCTACAAGAATGACATCCCTTGTAGCATCATGCAACGGTATATCAGAGATGAAAAGACCGCTTCCTGTCAATCCCTCTAAGCCGTCGATGAATGGAGATCCAATGAACATAACACAAGCTGATTCAGGACACGAAACCATCTGGCCTTTTAGTTGCAAACCCTGTATAGTCAGAAATAATATTATCTTGAGCTGAGTTTCATTGAGATTAAGCATAACTTCGCTATTATATGTAAAGAAGAAAAGTCCATTTATTCATTGTATATCATAAACATTTCCGTTACATATGTAGATGTATCTAGCGTCTTGAACAAACCACATACTCGTATATGATAAATTAAAAAGTAGCATCTTCGAGGTCCGTACCTCGTCAATCTTTTCTCAAAAGAGAAAAACTATGATTATTTGCTCAATAATGAATAATAAATTTTGGAACAGGGTCTCAGGTCCACAGAGGACCTGCAAAATGTGTTACTAGATTCTACTCTGTTATGGATTTAATGTAATCTTAACTAGCTCAACTTCTGTATTATGTAATATATTTATTACAAGAATGCGTCCACGATTAAACAAAGGTTGAGGACCATTGACCCATACTCCATACATGTATATTTGGTGATCAAATGTGTTTTTTGGGTCTTACTCAGTTTACGGAATTACACACTATTGAAGATATTGAAATAAAATCAAGGACATGGGTTTAATGTTGGTAGATTTATCCTTCATTTTTTGCAACTATTAGAGGTGATGCAAGTAGGTCTCAACTTACTAGTTGAGCATTTCAATTTCTTGTATGAAATACGGCTTCAAGTTTGTTGTCTCTTATAGATTTTCCTATGAATTACACTTTTTCGGTTCACCACCGAAACCAAAGTTACAGACTGATATAAACAACTAAAAATATGAAATGATCATACCTGAGCGGGAAAGTTGTGTACACCTTGTGGCTTCTTGACTACCAGCACAAAAGGAGTATTAGTTCTTTTGACAATATGCTTGAAGGCCAATGTGATACTACTTGGTCTTCTGAATTCAAAGTAGGTGGTTACAGATGTACCACATTTCATCAAATATCTCCCAAACAGTCTCATGAAACCACTGCCTAGTTGCACCAACTCCAATTTTTTATCTGTAAGAAGATATCACTAAGAAACGCATTAAATAACGAAAAATAATTAGAATAATTTATATTGAAAATGTCGAATTACAGCACAATAAAAATTAAGAAGCTTGCTACCGGCCATCTTTATAATACACAAACTATAATTAGCTAGCTCCACTATGCTAAATTTGAGGATTAACATATTTATGTTCCTCAACCTAAGATCTAGTTACAAACTCAAAGTACATCAACACTCATCTCCAAGCGTGGCGCACGGTGGTGGTGCCCAAAGGTAACTTAAGGAGTCAAGGCCTGAACACTTAATATCCTAACTAGTTGATTACATTAGTTCTATACAGAATGTGCATTTCAAACTTGATTATATTATTTAGGTTTCAGCTGCAAGAATGATTACCAATTGTAGATTTAGAGGGGACTGTGAGGGTTATGACCTCTCTGCAACCGGGAGAAAACAGCAACAAACCGAGTAGAATACGAGAAATTATATTCAAATTTCTGTTAGTTTCTCAAATAGCACATTTTCAGAATATGCAAAATTTAGTTTCATACGATTTCCAAAATTCACAAAAATAGTCGTAATCATTACCACTTGAGTACATTCCACATAAGATAAAAGTAAGATGACCTACCTAGTACGAAGTGCCACGGAAATGCTTTGCAGAATGTAACAACGCCCATTTGCAATCTACTCTTTATACATTTTTCTTCACTGGAACTCTGCTTACATAACGTACCAGTTAGTGTTGTTGCTTTTATCAAGAATCTGAAATCAAAAACATCCAACATCAAAAGTGATGGAATGGAAGTTAACTATGCATGTTATTTTCAAGCCTGGTTGCTAGAATTTCGCCAATCGACTTGTTAGTGGAGGAGCGAGGTGAGGCTTAAAGAAAGGATGGAAAGATGAGTTTAGATGAAAGATGTTCGTTGAATGGCAGAGAAAATGAGGGAACAACCATTCATGCAACGTGTCAACAGGAAACTGATTCCAAACGCGAAACGTGAAGAAATCATTTGATTAAAGAGCTGTGCGGGTACGCCGCTACACTTCATGGTTCTTTGCAGTATGTGGGTGCTTTATAAGCTACGTCAAATAGGTAATTGTAAATCAAATAAGGAGGTAGGAGAAGGTATGCAATTTGCATATATTTATGTAAAGGGTTGTTTTTTATTGATCTCTATGTAATCATAAAGTCAATATTCACCTGAAATGCTTTTTGTCTTGATTACTCTGAGTCACTGAAATGTCTGCTTGCGTACTGTAAAGAATTCTGGCGATTGCTTTCAAGCTCCCTACTAATAATGCAGCTATTGCAGGTCTGTCTGTCATGAAATCCAGCTGGATCATCTGAAAGAAATATTCACGATATCTCTATAATCTTTTGGAAAAATGAATTACAATATTGAACAAATCCATTCCATGATTAAGTCAATATCACAGATTCATCAAATTAGAGTATTCATTTTTGTTTTCCATTCAAAATAACTTATAACTACATGCAATTGACGTAAAATAATAAATGTTCGGAAATATTGCTTTTCTATTATATATTATTCATGAAATTCTTGGCATGTTAATAATGCGTTGTTATCAGTAGTATATTGCATATATATTTTATATATAAGAAATAAAATACCAAAAAAAATGTAACTATAATTTGTAGAAATATGTAGAAAACCAGAACACTTTACTGAACACTTTACGTTGCGTTAGAAAAATGGGAGCAGACAATGTATAATCACTATCTTTGGAACCCATAATAAACAGGAGTAGACGGAAGCTGCTACGATCAATTTATAAATATTCCAAATAAATTATCATGTTTGTTAGGTGATCTCATAGAAAATCAAAAACACTTAATTCTACCTCGTCGTCATAATCTGTGCATATAAATGCAGCCTCTGATGGTTCAGCTGGTTCATCTGTTGCATTTTCTTGGTATTTGAGTACATCGTGAACCCCATCTAATGTTGTAAGAAACTCTCTGAGGTCACCTCCCAAACATCTGAACGCTCGTTCCAAGCGACCACCGGTACTGAGTAGGTTGGAGATGAGTTCATTGCCAATACGTTCGAAAAATGTGTCCACCTCGATGTCTACGTCAAAAAATACCAGATGTCAGTGTGTATTATTATGAAATAATGATATCGTGCATTGTAGCTCGGTACTTCTCAAGCATACCGAGATTCCAGATACATAAGCATTTTGAAATAGGTCTTTTGACGACGGCAAATCAGTATTTTCCAGAAATACATTAAAAAGATATATTAAATAATATTAGTTCGAATGAAGTTGGGGATGCAAAATTCGCACTCCATATTAATGACGGAACATAAAAGATAATAATCTGAAGAACTACCGCCATTTGTCTAGGTATGAATAGCCTATCCTATAGCCTATAGAATATAGTTACAGTACCCTGAGGATAATTAATCTGAGCAATTCTAATAAAAAGTAAAAAAAAATAAAATTTCGTAGTGTATTTGGAGCACTTCAGTATTGGTCCAAGACAAAAGTTTATCTGTTTACTGATAACTTCTCGTATTTGCGATATGCAACAAAATTTCAAAATAACTGAAGATGACTGAATCACTAAAATACGTTGCATAATCAGAACTGTCATGAATAATGAGTGGTGTAATCGCCATACTGCGGAATCAGAAATTGGAAAGTCCTTCATTTTATTTGGAAATAAAGTTTAATAAAGTTGTTGATTCAATCATCAGAATAACTTGCATAGTCAGTACCCTGATAATAAGTAACTTGAGTAGTCGTCATATTTAGTGCGGAACGAGGAAGTGAAAAATTGTTTATTTAACTGAAGCCTTTCAGATAGATAGTTCTGCTACAAGTCTATGCTATCTGCTTGCTTACAGTTTTATATATCCTATATATTCAATGAAGTTTTACACTATTTAAAGGTTACGTTACAGAAAATCTGAGAGCACCGTGAGGGCTTGAGATAAGTTGTCATTACCCGGATGAAAAATAACATATGTAATAATTACAGTATTTGCGGAACCAGGAATTGAATGGTAGGTTCCTCATTTTATCCGAAATTCTCCAGATAAGTCATATTGCTACAAAACTATGGCAACTCATTGCTTATAGTTTACCGAATTCACGATATACATAATGTTTGATCCCATTTAGCTTCTCCAAGGTACCGGATTCAAACAATATAACAGCACTAACCATATTTTCCCTCATGTCAAGCGTTCATGGTTCCTCTCGATAATACTCACCTTTTTCTAAACTGATTATTTCGTATAAATCCTCCAAATAAGCATAATGAGGACATAGTGATAGATTCTTCGGTAGTTTGTCACTGCAAAAATAATGTCAATGTAATAGTTGCGATACCAATCTTTGCATGATAAAACTTCAAATTTATCTTTATTTGCCTAATGGGTGAAGCTGTATCTTCATACTAAGCTTTTGATCAAAATGATTCGATAGATAGCTTTTGGCTAGACATTCTCCACATCTTGATTCTTGAATGTTGTTTTCATATTGCTACATCAAGAGATAAAAATATGCTCAAAACTGCTGAGTTGTATGATAGATTTCTTGAAAAATATGTTTGGTCTTTTGTAACGAAAATCAGCTTGATATTTATATTTATTTAGTTCGATATACATCAAAAATACTTGGCAATCATGGGAACCATTCTTCTGTTTTGCAATTACAATGCAATTTGGAGTAACCTTGTCCGGAAATATAAAAACGATCACTAGTATTTTACTAAGATCTCAAATTTTCCAATGTGATGATTGTCATAGAGTGCCATAGTATTAGTAGAGACGGAACATTTTCATCGATTGAAGTCCTCCACATTCTGCATTGTATAGAATTGATCGGAATTAGATCAACCTTCACTGTTGTTGATATTGATGCGATTTTCATGCAGTTACAAGATTATTCATGTATTTGCCCGGGAAACCAATTATAAAGCTTGAGAGGCTTCTAATGCAGAACGTTATAATAGTGATAATTACGTGTATATAATTAGATTAAAATATATCTATAATTCATAAGAATATAAATTTTTGCGTCAATTCTAAAGATACGTATACTCACAGGCATCTATAAGTGGCAGTGGTATTCTTCTCTCGAAAAATAAGTGAAGAAAGTGCTTGTTGTATTGCTTCGTTCTGAAAACAAATGGTCAGAATTAATATTATTATTATTAGTTAGATTTTATACTGTGTTAACAATATACAAGATATAATGATCTTAAATGAGATGAAGGATAGTCCCTCACATATTTAGGCTTCTACAGTGATATGTGATAAAAGTTTGATCTCCCCAATAGTAATTTTAATGGAGAGGACATTGAAAAGATTTATAAATGATTTTTGTTTTTGTCAACTACTTCACCAATGGATTTTTAAAAGCAAACCTTCAAAATAGATGATAATGATATAATATAATAATGATTTTATGTGATGTAAATAAGAAACAGCATCCCTTTGGGATTTTCGTAGAATCACAAATTTGGTCGATATTACGATGTAATTTACAGTTACCATATGAATACCCCATAGTAAAAATAGTAAAATCGATTTTTTTACATTTTTATCTCCATCTAAGTACGAAAGGGAAGCATTTTCCGATCATGATAGTGGGATTTCAGTTATGCCATATAAAAAAGGTTTCGCACATATAAAACACTATAAAACATTATAAAATCGGGCAAAATAGCAAAATTATGAAAAACGGGATACCGTTTTTGATTAGTTTTCTCGAAACTACTAAATGATTTTGCACGATTATAAGCTATTTGAAAAAGGCACTATTGATAGTTAAGCTAAAAAAATATTTTGATCTCTAGATACTCCAAATTTAATGAAACGATCTTGTTTTTTGTTCATGATTTTGTTGTGCATTATCGAAATCATAGAGAAACAATTCAAACCTCCTATGCGTCGTTGTTTTTAAGTGAAAAATAGAGAAGCAACGTATTTACAAAGCTTTCGAGGCTATTTTTAAAGCTAACAATTGCACCTAGCGACCTTGATCGATAATCTTTTTTTTAAATTTAATATGATATTAAAAGTTAACAGGAACAGATATATCAAAGAAAATACACAAATAATACTATTTCTCAATAATTGGTAACTATGGAATCAAGCGGATCATCAATTTGTCAGCAAACTTAGTGTGTTGAAATATACCCCAAAACGTAGCGATTCCAACAATAATCTTGCCTATTTTTCCTTCTGGCCTATAATTGTTTTTGAAAAAGTCGTTTTGATGTTTCCTTCAATGGACTCTTTGCTTATAAAATACGCATAGCTATAGATGATTGCTAAGGAAACTCAAGATCCTCTTACCGAAGGAGACGTCAAAACCAATATCGCTTCGTTGAGATGTTGCAGATTCAAAGTGCTCTTTTCATCATCATCTTCGTCGTTCATGATTTGTATGGAACTCTGCCTCGTTGTCAAATTTCGTTTGCCGCCACCGATGCCACTAGTGGTGCTTGGAGGAAGCAAGGAGGGTCTACGGAATGGACAGAACGAGGGTGGATTGTCGATCATTTTGCTTATCTATTCGATTGTAACCTGAAAATGGGAAAATCAATTCATATGAAAACTCCACAATTAATACTTGGCTCATGAGAACGTTAATTCCGGCAATTAAATTTATTTAAAAGAAATTTATTTATGTATTCAGTCACTTATGTATCGGTAGTATGTATAGCATAACAACTGTTGCTTCATTTTCTGACATATTCAAATCTCTTCAAGCTTCATATAAAATAAATAAAGACTCCCAATCTTAGTTATGCACATATCTTCACATTATGTACATTATAGTCGTTTCAAGTAAACTATTTCCCAGGCCACTCTGTTGATGAGGTACGACGTCGTAATTTTATTTAAAAACAATTTCGACAGGAGCATGGAATAAACTACAAGGGAGTATGAGAGAATACAAAGATGAGGATACTATTAGCAGCATTATTATTTATGATTCTGCCAACATATTACAAAAAGTCATACCATTTTATGATGATTCAAAATAATATGTATGGAATTACAGAATGGCATAATTCCAGCATAGGAATTCAAATGAGCTATACTCGTACTGTAATTTTTGTGTCTGATATATGCGATTTTATAAACACCGCCATTCAATATCTAGGTTTTAATGTATAATACTATATATACTAATTTAATTGTAGATAATGGAGGAAAACTATCACTACCAGCCTATAATGACTGGTCGTAGTTGAACTTCCATCAACTGATACCGACATCTTGAATATTTATGTTTTTTGAAACTTTAAACAGTAGCTGCCAAATCTTCAGCTACAATATAACAGCTAAATATTTACAATATTTGTATGAATCTATCACTGTTTTTCAGCCCGTGTTAGGAAGCAAATCTTTACAGTTTCAAACTTTCTTGATCTCCATAAGTACTCGTGACAGATAATATCAAAGTTTGGTTCAACCACAAATAACCCTAACAGATAAATATTTGTAGTTCAAATTTAATTTGAGGATGTCATATCGTGCCATTCAAATATATCACTTTATAAAGTTTTATCCATCATATTTATTCCCAAACAACAAGCTCTAATTTGGTATAACTTGTTTGCTTCTTCTAATTTTATGTAGATATGCTGAAATGCATAATATATCCTAGAAAGCTTCAAATATTATATGCATAACTGAATACCAAGTATATCCTTTGCTACCACTGTGGTTAAACAGCATACAAATTCCCATATCTAGAGCAAATATTCATCAGAACATACCTAAAAACGACAAATGGTCCCCATCTTCCTCATAGGAAATATGTCCAGCCTTTTCGATATAAACTGCGAAGAATCCGCGGTAGGTAATAAAAGACGCATCCACACCCCTGTCCTGGCAGCACTGATCCTGCTGTTCCTGCTGTTTTTGTCTTGCGCCCTGCTTCGATGCGTAATGCTCGCAGTCCTGTTTAGTCCGGGAAAACAGGGTGAATGGTGGTAATGCTCTAAGAAATTATAGGGATTGCTGGATAATACTATTTCTCATACTCTCTTAACGTGTTCCCATTATTGTGTTATTGAAATCACTTTCCACATTCAATGCATTGGAGTTAATAATAATAATTGATAAAAGCCATTTGATAAAGCTGAAAGGAAACGAATTAAATCGCACAAGAAATTACTTTATTACTTAATTTATCTTTCTGAATTGAATCCAGAATCTTAATGGAGTGCTTTGGAGCGCATGCCTTGTAGAGTGGTACATGAGAGCCCCTAGATTCTGGAATACCTACCTATCAATACCAGTAATATGGTCATACATGGTTATCTTTTATGTTATTCTACAAAAACTTGATAGAAGATGACTCGGGAAGTGGCGATCTCTCCATCTTTACGAGTGATAGAACAATGTGTTAATATTCTTGTCAGGGTAGTTGTCTGATTCGTCTATACATTGAACTAATCTCTATTTATAGACCCCTAGCTGCCTCAAATAGGGTTGCTTAATTTATGAAGCTGCGACTGTCCAATCATTGAAACCATATAACTTGATTGGAATCATGTTTACTGAGATGATTCTGGTCCCGCAGACAAACTACAAATCGGAGTTGCAGAAAATAGGAAATTTAAATCCAAAATGATAAAATACTATATCACAATAGATGGGTATAGGTTGGTAGTGAACTGCAACCCTCTGCTTTACTGTGGCTCACTTCTATTCTCATTTTCTTCAAGAAATCCGGATTTCTGAGGAAGTAGAGCAGTTTGTTGAGAAGGTATTTTTTGAGATGTTCTGCTTGGCACATTATGTCACCAAATAGCTTATTATATCTGGCAAGTCTCAGCGCAGAGCATCTACACAAATCTGGTTCACCGTTGCATAATCTGCGTGGATAGCATTTGGCATTTTCTACAATGCTCAATTTACTATTTTTTCATAGTGCAAAATTAGTATAATAATTACTAACCAACTATATTTCTATAAAGTAACACAATATTAAAATCCTTATATTATATGTCAAATGGTTGGATAGGCTGAAACGAACATACGGCTCAGGAACATACATTTAAACCAGTACTTATTATACAAATTATATACTTACTTTATAGATATGGTGTAGTGGTATAGTGAAAACAATTGCCTTAAGATTTTATATACGACGATGCGATTACATACATCCTCTCTATATATATATCAATATACAAATTCCGGTATGTCACAATAACACTGCTTCCTACCACCATTGTCTCATGAATTTTTGTTTCAAAAGGGTTCGATTGACGTGATTTCCAGTCATTAACATCACCTGAAGATGATAGCAGATCCCACCACCAATCGAAACGTTGAAATTCATCTCATACTTGCACTGGCTGCTAATTGAAACCATATGTGCTGCCTCAGCAGCCGAAACGGTAATAAAATCACTTGTTATATCGTATGTCCTTTCAATAGCTGCCAGTTCAAGTATAACATCAATCAGAGATGCATCTATAAGAATTTCAGAAGTTAAATGTATGATCTACAGTGCATAAACTTTGAGCACAACTGGCTTACGTCTGATTTAAAAAAATACTATATATATAGAACGTTAAAAAAGCATCAGTTAGCAAACTTCCATACGTGCCCATACTAATATGAGTCTGGGAATATTGATGTGGTGTATGATCCTAAAAAAAGAAACTAATTACCATAACAAAGAAATTATTCTCACATACACGTGAAGATATATGGTAAAGAGTTGAATTTTCAAACAGTCATAACAACTATATTGCAGTAATGTTAATTTCGAAGGCCTGCTCTCTAGGTCAGTATGGAATAAAGCAGTCGAGCAAATTGTCTCCTCATTTTCAAATTACACCCGCATGAACATTTTAACCTCAATGAAAAGTTTGCATGTGCCCAAAAATGACCAGGAGTTCTACGACGCTGAATGAAACATCAGTTTTGAAATTTTTATCAAACCTAAATCGAGATAAATTTAAAAAAAATAGAAACGAAGTTGGGAATGCCTTGAGCCCATATTTTTTTATATATTGCTTGGAAATAACACGAACTTGATAAACCCAAAAACGAAGTTTATAAACAATTTTACTTCCCACGCCAATGGGAAATAATGGTAATTGCGAAAAATTTCAATTTCGAGATATTGTGTTTTTTTGATTTTCATGACATACGAGTATGCATTACGAAAAACCTTGTCACTCGATACCGGCTGCCTGTCTCTGTATCTGGCCAGTAATCCTTGACCTTACTATAACTGGACATGTACTTTTTGGATTTTGAAGAGACGTTGACAATACGTTACTAATGTAACCAAAACAAAAAAACTTTGTTTTCGAAAAGCTACTGTGGCGATAGAATTATAAAAAAAACAAAAAATTAAAAAAATAATCAAGTATTATTTTTGGACCCTTTTGATGCCCTCGTCATTTACCAAAACAATTTGGGGGGATACGTTTTGAGTTGGGGTAATTAAAAAAATAGGTGTTGGTAGAATTGTTCATGTTTTTTATCTCGGAGCATTTCGTACTTTTTAGACACATATTAATGATCACACATTTGCATTCAAATAGCAAAAATGATATGTTGTTCTCAATAACTGTGAAATTTTACGACTATATATCCCATTTGACATATATTTTCAATAAATTTCGAATTTTTCAGCAAATGTGAACCATATAAAATTCTTTTATTAGTTATACAGAATTTTAGGGCATATTACATTTTTTCTAAAGGGTTTTATTTCTTCCGTTTCTGTTTTAGCACATCACAGCATTTTAACTGATTACGGAACATCAATAATCGGGAAAGTCTATTCGGCTTCTTGGAAAATTGTGTCATGGATAGGTTTACCCTGTATTTATTGCGCAGTTGTATTAGTTTATGGAAGATTTTGATCGAATTTTAGTGCTACTCTGAAAGTAAGTTTTTAAAATTTGAAAATTTTTGAAACTAATAAATATTATTCAAATCCAATGCCATCTCTTAATAGTTCCAAAATCCTCATTTCTAAGCTTATCATTGCATGCGAAGTGCAATGTAAACCTATCTGTCGCCATTTAGTCATTTTTGTTCCTCTAGCAATAATAACAGTCAGACCGTTCCAAAATTTCATTACAATTAATAGTTTTTTAGTTATAGGGTTGGCGAGGATGAATCATCTACCCCAAAAAATGACGGCTGTCATTATTTTATAATTAAGAGGCAGATGAGTGCACATTTGGCTGGTGTTGAAAAATACAACAGAATACGATTTTCAAATTTTTATAGACAATACATTCATAAATAAATACAAAAATTAGGCGTTCTATGATTATTCACGACTTCTCGCAATATTTCATCTCTTCATCTTTTAAAATGTAAATGACCCTCCAAAATGCATCAAAAAGAGAGTTTTCTACGACTGGATCTGTTTTCTAAAATGTATAATCAGTACGTTGAAAACTTCCAAACGTAGTTCTTACCTAAAGAAAAATATGTGAGAAGACGCCATCCTAGCAAGTCATTATGAAATCTCAGTTTAACTACTCAGATGTTTTTAAACACGATAGATTTTTATATTTACGAGATTTTTGAAATTTGAAATGTAGAATCTTAAGACCCTAAAAAAATAACTAAAACCAATGCTAAAACTCTTGAAAATAGATAATATAAAAAATCTATTAGAGATAAATAAAGCCAGTAATAGTAAAAATCGTCTTCTGTCTTTGGTGAAACTGGTCGCCGTTTCCATTGCGTGACTAGAGGGGTAAACCAGTTAACCTTGTATACTGTCGATGAGATTCAGACGATCAATTCGATGATTATGTGTTTGAGTGTCATTACTTGAGTTTGCACTTATGTGTGATTTAAGAGATGTTGTGTTGGTCGTCAAATTGTGAATGCATTGGTTCAGCATTTCGATGGTCGTAGAATGGAATTCAATCTTCTTTGGTTCCGTTTCATCGTACATATTATGTTTAGCCTTTCATTTTCAAAGAATCCAAATAAACCCAGAGGCGTATACAAATGCTGGTAATAGACATTATTACTCCTCCAGATTTTTGACCAAACACTTTATTTGAATATGTTAATAGGAATAAATGATTTATATCTTAATTTTAATTACGTAATCTTCATAAAAACATATTTTTTCGCCAAATATTCTTATACATTGCATTTTAAATGAAAATAACACATCAGTACCTAATGTATTTTGGCATATTTTGAGCACTGATTTCCGTTCTCTTCGTATTAACATGAACAATTGAACAACGCCGATTTTCGAAATAAGCATTGAAATCGGAATAAAATTTTGCAAGCCTTGCCCTAACTGAACATCAATTGCATATTTCTTGTGCGATTTCCGAAATCCCATAGCTCAATACAAATGTAAGCTTACCTTTAGCCGGTTGTTTTCAAAAAAATTATTAGTGCATCAATCAATGTTTTATTTCATCTTCCTAAAATGCCAAAGACTCCACTGTTTCACTTGCTGTTCATTTTCCCCTTCTTATTTATAATACTATCAACATACCACTTTCTGTTGCGACAAAGGTATTACAAAAAATGGTGAAAGCATACACAAACTTCATGCCCTTATACTGATACTGCGGTCTAGATACACCTTTAAATAAACCACAAACTAGTTTTAACACTTCGCCAGTGCATCTATACGCAGGGATAAACTGAAATCAACCGTTGTTGGATGGTACAGTTATCAAATGAAAAACAAAATGAAACAAATAACCATCAACTTTATTAACCGAATCGTAAAACTGGGCTATCATTACAATGAAAAAACATGAGGAGTAAATGTAATTCATTAGTGTAATTTTCATATCTCGGTGATGAACATTGTTTACTGATTCTTCCATCATGGTGTTGTGGGATTCAGAATTCTGATGATACCTATTTTTGTTGTTTTATTTAGGTTTGTGGTTCGAATTCATTTTACTTCCCACACCGACATGCGGGATAAGTATTCCAATCACCAAAAATTTCGAAACCCAAATATATTTTCTTGCTGTGCCGTCACTGATTTTTGTCAATCGCGATCGGTCTGTTCTTCCGGTAATCCTTGGCCTTTATATAATTCGAAAAGTATCATTCTGATTTTGATGAATTTTTTTTTTACTACTATGGCAAACAATCCTTTGCAGTCTGCGTATTTATCGTCGTCAAAAAAATCCTGTAATAAGTAGCCCCTTTATTAAATCGAAAAAACCATTTGGATTTTGAAATTTCGTACCAGATTATGATAAGGACAAAAATCTTCATAATTTCGCAAAAAAAGGAAAAAATAACGCTTAAACTTTTCTGAGATTGGTGAAGCTCATTGAATTTTTTTTAATGGATCAATATTCAGACCCCAGTAATCCTCCATACCTTTTAGACAGACTATTGTTCACACAATAATTGTCTTCAAAATATAGAAATAATAAATTTATTTTAAATAGCTTTGGACTACTACGCCACTTCTGACTTATGGTCATATTCAATTTTGGATGCATTTTGCATATTTTAAACAAACTCAAACTCGAGTTCAGAGCTATCAAATAACTTGCAACAAGTTCTGTATATATTGTTGATTAGGGAAATTTGAATTACCTCCTTTAAAATTCTGGGATTTTTTCATACTATGAAATGTTTTCTTTCAATATTTTTTATTCAATTCCGAAATCCCACCAAAATCTTTATTTATAGTGCTACTATAGCCTAGGAAGTACCGCGACAACCTATGTGAAGTCTTTTATTTGATGATGCGTATTCAAGAAATAAAACCATTCAATAGCGCATGTAATGCTTTATTCTTACATGACATCTATTCTTAATGCACGTACAAAATGACCCGAAAACGCCTGTCAGCAATAGCAAATAAAGTCCAGTTTATTACTTTCGTTCAAAGTTTTCTTCGAATACTCCATGTATTTCCGGAATCATATCTGTGGCGGTCATACTTCTTCCGTGTTTTTCGAAGGCCTTTGCGTTTAGATCTCTCACCATTCTGCAAGCAGCGTAGCAGGCTACATTCGGTTCAAAACCTCCCATGATCGACCAAGTGAGAAAAGTGGAGAGTGAGCCAGCTAGAATGTCACCTTGGCCACCGCATCGTCTGCCAGATCCACCACCTTAAATAAAAAAACGAGCACAATTCACACCCATACCAATAGGCGGGCACTAGCGAAAAATTTCGAATTCGGGATGTTTAATGACATGATCACTATCATGAAAAACCGTGTCACATTTTCGTCGATCTGTATGTCTTTCGTATGTCAGATAATCCTTTGTCTCTCTATATGACTACAGCATGGACCAATAATCTTTGAATATTTTGAAAATCGATGGAGTTGCAGAAATATAGGTCGAAAGCGAAAAATATAAAAAAAACACCCGAACTTTTGGGTCGTTTTGGAGGCCCGTGATCATTAACACGCTTTTTATTAGCTTCACATGTATGTATGTTTGTAATCATATCTTCGAATACTATTGTCACCCACTTCAAGACGTCAGATTAATTTTAAATTTTGCACACTTATCAAGGGCCGATTATGGCTTTGCTCAGGCTCAACACATTTTTTCACTGTGGACTAAGATAATTTAAAACTTGAAAAATATACATGAATAAATCTTGAGGTTTTTAACTGCAGATGATACAACAATGAAGCCATATGTTTTTATTATGTTCATAAGTACTAGAAGATAATAGAAATATATCAGCACGAGGGCCGGACCTTTAGAAAATGATTCACATCGCCTTGAAAATTACTTTGTACTATAAATGAGGTGTGAAAAGTAAGAGAACTTACCTGAAACTTTGACAGTAGTTCCATTACTGATAATTTCATCTTCGTGATCTTTACACAATAAAGTAACATTACTGCCTACTTCTTTCAAAAATGTAGCTGCCTTTTCTTGTTTAGAACCGTCACCTGGTGTTTCTCCGATCAATCTGTTGAATTCCATCACATTCGGGGTAAGAATAACAGTAGCTGGATAATTCTTAATTAGGTCGTGTCTTTGTGCTATTAGGAACAGGCCGTCTGCATCAATCACCTGTAATGAAATTTATGCAAAACGATAAATGGAAGAAAATGCTTAGTAATGATAGAAATCAATATGGGTCTGTCCTTGGTTGAATTAATTTTAATCGTTTTCTGGTACTGGTGGAAGGACTTATGTAGGGACTCAGTCAATCCTGTGCTTTTTGCAGCTAATTAATATGCTGATGATATTTCGTACATTGATAAGCAAAAATCTCAATATGCAACTGAGAACTAAACTATGATTATAATGTTTGTAGAAGTATATCAGGCTATTTAATTGTTTTGGTTATAATATACAAAATTAACACAAAAACTTGTTCGATATGTCATACCTAATAAACATTCATTTTACATGGCTTTTGGGAAAAGATAATAGTCGGTGGTCTCTTTTAGATATCTCCTTAAGGCTTCAAAATCACCAGAATCATTTTTTTTTCAAAAAAACTATCTGTGGAATTATAGTATATTGGTAGATGGGTGTATTTATAATGAATTGAAACCTAGTTATCATTTTTATCATTTTTCAATCATGGCGCATATATTGAACATATTTTGTTTGTCAAGTGACAATAGATATTTGCTTAGTAGGGAGGAGTTTATTACAGTATGAACACTAACCAATGGTTTCCTTTGCTGCCTACAGTTCTCGATGACCTGCATTATAACTGCAAAGGTTTGGTCATGTCTTCCAAGACCTGGTCCAATAACAACCACATGTAATCGCTCCAACCATGGTTCTATTTTCTCTATTGCTTGAGGATCATCTAGCAGTGGTAATACCATCAGCTCAGGGCTATATGATTTGATGACAGTGGCAGGCTCTTTGTTAGTGAACAAGTATACTAGATCAGCACCTAACTTCAAGGCACTTATAGAGGCAAAATATGGAGCACCTGTGGAGTAAAAAAATTAAAATCAGTATATAACTGAAAATTATGAAGTTTGTGTACTATTATGTAATTGCATTCTATTGATTGTTTTTCGAATTTTTCTAAATTTATTAGACTGCTAAAAACATTTCATGGTAGCTTTTACCCACTGCAATTATATCAAATTGAATTATGACTAAGTATCCATCATTAGGCGAAAGCAACGATTTTGTTTAAGAGTCTGATGAACAATATGCAGACTAACCAGATGCCAGACTATTTGTGATACCAATATGTACAATTTAAAAAAATGGCTTGAATACAGATCCTCAAAAAATTCAAGGGAGCAGATAAGTTTACTTTGGCTATTTATATATTAATTTAATGTGATGGCACAGAAAGTCAAACTTCTTAACTTAATTTTTAGTGTTTATGCATTTTTATAAGCCTTATTTTTACAATAATGTTTTTAGAGCTTTGCATTTCTACAAGTTATGTATATCTACTGCCTAAGAAAAGATGTGTTCATGAAATATTTGTTTTCAGTTATATATAGACACTCCAAAATATTCGACCAACCATTTTTTTCAATGAAAAGATTTACTCATACTGAATATGAAATGGTTAAAAATTTGTATAAAATTAGTTTTATTTGGGTTTTGTAGAATAGCTACCAATATGATGCTGTTTTGTGTCATTTCATTTTTTTGTATATGTATTAAATGTTAAGTTATTTCCAGACAAGAAAACGTTTTTTCTCATATTTACCATATCCGTCCAAAAGATATATTTGACTTGAGAGTTAAATGATGGGTAAATCACTAAAATGTCAGGCAAAAGTTATAGTTCATTTGATCAGACAGAAGTACAACAGTAAATATAGAAAATAGACCAATACTTGTAATTTGGCGTCTGATGTTGTAGTGTGTACATATGGAGCTCTGAAGCTGAAATAAATTAAAGTAACCTGGTAACGTGTGTAAATAGTAAGTGTTGCAGGTAAAAACTTATTCATTCCAGAGCTTTAAGTTTCACATATTTTCATTAACTTTGGGAGATGTTTCTCCTAGTTCCAATAAAATTCTAACCATCCGTTGATCGCTGGATCCTCCTTAATCTGATTAGAATTATACGCACAGTTGCAGGCTCATCCCCATACCTGTAAATTCAATACTCCCGCCAAATACACCAATCCGTCCTGCTTGACCTTTATGCTTATCATTGGTTAGGGGTGGAGCCAAACGTTTCGTTTTTTCAATTATATCCTCAGTTTTGTTGCACATCGTACGTCTGTAACAAAGAAATAAGCCTGTTTCGATTTTTTTTAAATTATTAAAATGCAACTTTGAGAGAGTCAACCTAAATTTTGTTACAAATGAAGTTATCAACATGATATTAGCTAATCACAATGTTGCCACAATTTTTTAAATAACTAAATGGATGTAGAATCTATTACCTGATCATCAGACATAGTGAGAAAAATAATACACATTTGATGTTTAACATATTTTTACCTAACGGAATTACCCGCTTAACTTATTGTACCACCGTTTTGAGAATTCTGAAAATTGTATTCCATGACTTCATCCTACAACTCATTTCTTCTCCTTTTTATATCAATATAAAGTATATCTGTTTGCATATCTTCAATGCCATAACACTTGACTTTATTTACTGTGTTGTTTGTAGACTGATGATTTTAAGAACGGAATTTTTTTGCATTTCATAGCAGAAGAAATTCCTTGATATACGTGTAATGGTTAATGATTTGACAACACGACAGTATTACATGGGCGAAATGGTTAGGAGACAGGTTGTGTGTGTGTCTACCATAGAGAAACTAAGGAAGGTATCTACGTCTCTAATCTTTACTGCTTCTGTTTTATGATGACGACCACAGATGGTAGTGATAGCACAGATTTGTGGTGACTGAGAAGTGGAAGTAATTGTGACTGTTGACTGTGGTGGCAACTGTGACTCTGTGCTGTGACTGTGGCATAGTTTGATTTTTTTATATGTCCTTGATTGTGATGACAGAAACAGTTTAAGGTTTAAACTAGCTTTATTTAAAATAATTTTAAAATTAGTTAATTTGTTTTGATTCGGACAATTTTCGAATTACATATTATTAATTCAGTGTATATGCTTGGAGTTACCAATCACCAATGTTTATTTGATAAAAAGTAGGTCAAACTGAATTCCCTTTATTTCCGTTGAAGGTTTTGTTAATCCATAAACTAAACATGTGTACCCTTAACCATGAGAAAGGAGAGATCGAGATTGAACGGCTGCCTATGAACTCTGAAGAACAGATTTTCAATGATTGGACCATCAAATATACAAAATCTCACATACTCCATTCTATATGTTCGTCCTCAGAAAAATGCAAAGATCCAGCTTTACGGTGTTTGTTATGTGTGTAAGTAAATTTTGTAAGATTTGCAAGTAGGTATCACAAGAGCATCATTTGCAATATGAATTTTCAGCTATACAAATGCCTTGGAACTGCCACACTTACCAGAAATGGTCTTCCCTAACAATAAACTAATACTGAAACACAACTCTGGAGTTTGGATTGAATTCAATGCATTAGATGCATTGAAAAAAGTTTGCAATGGAAAACAGCATCTGAAAGTTGCTTGTGCCGATGAGTGGAAAGAAACAAGGTTAGTGCAAGAGCAAGTTTTGTGTATGGCATGTTTTTTACACATTGAGGTGTTACAATTAAATTTGGATCTGGGACAATGGGTGTGGAACCAAGAAAACCATAGTAAAACTAATCTTGGTTTTAGGTGTATACATGGCTTCTAACTTTGAATTTTACCTAATAATTGAAAAATATATTACTTATATTTTAAATAATAAGGCAATGGTAAATCATTCATTTTTTTTAAATATAAAATTTGATGTTATTATTCATATGTTGTATTTATATCATAACAAATTGAAGCATTCCCCCATCCTTAGTAAACCATTTTTGCTATATAAAAATACCAAATAATGCTTAATGGAAGGTATATAAATATTGAGATGAGATATATAGAATTTTTGTTTCAACTTAGAAAAAATATATATCTGAGTCTATAGAGAGTTTGACCAACAAGCTCAGGCTCTGCAGACTTATATTGGAATATACGTTGGTCTGATAACTAAATTGTATATCTTGAAACCTATAAGTTTTGAATTGAGTGGAAACAGTGATGTATAATAATTTATCAAGATTTAAGTAGATGCCTTGTTTGACATGTTTTTTAATTTAGGGCACCAGAAAACCTGATGGAAAAAATCAAACCATTTGACTGGACTTTCAGTACAGATTATCGAGGCACAGTGTCTGACACTGTTATTATTACCCCTACTGATGAAAGAATTAACATTGAGAAGTTGAAAGAGAAGGAGAAGATATTGTTCTATCAGGACTTGATGTTATATGAAGATGAATTGCATGATAATGGTATATCATCATGTACTATCAAAATTGTAAGTAATCTTTCCAAATGTTCCCAATCATAATGCAAAAAAAATGTGTACTAGAATGAGAAATGATAATTTTTTACTTGGATAAGAAGATATATACTTGTAATTATTTATTATCCTAATCCAGTCAAGATGCAGTAGTCTATTCATTATAGTTTTAATATGGTTATTATATTATTTTTAAAATTTGTTCTAGAGAGTTATGCCAAGTTCTTTCTTTGTGTTACTAAGATTCTTCTTGAGAGTAGATGGAGTGATGGTTAGGATCAATGACACAAGGTTGTTTCATGAATTCACTAAGGACTATGCTTTGAGAGAATATACCAACAAGGAATGTGGAGTGAAGGACTTGAATTTGCCTTTAACTATGTTTGGAGACCCTAATTTGTTATCCCCTCATATGCCACTAAGGACTTCTATTTATGAGAAAATCACTTGGCCAGTGAATAATAGTGCAGTTGAAGAAGCAAATTAGTGTGGTTGATGTAATTTGTAAAACAATGTGATTAAGACTTATTATAGATGTATAGATTACAGTTATTTTCATATTTTGTTCAATCTATAATTTTAGGTGATGCAAAATGATTACATTATATTTGTGTAAGTGATGTTTTATTGATATGAATTATTGATCCAATATATGAAACAGTTATAATCTAGCAAACATCAATTTTTTATTGATAACTGGAAAGCTTACTTGCAGAAACATTGAACAAGTATTCGAAAGGTAATCATTTGCAATAGTCAAAATATTTGGAGTTTTGAATCGATGTGATTGAAAAGTAGGGAGCAACAGAAAATTTGAATTTACATAGTATGATTAAAAAATGTTTAAAATTGAATTCACTTGATAATCTAATGATGTCAACAGATGACTGCAAACAGATATTAACAAGAAATTGTTCTAAGGTTATTCCAACTTTTGTAGTTCTAATATTTTTTAAATCTAAAGGAGCCAATGTGTAATACTGGTTGCATATAGTTTATTGCTACGCTGCGTATGGCTATGCGGTTGTCGTTGTCGTGGATGTTTTGAGTTATGTAAATACTGAAAAGCATAACCTCAACCTATTTCCTATTATTCTTTTGGACAGAACTTTTGAGAATCTGATTGAAATCATTAAAATAATAATAATGACATGTTTACGGCCATTCACTTGTGACGACATGTACAAATTTAATAACGTGTGAGTATATAATATCAAAAATGATGGGCGATCACTACAGTCCCTATATTTCCAGAAACTTGGACCCACTAACAGAAACCTATGGCTTATCGTTTTATATGAAATATTTAGCCCATTGGCCAGAATACTTTCAAGTTGCAGAGTCTCCAAGTGGTGATATTATGGGCTACAGTAAGTCGAGTTTATTTCCTTGAAAAGAATGGTTTGCTTGGTGATACTCCTTTACAACAGTTTCACTGAGCTTTGGTGGAGGATATGTAGTATAAGTAATGTTAATTATATTGAAATTCTGCTTTCTATTGTTTCCAGCTAATACTGCCTTCTGGTGGGAAAATATGCTCTAGTAAATTCCATAAACATTTTTTTAGTATTTCATTTTTCAGTTATGGGTAAAGCAGAGGGAATTGGTGAAAATTGGCATGGCCATGTTACAGCTCTAACAGTTTCTCCAGACTTTCGAAGATTGGGGCTTGCTGCTACTCTTATGAATTACTTGGAGGAAGTTTCTGAAAAGTAAGATCATTCATTTAGTTCAGTATTATAGAATCAATACCACAAATATTTGATTTGTAGAAAAAGATGCTATTTTGTGGATTTATTTGTCAGAGTTAGTAACAAGGTTGCCATAAATATGTATAAAAATTTGGGATACATTGTTTATAGGACTGTATTAGAATATTATTCAGGAGATCCAGATGAGGATGCTTATGGTAAGTTTAGTAGTTTTTGACTAATTACAACTATCATCAATAGTCTATAGTGAATGAAGGCCTATCTAAAAAGAGCTAAACTAAAAAAAGTTTTGTTCCAATATACCAGTGTACAACAAAGTTGAAAGTTCTGTTAGGTACTGTATTATTTGTGACTTTAATTTAGATTGTAGTAAAGATGTAGCCTGTATCTTGAACAGATTTGTATTTCTGAAGAGATCATACTAATAGACTTCCTTTAAAAGATACAGTAAATTTCTATTTTTTTGTTGTTCCCTCTAAGGCAAACCCAGGCTCTGAAAAGGCAATGCAATTTCTTGCATCATTGCAATAAATCATTGTACTATAATCGGTTTTCAACGTCATATCTTCCGTATTTCTCACACATGCTACATGGAAATACAATTTTAATTTTATATTTTCAAATTGCATGAACCATGAGATATTATAATTTAAAGCATATTGGCACACAAATTATTTTTTTTTTTAGATATGAGAAAGGCATGTTCACGAGATGTCAATCAAAAATCTATCATACCCTTGTCCCATCCAGTAAGGCCTGAAGATGTTGACTGATAAAAAGAAACTACTTAAGATAGGAAGAATGAAAATAAGTCTCACACAGTGGTGTGTGAATAATATAATGCTACTTTTTACTGCTTTGTAGACAACTATATAAGTATCATACATAAACTGCCTTGTGAATAGTATATATTATGTCTATTTCCTATATAAATCTGAATCAGAAAATATATGATTACTTCAAACCTAGGGTAAATTTAATACTAAACCACACATGTTTCAACTCTGCAAAATTCAGCATTCATAAGGGGTCAATAACTGCTAATTTTCTTGATCCACAGCAGATTGTATATCAGACTCACATATAAGAATGGTGTTGATGAAATAAGCTCATAAGTACTGTATATATATTTTTTTTCAATTTTTCTAAAGTTTACATAATGGCTTATATTTCCATATCCCCAATATTTCAGACGGTTCAAATGGTCTAAAATCCAATCAAAATCTCAAATACACTGATACTGATGCACTTGAAATACAGAGCCAAGCTACTTGGCGCCATTTTGTCAGCTAAAAGCGCTTTCGTAATTACTAAGTGGTCACCATTTGCAAAGTAAAAAAAGCTCACTGCTCCGAGGACTAGAAGTCTGCACCACCTAGGTTGCAATAGGTCCGCAGTCTGCACAAACTAGGTCTGCAGTCAGCATCCGGACCGCGGTACATCATTTGGTGATCCGTGGCTTATATGATCCCTATCCAGTTAAAAACGATGTGAAAATCGTAGTAGTCGTTGCAAAAACTGGTGGGCAACAAATTCACATTCATTCCACAATGCCGAGTTTCTCAAAGATAACGACTTTTGGAAGAGGCTCGTTCGAGACATCGTAAGATCCACCTGGTGAGACTGGGTATGTTGAGCTCCTCTAGCTTGATGTAACATCTGCCATGATGATATCAATATCTATAGAATCAGATCAGCCACCCTGCTTCGATGTTATAGATTGTGAAGGTCCTGTGTGAGGTCAGGTGGATTTACTTAACGTATTGATCGTTTCTGGATAGCGTTAACTGAACTACATTTGTAGATCCCCATTCCACAATACCCTCAATGTCCTCAATCTGAACAGCATGCTGCCCTCGCCGGAATAAGGTCTCTCGGCCTGGTAGTGTTTTACGCAAGAAATACGGGTGGGTCCTGGTGAATTAGGTAATAATTAAGACGCACAATCAGCTTTGAATACTCTTATATAGTGATTTTTTTGATCGTATGATTATTTCCGAAAATCGACGGCTATTTTTCAAAATATAATTTTGGATTCATACTCACCGATCCTAAAAAAAATTCGAAGTTATATTGTGATTGACCTTGCGTGCGCCTTCATAAGGCTCTGTGATTTTGAAGCTTGCCACTATTCAAACCAATTTCGCCTCTTTCTGTAAGGCATACAACATGAACTTGCTATACCGTGTATTGGTAGGAACTGTAAAATTTACATTACCTATATTGAGAAAACGTGCAAGTGCGAAATAGATAACCGATATAAAAGGACATAGGGTATTTTCTTTAGTATTTTGGTATACCTTGCTCCTAGTCTTACTCTTGTGACTTATCAAATTGTTCTTCTATACTGAAAATGAAACCAACTTTTCTGCAAACAACTCTTAACTTTTGAAACTTATCCTATGATTTCTCTGGTTCATCTTATACTTTTTATGAATATGTGATAACTATTTCATAAAGCCATACCTATACGTTCGAAAACACACTCGTAATAGGACCTCAGAGACATATTATTCACCTTGCGTCAGCCCGGTTGGAGTTGGGAGGGGGAGGGAAACCCTCTAATAACATAGGGCGCTTCAGAGAGTACCCTAGAATCAGACAGACCATGAAATTAACGACCACCTTTACTTAATTTATATATCCGAACGGATTTGATGTCATTCCTGCGTGGTCAGGAACCGATAAACGTAATAAAATCAGACTGACTAATATCGTCACACCTTTCGGCTATGTTTACATGTCCTTATTCTGAGTATAGTATTTTATATGCCGTATGAGACGTATTTATACACGTCGGTATGTCCTATCGATCTGTTTTATCTATTGGGCTTTCTGTCGGTTTGTCCAGCCCCGTCGTGAGTCTTAGGAAGGGGGACCCCTGGGCCCTTGCTTTGAAGGGGGGTGCAGATTGAAGGCTTTATCAAACTATCCAATGCTCCACATCGTTTTACTTCATGATTTTTTTGCGTTTTATGGTCATCACGAACATTATTGTAATTTATTTTCGTCGGTCTATCCTGTTTGGCTGTCGGTATGTCTAGTGTTTTTCATAGATAATCTCACGCAAAGAAAATCAATGTCTATTCACATTGACCTTAAGGCACTGTAGATTGTGACCATCGGAGACAAATTCCTCGGTAGTTTGTTCCACAAGGCGATGTTCTCCAAAAGAACGACTTGGAAGAGGCTCGTTCGAGACGTTGCAAGCTCGACATGTGAAGGATGCGCACGTCGCGCTACTCTAGTTCGCTCGAACATCTGCCATGAAAATATCTATATAATAGAGACGCATGAGCCACCCTTCTTCAATGTTCTAGACTGTGGAGGTCCTTTGTGAGGTCAGGCGCATCCACTAGACGTATTGCTCGTTTCTGGATTGTGTACAGAAGTTCCAGGGAGTGATTCGGAGCACATCGCCTCACATGCGAGCAGTACTCTAGCCACTGGGTCTTGTAGAGTAGCAGTAGCTGTTCCGGAGGATACAATTTCCTGGAGCGGAAGAGAACCACTACTTTCTGGGACACGGACTTAGCAAGGCCGGAAACATGATCGTGCCATGACATGTTAATGTTGATGTAAATTCCCAGATTGCTTGATGGAAGATGATTCAAGTATTGGGCGATCCTCCATTTCCAGACCTGGCAGACCAGCTTGCTACTTCTTGGTCAGGGTTGTTGTCTGAGTCTTAAAATGGATAAAAGGCGGTAGGCCTCACGGATGGCGGCTGTTGAGGGGGAAGGGCAACAAAAGTTTTACAAGCACTAGTGTGTAGGTTATTTTGCTCTTCATATAACGGCAGAAATGAACTACCGAAAAAATGCTTGATCCTACCTGGGTATGTCTGTCGGTCTATCGGTTACCGTGGCTGAATATTTCAGAAGTTTTTGATCATTTTAGTTCGCAGTTGAGCGATATTAGTCACACGGATTTTTCTGACGTGGGAATCATATAAGATATAACTTACAGTATTTCGAATTTCTAATGTTTTGCGATCACAATACTTTCCTTGCTTATCGTGGAAAATAAAATCCAGAAGAAGCATTTAGTGAATATTTTATAACACGTATTTGACTCTGACTTGTATTTAACAGTATAGGTTTAATAGTAGTAGTAGTAGTAGCTTTTTAGTAAAAAATCTCTGGATGGTATCCAAGATTTATTATAGATAGATAACCTCTCACAGAAACCACAACGTTTAGAATAGACTAGTATACTTTCAAGCTCTATGAGCTCCATCTAGTAGCCCATGGCTTATATTTCTGCATCTCACATCTGATCTTCTCCATCCTGAAATATATCTGAGTTGCAAAATATACAAAAATAAACTCTCCTACTGTGGCCAATCAATCAATCTACATAATATACTCAAAAAATACCAACCTCAACATTGCAAAAAATCCATTGTTCATCTTATACACAGCAAGATCGAAGCATTTGCAGCTGAAACGTTACAGATCATCCGCAGTTGTAACAAAAAAACAGCCCTCTTATTTTACCCTAGATGAAACATATTTCAGGGAAATGACGTTTTTATTCGACAATGCAAGGGCCCTCCCAGCGACAGAAGGTAATTTTCGGATGTGCGGATACAGAAAATTTATTATGCGTGAAAATTACTAAGCGTTTCCCTGATTTTATTGTTCATCTTTATTATATTTTAGTGGAGCATTGCATGCGTTGGATCGGAATTAGGGATGGATAACATCTTATAAGATACGGTGGAGATATATTGTTTCTTGTTCTTGTTATAGAACGTGAATCAGGATCTTCATTAGGGGAAGACAGATACAATTGTGAATTTTGCCTCAGGAATAAATACTACAGTTTGTAAATGCTAGATTATTGGTTAAAATATACAAGGTATCGCAAAGAGCGTAAAACAAAAGTGTTGTATTTTTTAGTATCTACTACGCAGTAAAATGATTTTTTTTATTAAACAGGGTTGGTCATAAAGTAGTAGCGCACCAAAGTTGATTTTTTTAACGCAATACCCTGCATGTTATTACTTCAATCGTTCTTTCAATTTTAAGCAAACTTGAAAGAACTATTGAAATGATAGAATGCAGGGTATTGCAATAAACAAATCTACTTTGGTGCTACGACTTTTGAGCAAAGATTGTAACAAACAGGTACCAAAATTCATCTCACAAAACAGGGAGGATAGATACGACTACAAACAACATCTTTTTGCACACAGATTACGAAACTAAAACCTTGACCCTTCCTGATGCTTTTTTATTTCCGTATGACTATTTTTCACTAAGATAATAAAATGAATATGGCGCAGTCTCAGTATACAGACAAGAGTGAACAGTTTAATGAAGAATTAAGCGTTGTCAAAAAGTCACACATTCAATATTGTGGAAGTCAAAATAACTAAGGCCACAATTTGGCACGACTTTAACAGTTGCAACAGCAGTAGCCTGATACAGCGCCGGTATTTTTTCTTCTAAGCTTTAATCTATGATTATTTCATCGAAAAATTCTCTGTGTATATGTATATTACGTGTTTCTGATTTGAAAACTTATATTACGACAAAGAATCTTAACCTACTTTTATCTGTGATCTAATAGTGCAACGAAATCGCTCTGTATATATTTCATGTGCGCAGAAATGCAGAAATCAGCCTTAGTAGACTGTAGAACTGGACCAGGCGTAACTGGAGAAGAATACTTTATTGAGCTGGGGCAGAAGATGGACGACATCCACAAAATGGCACGTTTCCATCTTCAGCTCACCTGCGACAAAATGAAGGAACGGTACGACATCAACCCTAGCGAAGCTGGATACAAGGAAGGTGACTTCGTGTGGCTCTACTATTCGCAGAGAAAACGGAGATTCTCGCCCAACCTACAACGACCTTTGGAAGGACCCTATGTTGTCCAGACCACGACAACAAAGACCAGTACATCAGACAAGCAGGAGCAACGCATGGCGAGGTTTCCTTTTACGAGTTTGGGAATCTACTACTGCACTACTATTCAGCCTTCCAGAAGAATATTTCTTGACACACAGTATCTCGGGAGATCTTGATGGTCAACACCAGCAGTTGAAGGCAGAAGCACCAACCAGGGGTTATCAAGCAGTCCAACCGTCATCTCTTCTACTCGGTGACTAAAAACAGACTATCAAACAGCAGCCTACTACGCGTATGGAATGCCATATGCCAAATGAAGCACCAGATCCTTGAACATGACGTGAAGATGGTGGCCATGCCTAAGTTAGATTGCAGTCACAATGGTTTAGGCTGGAGAATGGAGGTGTTGGAGGAAATCTTCAGAAACCGCAAACCTACAGATCCTGGTGTACAACTTCAACCCAAAGGCCCACTCAGCTCCGATGGAGAAGAGAATCGCATGCTATTTCAACAAGGTGTGTCATTGCAATAATAGAGATTGCTACCGCTAAAGCCATTGTAAGCAGGCTGCAAATACAACTATTTTCCGTTATTCAATTCCAATGAGTTGTTTGTAGAGATTCAGAAATCTTATTCTTATTTTTTAGATGACTCTTTCCTTTATTGGTTTCTGGTATAAATTGTCTTCTAGCCAATTCTATCAGACTAGTGAAATATAAGAATTCAGCTGAGAATACAGTAGTATGAAAAATCAATACTCGAGAAATGAAAAGTCACAAGAAAGATAATCGGTGATGCATCTCCGGACGTCATCTTCGCATTAGTGATTCCATTTCAATAAAAAAGCAGCATCATCTCCGTTATGCCTTGCCCCATTCCTATTATATTTCCTTGTCTGAAAATCATTAATCTTATTACAAAAGTGCAGACAAAATAACTCTTGCGCGAGATAAAATATGATACTTTTCCTACAATGTACAGAATGCACTTTTTATCATATAGTACAGGATGTGGAAGTTTTCTATTATAAGAAAATGGTCTTACAATACTTAAATGGATTTTTCTTGTCTTGTAATATTGTAGTTCCGTGCTTTTGTCTAGCAATACACACGTTTGTGTTATGTTTTTGTTTTATTTTCTGTTGAACCAGTTGTTTCAAAAAACAATTTTGAATATATTGTATTACATAAGCAGACTAATCTGAAAAACTCAATTTTATGTCAAGTACATGTTTATATTTAAACAAAACCATGAAATATTCTGAAGAGTATTTAAATGATGATATGATGGTCTACGTTTTCCACAGTTACTGTCAACAAAAAATATCCAAGAACAGTTTTGGTTGGGCTTCCATGGTACTTCCATAAATTGATTTTTGTTAAACTATCACATACCATATAACGCGTATAAAATATAGGACCCACTTTTTTGTAGTTCAATTCAAACAAATTGATACACAAAATATTTTTGCAATCCAAATGTTAAATAATAAATATCCATATAAGTTAACGTGAAGCGATGGGTAATTAATTCTTTTACTTCCACGCCAATCGGCGTGTAGTTTCGTGCATTCACAATTCTTTGAACAAATTTAATGATTTATCTCAAAAGCTTTAATAGGACGTGGTTATTTGGAGATCTGCAAATTTTATGTGTAACAGATTCAAACATTTCCAAAAAAACTATACAAAAATATTTAGAAAAATATGCTGAAAAAAATTTGTTTCTATCTTGATGGTTTGTGAAAAATAAATAATAAAACACGGTATTAGGTCCATTTTTTCCAATAAGAATTTCAATATATTTATAAAGGTAATTGATAATTTTCAATCGCGAAAGGTGATCAGCCAGGTTTGACTTTTGAAATTTTTTTATATACATTATGTTTGTCGCAATCCCTACTTTGAGAAGGTGCAACGAAAAGATACCGTTACTGTAACGATTGACTGAAACGACAAAGCAGTCTAATAAAATGATATATCATGACACACCCAAAAGCGCAGTCACTAATGACACTAGTTTCTAGTAAAATAAAAACGCTGGCTAGTTCCGACGAGCTGCATTGCAATCTGTTGCAATACATATAAGAATCCATGGACTCATAAGAATAGATTGAATGAAGAATTGAGATAAACTTGCTACCTTCTATCTACTACCATGTTGTTTCAAACTCGAGCGCTTCTTTCCATGCAGACTGTTTCTAATTGATTCAATTAAACAGTGGTCGTTAATCATAAGGCCAATTAAATATCAAAATATGCATCGCATAGCATTCTCAGCGAAAGTAAATAGTTCCCAAGCTATCGTCAGCATTATTAAGAGCTTTTCGGAAGCATCAATTATAGATCAGCACTGTTAGAAACAAATACACTTTTCTATGCAAAGATTAATATGACAGAAAACAAATTCAGCTTCAGCGGGTAGCAAGAATAAACGATTCATTACATAAATAATAATACATGCGCAATCAATGAATAGCAATAAGAGATATAATAATAATAAGAACCTACCAATATAATAAATATGTGAAACGCTGGCTTTCCACCTGCATATATTTAGAAGTTAGCTACCCTTTCGATTGATGAACGGTAATATTGAAGACTATTAGTCAATAAATAATATAGTTCAGTAGTTTTCAATTGTTGACTTATGAAGCGTATCTTCATAAACATAGGGAAGCTATGGTTAGATTATTCACTTAACATGCAGTGCAGTGTAATTGTGAAAGATACGAAATGATTTACTCGCCCAAAATAATACACGCAACCAAAAGATGACGGCACACACAGAACACTCAAACTATGTTTAATGCTGAACATACAACAATTCAATGTGCTAGAATAGTTTCTTCAAGTATATTCCACCCCTAAATCCGGATCTTCTTTTGGCATATGAAGTAAAATAAACGTTGATATCAGTAGATAAGAAGTACCAAGCCAGTTGCTTTATCACGATTTTTTTGGTGGGTATAAAATAATTTAATGTAATAATATATATATTGGCCTATTGGGATTCTGAACGATTTGAGTTACACCGTGGTGGTTACAAAAAATGAATCCAGTAAGTAGCAGTTTCCGACGATCCCAGAAATCTCAAAAAAGTTGTTGTTATTCGGTCAATCATAAAAAACTATACTTAATATAGCAGCACAGGCACGTATAAAGACTGATTCAGGAGTCAGTGAGCAAGAGCCAAATGCTGATTTGGTAAATTCGCCACTGGAATCACTTTGGATGGTAGAGGTGCTGAATTCTGTCTTGGATTATTCTGTTGGTGTCGGTGATATAAAACCACTAGACTATTCTCCACACTTTGTATGCTGACTGAAACACGAAATGAGGAGGGTGTGCAGATCAGATAATCAGATTAACTGGTGATGACGGTTTATAAAATCCATATTTGTTCCGAGTTCTCTCTAGAGTATTGTTCGTGTGCATGTGCATGAATATTGGAGTGCTGAAGAGTCACGGTACTTTTATTAAAACGATTATCTACAGGGTGCCCTTAAGTATTTCATTAACACATCGACTGGCAACGCATCAATGAAAAAGATTATCGGATTGAGGTTGCAATCCATTAATAATCAACATTTGGCAGTAAATGCAATAAAGGTTGCCGATGGTTGATTTCACGTCGATCAGTAAGACCTGTTTATTATCAAGGTGACCTATACTGAATCTTAAACAACGTAAAAACAACTTTTATGGAAACTAACTAACTAATATGATAAAATTCGTAGAGGTAGTTGATGATCCTCATGAATTTTTTGAATTCGTTGTAAAAAAAGTGTTTAATGTAATTGACTATTTTGGGTAACATTCTGTATACCGTATGTCACTAAACGTTGAGATTCTGAAGCACCAGGATAATAACATCATCAACGATCGCCAGACGGCTCCCGAAATCACAGATACATCAGATGACTCATAGCTTACATCACAAACATGTGGAGCAGAGAAATAAAACTTCGTGGAGAGTCCAGGGACATCGGACTCAATATATCGGAAGCTTCTGATACTCCTGGTTAAGATAACTGCCTATTAGAGGATCTGTCCTTTTTTTAATGATCCTCTTCAACAACTTAGATATTGGCTTCGCTTATATACTTCATTGAACTAGGGAAACCACTAGATAACTTACATCGGCAGCAGCGATACGCTAAGCAGATGAAGGAACATATGGATAGAATGGTTGAATGGGTATCTAAAAAAGAGTTAAGTCTAATGCAAATAATACTCAGGCAACTACCCTGACTGAAGGAAATCACACGCTGGTCTTTCAGCCGTGGAGGTGAACGGATACCCAACACATGAGTTGAATGTCTGGGAGCTAACATCAACAATAACATGTCTTGGTAGGACTGTGCTGCTGGCTTTGATAGGTCGGCTCCCCAGAAGCTGTGAGTTTTCTTCCTCTGTAGAATATTGTATTCACTGGAGAAGCTACCACTACTCCACAAGGCTCAGATGAGACCATCATTACAATACTGAACTCCGGCCGAGCAAAAATTTGGCAGGATTTTTCCAACTCTAATTAACGATGAATAAAATCTTAACCAAACCTGATCTGCTTTCTCTAATCAAATATTAAGAAGGATTATCCCTGATAGGTACAAAAATAGCATTTCCATTCGTTAGAGCACCCTTTGCTTCGTATAATGAAAATGCGATCTCATCCAACTAAAAATTGATGCGAATGGAAGCAAAACAACCTCAACCAAGACATAAATTTCCAATAGCAATTATCTGGCAGTGTTCCCGGAAATATTAATATTTAAGCAGATTAATATAAATTACGGAGTCAGTTCGAGGAAAGAAATTTTCCTGATTATATCCTCATTATATTCCTCTTCCAGACTTAGAATTCAGAAGAAAATGATAGCAGTATTTCACTTAATATTCCCATTCTCAGCGATTTTCGGCTTAGTATTATATATGCTTCGCTTAGGTATAAACGAGCTGATAAATCTATTCTAGACCGGAGAGGACAAAGCTTGTCCTAGAAATGGGCTGTTCCAAAAAATAAGGGTTGAGATGAAGGCATTTCTAAGGAAATGAAGCTGAGAATACTTGCAATATAGAAGGTATATTAAAACAGCTTATCGACGATATCCTTAAAAGAGGCATAATTAAAATAATTTGCTTGAATAGTGTAAACGCTGCTGGCGTCTTACGAAATAAGTTATCATAGTTCCATGTTATACGTCTACTGAGTCCAAGAAACTACTTTAGCTATGAAAGGATCTAAGGCGTAAGATCCCTCCTACAACACCATTTTCTAAATCAATCCCAGTTAAAGGCACGATCTGTGAAGATAATAGTATTTCTGAACACATCGGAAGTGAAACATTCCCTCTTTATTTTGAGCTTTAATAGATGATGATATAAAAATACTCTGTTTACATTTTCTATTATACGTCAAAAACTTCGATGTAACTGCTACAATCTGTCATCTTTTTGACGCAATGAGGAATATAGTTCAAGAAGACTGAAACATAAAAGCTAAACAATTAATTTTGCTACCACAAGACACATACAATATTTTTATGAGACCGCATCAATATTAATGAAAAATCACAAATTTGATGCCCAAACACACTCCTTTTGCTTCTTCCCTTGCAATGTTTCCGCATTTATAAGTGTTTTGATTGTTGTTTGGTTGTCGGAAAAAACAGCTTGCCTTCTAAGTCTCTGTCTCTGTAAAACGAATGTATGACCCAGCCCAAGGGGGACTGAATGTGTTCTAGGTCCAAAGGCCTGTCAAGTCGTTACATTTATGTTTGATTTTACATACTAAATTGCTCCGTTAGCAGAGTAATTCCCTTTTTTGTTCTCTGTATGTTCACCTCAACCTAGAAAAATTTCAAACTTTTCAGTTTGAAGGTTAATGCTGGGTAATAGTAACGGAAAAAGTTATTTTGTTAGTTTTTAACATACTTTGCATGCAAAAAGAGTATCACCAATTGAAAGTTGTCATTCGAATCAACTCGCTCGATGTTTCGGTTTTGTAGCTTGACAAACTTAAACAATCGATGACACACCTTCCTTTCTACACCCAGCCATATACGGCGGACATCACGTTCTTGATAGAAGTTACAGTTATAGGTATAGATCTTGGGACAGTGGATGGAAGGCAATCAGATTCATATCTAAATAAGAGAAGCTAACTGCGACCTGCTACCCCCGAGTAGTATACGCCAAATTCAACTCTTTAATGCCTTAAAACATCACTAATAGTATTAAATGGCTTTTTAAAGGTATTGTTTAACTTTTCGTCCAGTCCTAGTTGTAGTATGTGTGGTGTGAATGTGGTTGGAGTGAAACCCGAGACTTACACAATGAGGGAGATCATAACAACTTTTTATCATCATTATTACTATTATCATGATTATGATATTCAAACGTAACAGTCCATTGGTCAATTTCTTATCCCTAGGATTTGCAATAATGCCGCACATAGGGCGACGCTAATTGCATTCCCATCGATTCTGCACATAAGGCATTCCGAATTCCTCGCCAGTGTCCCGAGGGCTGTAACGTACGTTCTGAGATTAAACACAGTTTTTTTACTCATCTCACTCATGGAATGGTATAAATTCGAGTAGTTTATCCAAACCAACTAAATTACGTTAGTCTTTTTGCGTCTGCAACGATAAATTAGTTGCCTGAATTAATGTGAGTAAAATTTACTATTTTGCATACATACACCCATGAAATATGATACTTGTATTCTAATGAAATGCTCAAAGGAATACACATAGTTGTAGAATATAATACTTTGTTTAGATGTTTCTATTAAGAAACATCTGTAGCACATGCAACTCATCAGTGGGAAAGTAGTTGCAGTATCATCACAAATGAATATGTTTACATCGTCTATATATACGCGTTATATAATATAGGCAGTTCTTCTTTAATCTGATCTCTGATCAGCATGATCACAGAGGCCCCAGGTGTTAATTCGAATTCAATGCAATTCATTTAAAATAATGATTAATATAGTCTATGAAATTATATATAGCAAATGAGTATGATTTGTCAAAGTGATACATGTGTTTCATGATTCACACCATATTGGGTTGATTTTGACTCGTCTTTTGAAGTTGGAAGTTCTGGTAAGAGGTTGACTTTGGTAAAAAATTGACCTTCGCGCTTCCGCTGGACTATAGCGATCAATTTATTTTATTGGAGCATCCCTGTTGATCTAGTACTACTGAAATAAGGAAGAACATGGAAACAGCATAACAAATCAGCATATTTTCAATGGATAAAAATTGTTTCATTCCAAGAAATTTTAGAGTTTGTGTGGGAAATATTGTGCATGTTCGCCTAACAAACAACATCCTTGCCCATTGTACATGATTTTTAGACACTGAATACCTCGTCCAGTAATATTCATTAATGATCCTCAATTTGTTGCTTTCTGCTTCGAATACACAAATAAAGATTTTTTTTAGGTTCTATAACTGTGTCGGATCACCGGTAGGTCATGTATATCTAGGTACTACATGTCACTCTATGTTACAAGCGTGTAATCCTGTATATCGGGATAACGCCGATCTTTTCACATGCTAACAACACCCTTTGACGGCATATCGTATTTAATGGTTGTCGGCATAGAAGGGCACCGCCTTGTAAAGAACACAGGTGTCCCACTGGTCTACACCTGATCTAAGGCACACCCTTATTCTTAGTTTGATCGGTACATGTGTTCTAATTCCTATTTTGCAGTGGCGTATGCAGAAAAATAGATGTCTCGGGTCGTAACACTCGATATACCCAACATCCACTCTACTATAGTAGAGTGAGTGTTGGATATATCACAAGTTTTCGATAGGCTGGACAAGATTGCTGCCTATGGGCTCCTGGGGGACTTTACCAACAGTTGAATAGTTTTCTAGTGCATCGATTCTTATTCGTAGTTGTGGAAGGAAATGATTCTGATTTATTTACAATCAACGCCTGTGTTTTTCAGGGATATCATTGTTCTATATCAACACACTTTCAGAAATAATACTTAATTCAATCTCAGGCTTGCATGCTATCCAGATCGACGATGATATCAAGGACATGAATATAAAGAGACACCCAATACTGGAGTCAGTCATGCTTCTGAGTGTTATTATCAAGAATATTTTGGCATAATTGTGTTGTGGCCCTTGCTAGAAACACGGTACCTTCCATAGCGTGTGTAAGCTTCATTTTTTCTTATAACTCGCTGTGGTGGAAATAGTTGAAACATCTGCCTAGAATGCAGGAGGCTGTGGGTTCGATACCACCGTCGATAAAACTTTGAATCCGATTTTGAAACTTCTAGACGAATTTCGATTGTTCCAAGTGAATTTAAATCGTTTTTATAATTACGGCAGTGTAGGGCGCAGTTGACTTCCTTGTCGGTGCCTGGTATCAGTATATTAAACATTTTAATAGGATTTTACTGTCAGTTTATTTGATGTAAGTTGTGGAAATATTTGATTATTAACAATTCCATTAGGTATCTCAATTTAGAATTCTCGAAAATTATGGAAACGTTTGTAATTACTGTAACTTTTTCAATATATTTTAAATTTAATTCAGAAACATCAACAGTTCCAAAATCAGACCCAAATTTTTATTTCTCAAGTAATGCTAGTAGGAGTACAGCGTCAATCTGTATACTTGCGGCTATTTTTTCGACTAAAGCCGTGCCACTGGCGATGTCACGTTCCAATTCCTTCTTTTCAGTTCGGGACATATTTAGCAATTCTTCGTGCTTACTTATCCACCCCATGGCCATATTTACCGCGGCATTGTTTGCGCAAGTGATACACACCCCGATCCCGCCCAGTGAACTGTCAACTTTTAGTGATTGAATATCCCTTTTGTAGCGAAATCTTTGTTGTTCGCCGGGAACAGATGTGTGCGACAGTGCCGTGGTAGATGGAGATAAGAAGGGAAAGTAGGATAAGTGCTTGATGGGAGGATTAACCATTGTGGCAATTATATCAGCCCTGTGAGATTTATATTTGCGTATCAAGAGGGAGGGTGTGTACGATTATTTCATCAGTTACATTCCATCTTCAAGCAGCACTTTTTAGAGATAGTGATAACATTATACAGTATATCTTAATATATATAATAATGTTGAGATATATGTATACTGATTCGGACTTCCATTGTCTTCAGACTTTCTGCGTTTCACAACGTTTCGATTGAATGGTATCCTCAATCGTCTTCAGGTGACACATCTGAAGACAATGGAACTCCGAAACAGTATTACTAAAAGATGATAAATATAAATGAAGAAATAAAACGAACAGAAACTTGAATATTATTGAGTGTTACTAATACTAGGAATATAAGAAGACTATTTTTCTGTTTATATTGAACTGTTTATACTTAACTGTATCTGTCGGCGGTTGCGGTTTGACTGGTAATTTTAACATTTATCATTTTGAGATGTTACAGTCTTTAATGAAGTACAAAATACAAATTAATTTTCCATAGATATGCATAACAGTATGCTGCACAGGCAGCCAAAACGTTAGCAAAGCGTTTTAGTTAATCGTATGTGATTTGATTCACCGGTAATGAAAAATATAAGTTGAACCACAGCGACGAGTACAGGATAAGTTTCAGAAGTTATTACATTAAATCCAATCATAATTATACCGATCACTTTTAGCTAACGCCAGCAAATTTTATGTAGATATCAATGTGATAAAAAATTGAGTGAAGTAGGTTAACACTTTTAAAGATTCGCGTATGTTTAATAATTCATAAACTACGCGTAATTTAAATTTAGAATATTTAAAAGTGAAAAATGTCACCTAAAAATGAGTACGCCAATTTATGAAACCTTTGAATTGGAACCTGTCTTATTTTTCGCCTACGCTCAAACGAAAACCGAAGAGTTTGTAGACAATTCGGAAGTTTTTCCCATATCTCAAAATACCCCCACTTATGAAGAATGACTTTACTTTTTGGATTATTACTTCGCCGCCCCACAATAGTTTTTAGAAACCTAATAACCGAACTTGTGTGTGATTCTGCAGCTCCGCATGCTATCACTCCAATTTGCTCCTACAATTATGGAATCATGGGGAACCTTTAAGATGTCAAAGAACAAGTTTTGGCCTTTTTTATAACAGTATAAATATTGCTTTTTTGATTTATGACTTCACTGCCACTGGACAAATTTACAATAACCATAAACCGGACAAACACAGTCCGAAGGTGGGTGAGATGTGGTTTTTGTGATTTCAAATATTGATTACGGGATATATTTTGTTTCGATGTTATCAGTCAAACTTTCAAAAACCTATTTTGATACTTCAAAACAGTTTTCTTCAATACACACATTTAAAATATCCCCAATCTGCTGGAAATCTATCTGTGCCATAAAGCACTTTGACAAACTAAGTCGAAGATGCCATCAGCGACTCCAATTCTTAATAGCTTTTCGCCCCAATAATTGGATGTTCTCTCTAGATGTACGGTTGTAATTTCTGCTCCCTCCTATACAATGCCTCCCCCTTCTGTTTACCATTTATTTTGAATCGGATCCGATAAATCCACCGAAGGACGCACGCTTCGGCGCACACACCATTTTGTTAATGTTGTTGATAACATTAGTGATAAACGCGCAATTGAGCCATAAAAATGAAATTAGATGGGTAGTTCTTGCTTATTAGTTTTGAGCAACTATCCACTGATAAAAAGGATATGAGTGTACTGAACCAGGACAACAAGACAATTTCGCAAATTTTCTAATAGCATATATCTTGATAATTCAGGTGTCAGGATTTTTTTAAGGATATTCAGATACGGTATACTTTATAGTATATGCTATATACTATATAGTATATACTATATACTATTTACTATATACTATATACTATATACTATATACTATATACTATATACTATATACTATATATTATATACTATATACTATATACTATATACTATATACTATATACTATATACTATATACTATATACTATATACTATATACTATATACTATATACTATATACTATATACTATATACTATATACTATATACTATATACTATATACTATATACTATATACTATATACTATATACTATATACTATATACTATATACTATATACTATATACTATATACTATATACTATATACTATATACTATATACTATATACTATATACTATATACTATATACTATATACTATATACTATATACTATATACTATATACTATATACTATATACTATATACTATATACTATATACTATATACTATATACTATATACTATATACTATATACTATATACTATATACTATATACTATATACTATATACTTCTGTCAGAGAAGGTGTTGGCGGAAACCATTGTAATCGCGAGCCATTTCAGATTCAAACTAGGTTTTTCCGATCAATAAGTTCGGTTTGTCTGTAGATGTATCTGCCCGTCCAGCAGTTAGCAGGTCTGCCTGTTTGCCGATCTGTCTGTTTGTTGGTCTGTGTGTTTGTTGGTCTCTCTCTATTTCATTGTGTTTGTTCGTTGGAATTTCTGTTTGTCGCTTTGTTTCTCGGTCTTGATCGGTCTTTCTGTCCATCGATCTTCCTGTTCATCAGTATTTCTGACTGTCTGTTTCTCTGTCGTCTGACTTTCTGTCGATTTGCCTGTCGGATTGTCTGTCGGTCTGTTTGTCGTTCCATTTGTCGGCCTCTTAATCGAAATTTTACAATTAATGAATATGTTCATTCTGTTATTTAATATTGATAATTATTAATTTTTTTTCTTCATTTTTCATAGCCTTTATTTTGACGTAGCATACAAAAAAGCAGAGCTGGTAGTACACATAGGTACTATAACATTATCGAATGAAAAAATCATCATATGCATTTTTGATGAAATACAGCTTGGTACTATAATATATAAAAATCAATGCATTATAAATGTTCTATAACAGAAAATGTGTGCGATTTTTCTATGAGGTGAATTCACGTGTTTGGGTTGATTACTGTTCACAATATTATTATTTACACAAAATAAAAGTAATACCCGGATATATTTCTCGAAAATAAAAAACATATTAGTAACGTCTCTACATACAATGTATTGTGATTTATCGCCAAAGAAGGGTCTATTTTGCAGACACATTAAATAAAATCATCTATACACTTGTTCCGTCGGAACACCCTGTATCATGTATGTCGGCTTGATGCCTACTAGAGAACAAAATTAACTCTGCTATTGCACTCTATTGATCTCACCCACAAAATGTGAATCGTTGAAGTTTGAACAGCTCCCGAGGATCCGAACGCCCCGAAGTTTCTACGAGTAATTTCCAGTACATGGTCGTATTGTCTTGACACTTCCTTGAAGTGCTGCTACCGCCATGCGACCTTCTTTTGCGACTTCGATTACTATGGACAAAGCACTTCAAAGCAACTATTCAAAATCAATTTGCTAATGCAATCAGCGGTGAAAAAACAGAAGAAATTCAATCTGAGAGGGTAGGAGGCTTAAAAGCTTCTGGAGTCGGAAAGCAAAATTGATGTAAATGCGATATAAGAAGGAAAGTCTGGATTAGGGTGTATGTGAAATTGTGAATAGTGGTCGTGAAGACCCACTGCTGCTTATCTTGTGCAAATTGTACGTATCTGTTGTAAGTAAGGTTTATGACATAGGGTATATTTTTAATAAATATTATATTTGTCGCATAATCCCGAAACTAAAGTCAACTTGAGTAGAAAAACATTGCGTTGTCCGCATCTCAGTTTGTCGGTGGTAAGACTTCATGCATTATAATACAATGACAGTAGATGATAGAAAACAAGAAGTAGCGCTCGACGGATACAATTTTCAGATGCACTCTGATGCGAAAAACGCTGCTGGACTATCGGCACGGCGCACCTTACGTACACGAGAGCATACATGACATGATAAGTGTATGCTCTGCACTATGAATCACACCTGCACATGCATGATTCGTCTTTAGTCTAGATTCGTCAGTATAGCCTGGCGGTCTAACTGTAGATATCAATCGGGTGGTAGGTATATACGTAACCCAGTCAAGAGTGTGACAGCAACATCAAATCATCTACGTGTCGACAGGCAGTCCAGGTGTTAGGACCTTTTGCTTCGTAAGATGTCAATGGGCGTCCCCACAGAGGGCGACACTTAGATGAGTTGATGTTACACGACATGTTCTTTGATGTATAATGAACTTTAGACGTGCTAAGCGAAAACAGAGCAGCCAGGCTACCCATCCACGTGTTGCAATGTATGCGTGGCCATTCTGCTCGTTTGAGAATATTAGGTATGTTCGGGTTCTCATACGATCACGGTTCTGGAACCTGGCAATAGCATGCATTATGCAGGACTGGTAAACCCATCCATCATGGTTAACGTTTCGTTAAGAGTGGGTATTCGATTTTTTCAAACGAAATGAACAATTAGATAAGTATATAAGGACAGTTTTCATAACATTAATACCACTTCCAGTTCTTGAAGGCTATCGTATGAAAATTCAAGTCAAATCATCTTCTTCAATCAGTTCTTTCTAGAGAACGGAAAGTGGTTCAGGGTAGTTCTAAGACAATCCCAGATCCGTTCGGAAAATCTGAACACAGAACTTATGATCACAGAACGGTTCTGAAATAAACCGTACATTATAAATCCATTGCGCGGAACCAATAGCAAAACCTAGGAGGAGGATGAGCAAGTGAATGGCCCGGGATGAGATATTCGTCTGAAGCAGGGGTCACCAATCAGTTTCATTTGGGGTCCATTTTGTACTTTCTGTACTTTAATGTCTTCACTTTTCACACAAAGAGTCGTTGCTAGGAACTGTGGCGTCCAGGGGAAAACCCGAAGGGTCAAAAACCTCTACAGAAACCATTCTTAGATGTCCGCGGTCCGCACAACATAAGTTGCGGGAGGTCGGCGGTCCACACAAGCTAGGTCGGCGATCCGCCATTTGGTAAATTATGAGGGCAAAGAAATTTATTTCTGTCTATGGATGCTTAGAGGAGTATAAAATAGTTCCTTCTACAATGTGTTAAAGCGGCGTTTGCTGTCCAGGCACGCACATCGAGGTCCTGAGGAATACCTATTTTCTAATGTCTTTCGTACTGATTGCACCAAGAGGTGCTCATGATTATGTATTTTTGTGATTGATATAATACGTTCAAGAAACTTCTAATTTTAAAATACCATCGCCCTGGAAACGAGAATTTCGGAATTTTTATCATGAACCTGGTATATCCGCATCCCGTCACCGCCGAAGACACCCGAACAGGTTGCATTCATTTTCCAACGGCCGATCAAGTGTGCGTTGCCTCCGTTCCGCGACGCGACTCAACGTCGCACAGTGCATTTCGACTGTTGGTGTGGGAGGTTGTCTGTTTCATCGTAGTTTCCCTATGTTTACGTGAACTTTTGAAAGTTTTGTCTTTTCCGGAGTTTTGCGAGCGGGTTCGCGATTGGTTCCTTGCGGTGCAGAGACAATTTGAGGGCGTCTAGGATGTCCAAGGTGTGGTTTTGTGTCCTGTTAGTCGCCGTTACAGGTGAGTCAACTCTACCTTGATTACTATACTTAACCTCACTTTTACTCCGATGTCGATTGTTTTGTTGTTTATTGTTATGGAAAGTTCAACAAAACGGTGGCGTTACCTAATTCTTTTTAAAGTGTTGCAGAAATATGAGACAGTATGATGAAAAATATCAATTATGAAGCCCGAACATTTATGTGTTTAATATAACTTCTGAATTTGTTCTGTGGTTTTCACTCTGGTCTGGTTCATATATTTTTTACTGACCTTTAATTAAAAATCACCAAATGCGATTGGCTGAATAACCTGACTATCGTTTCGGCAGCCTCGGTAGCTTTGATGAAAGTACAAAATATAGAAATCAAAAAAATTAAAATTATATTTTGTACCTCAGCTTCAGCTATTCAGTCAGTCGAATAGGTGTGTGGTTTCAATTAGCGAACAGTAGAAAATATGAGATGATATGTGTTTATTTTCAAAAATCATAAAATGAGAATTCCCAAAATTGTTCGATGAAATTATAGTTATTCACCCTGGTATCGCAATGTCCCCCTCCAACCATAACATAATCTTGAGCTATCTCTAAGCCAGTAGTCGGATAATCTATTATTGTGAAGTTTTCTCTCCAGATTTTCTTTTTCGGACACGGCACTAGTTATTAGTTATAATGTGATAAAAGCTTGCAAATCAATATTCAAGTTATTTAAAATTTCCAGTTTTTTATCACAATGAAGTTTAATAATATACATAATATAAAAACAAAACTCACTATTAATGTCTATCCATACATTTTTCTTGAGTTTCCCGAAAAATATGTTGGTATTTATTTACCTACCAATAGATTTTAAAGAACATATTCCCAAATGGGTAAATTTTAAATGCTAAGTAAGTGATAGCAGCTTGCGAATTCAGTTATACAAATTTAATTAACACTAGGGAAATTATTCAAAGGCTATTATTATTATCCACTGAATAGATGCTACCAGCAATATTTTTTATGCTGCCATATAGAAACAAAAAATATAAAATTGTCTTTGTGCAGTCAACAAGAGCTAGGATACCTGCTCCTATGAAAACTGGTTTTCGTTTTTAACACCAAATTTTTCTGGAAATTGTTCTATGTTTTAAAAAACTGAACAGGCCACATTCAGTCCATTATCTTTCTTCAGACAGACAATTATACTCATTTGATGTGTAGAAGCTGTTTCGTTGGTTCAAGTAATGGCGGGAGTTATGGACAATGGACTATATTATAGTTCGAAAAGCAGTATTTTTCCAGTCAGCAATAACTAAATAGTAATGTCGTTAGTTTGCATTTATGTAACAAGATTGTTGCCATAAAGTAAACATTTCTTATCTCAGAAAACGAGGAAACATCTGCTCGCGAAATTCTCCCTTTCAGAGCAATAAAAAATGTATGTATTTCAAATGTTTGTTGTTCTGTCTGAGTCTTACGTCGCATCTGCATGATAATATGAGAATCTGTGGTTTCCAATATCCAATCCGACCACTGGCGCGGGAGGAAATCTGAAATTCGTTCCTCCCACAATGTAACAACTCAAGAGCAAAAAAGTGAACCTTATTTCGGGCCCTCTTCAGACTTATTTTACATTAGTATTACAGAAAAATATAGTCTGAGATAGCAGGTGTCGATTGCATGTAATGTTCATTTCGATTAATTGCTCTGTTTGGTTAGGATGAGCCTGAAACCGATTTTTTTGTTAAGGTCTAGAGAAAAATTTAGGAATTCCAATATTTAGAGGTGCATACATGAATACAAATACGGTAAACACATCAACAATGGTGTCCAATTTAACAAGGAACAGTAGTAGCGTAGCTAATTCAATTTTATTGATACTGAAAAAAAACAACTTCAATTAATTTCAGTTGATAAAACAATACCATAAGATTGAATCAGGAACTATCGATTTATTGATAGAATTCGGTTTATCTCCACTAAGTTCCAAAAATTGTCATATATACATATATCATTGTGGCATACACCAATAAAAAATTATTTTACTTCCCTAGTGATTCATTTCAATTAGTAGATGATATGGTTTTTGTAATTCTGTCTGTGACGTAGTAGCCATTTTCCATCAGTCTGCGTTGGTCGTAGATTCACTCAATCAAATCCCACGTATTGATGTTTCTTTATAAACCATAGTCATAAGGTATTCCGCTGGCTAAAGTGTCTCTGTTCGTGATAATGCAGTTACCTACAAATTCATATGGTCTATCTTGTATCATTTAATCTCTACTTGAAAGAGCGAGTAAAAAATTTGACATGTTTCTGTTGTTTGTCAGTGATGTTTTGTGTTGCTTGCAGTAGGGAGTCATATATCATATATAGATATAAGATATTTAGTAGATATAATAATTATATTATATAATCCATAGTCGTTTTAATATTATTAGCAGAGTATATCTAGTTCATGGGGGTTATTTCGCGTTATATTTAAATAAATCAGTATTTTTATTCCACGGCATATCTATTCCTAAATTTCATCAAGATCCCTAAAGCGGACGCTGATATAGAGTAGGCTTCGAAAAAAAATATCGAAAGATATTGTTGAGCACGTATGAAGTAACTTGCTGCAAGTTGCTTGAAAAACATTGGTTTGATGGATTTAAAAATTTTGGAGATCATATGTCTTTGTTATTTGGTAATTACTTCGCCTCCACTAAAAAGATATAAGTGGTGATTAACAGTGAAAACAAACCGACGGAGATCAGAGACTGATCAAAAGATAGGCCGGAAGAAATAAGTCACATGAATTCGAATGCATTCGCGATTACAATACTTCCCTCACCTTAGGAATTCAAAATATTGGTTCATCTTAAAGTTTTTACATCAGATATAAGTATTTTTAATTAGCGGTCAGGTAATTAGGATGAAGCAGAGAGCTGACCACATAATGCTAACAAATCTCTCAGAGATATCATAAGTATTGCATTCAATTTACAAACTACCTAGTCCAGGAAATAAGACGTCTGGATGATCGCTCTATTATATTATATGCCTAGTGATTGTTTTTCTATTGGCAGAAAATGTATCTCGCCCTGCTTCGGATATTTTTTGTGGGTGGTCAAATATCTTCTTCTACTTCATCCCCTCAGTATTTTGCTTTGTGACACAAATATGAATCAACCCAACTCTCTTGTCGTCTTAGACTTGTTTGCACTCCCCATTTCGTTTTTACGTAGCAAAATTGGAAGGGTCCAACCTCGGGCATAGATCGACTTTTATTGTCAACATGTCACCATAAATTTTAATAACCGCGCAATATCTATATATGAGGAGGAAGGACAAAAACCTAAAACAAGGAGGGTCTTAAAAGGAACATTGGTATTTATCAGGAGATTATGTCCAGCACACATTATTTATTAGCGAAGAGCAAATTAAGTACACACGCTGTAGCCAGGAGGGTGTCCAGCACTAGTGTGTTTTTTATTTAAACGCCAAAGTGGCTCTACACAAGAACTGGAATAAACATAATAGTTTTCCTTGAGTATCTATCAACTGTTTCGATTCTGATCAAATTTGGATAGCGGGATAATTTGAGCTCGTAGTATTTTTTTTAACTTCGGAGTGTAATTATTGGCAAAAAATTTGTTGTTGTTTGGTCCCACATTTAGCTTTAAGAACTGATACAGTCATTTCAGTTTTACAAAGAATACTCGCACAGATCAAAAAACAATTTTTATTTGTTTTTGACATAACTGGCATTGATGATAGTGAAGTCATATCACGGTTTAATATGTCATCCAGATTTTTTTTAAATAGTAACCCGCACTGTATTACATAACGTAATTTAATATATGTATTGCTAAAATGCTCTTTGATTAAACGAATAATAAAAATAATTATATTCAAAATGAAAATGACTCGGCATAGCTCTAGCACTTTTTCATCCTTTGAGATATGACGTCATAGAACAGAATAGTCAATAGTTTCATTGCACTACACGGTAGAATATTTTTTGAAAACAACCAAAAATGTGAATAGTAATAACCTGAATGAAGTCAATAATTACGTGACTTGCTCGAATTCTCTGAGTAAAATTAAATGTTTGAATAGTTATATTGACACGAAGTGCAAATGTCATTTGAAAAAATACTTGATCAAAAAGTATCTGTGTATCAAAGTATAGACTAATGCGGGCATTTCTTTTTGCTTGGTGGACTCATTATTTTCAATTTTAATTATTATTCATCTTCTTATAGATAAAAAGTGTACCGTTGTATATGTAATAAATGACGAATAGGCGTCTGTCTAGAATGCAGAAGACTGTGAGTTTGATCCCCTCTGGGGATATTTTGTTCCTTCTATTTTTTCTAATTATTATTAGTTGTGCCCTACACGCATTGCAGTGTAAATCGATAGAACTTTGTAATGGTATTTTCTGAAGGCGGCAGATTTCTGTATTCTGCTCAACATGGCAGAATCAAGTCAGTTGGCACTCGATGTCTAACCAAAGCTCGAGGTGTACAGGCTAGAAAATTGGGAGAATTTCGCGGGGGATGTACCTTCTATGGTGTATTCGTCATGGCCGAATGGTAAGACGTGTGCCTAGAATGATGGAGGTTATGGGTTTGGTCCCCACTGGCGACAAATTTTTATTTCTAATTTTTCGTATTATTATTAGTGGTCCCTGTTACGATAGTCCATTATAACTTATAAATAAATAAATCTTGATTTGTGTTTGGCCTGTACGAGCGTTTTCTCTTGACACGAAGTAGCTAAGCTCGTACAGACGATTTATGCGTACATTCTTTTTTGTTGTCACGGTAATAGCTTTCACTATTGTTTATTCAAAACAACAATTCATTGTTCGTAATCTTCAAAATAGGCGTAACATTTTCCAGCGATAGTGTCATTTACAATTACCAATATTTTCCACAAATGTTTTTTCCAGGTTCCTATCCCCACAAAATCGTAAATCACAACAACTATTAGCATATCATCCAACATGGGTCGTTAACACTTTAATACCTCTCAGTTAAAGCTCCACCTGTGTCTGGGAACAATAGAATGCTTTATAATGGGAAGTTTGTTTTAAAACTGGTTTGATTACTGTAACTCACATGCTCATAACGAATGTTGATGTTACCTTATGCCGAATTTCCTGATGTGTGTAATAATACCGAAGATAACAAGGATCATTACAACGTTATATTGAAAATTATGAAGTTGAAATTTTCAGAAAAGGTAATATTTCTTTCTTTGTACTGGCCAATTAAGCAAACTACATCAATTATTCAATACATTATAGTTTAGAAAAACTAAAAAAACGCTTTTATAGTTAATCTAACTAAAAAGTGAAAAATAATTGGTAATATAACAATAAAATGATTAACGATAAATGCGTGGGGCGTTTTGTATTACAATTTCACAATAACTCTGCATTTTCAAATATATCTAGTTAGAAATTATAATAATTGATATCGAGCTCCCACGCTTTTATCACAATAACATTAATTTTCTCGTTAATCATTTTATCCATATATTATGAATTATTATTTACTTTTTAGTTCTATTAAGAATAAAAGCGTGTTTATATTAAACTATCATTCATTAATTGATGAATGTATCCTTGAGCTTTATCTGAAGGCTATTTCAAAGATTCTGTCTCTATAGATACAGGTCGAACTAATGAAGAAATATCAAATGTCATTTGTATTATCACCTTTTAAACGTATTGCTTTATAAAAATTAATAATGGAACATACTCATTAAACTATTGTTTTGTCATCGGTTTATGATAAGTTTGCAAAATGTAGAACTGATGTGATGTTTTGAAGAGGGTGAAAATAGCATTCGAATTACAAACATACATACATAGATACAGTGAAGTTAATAAAAAACATTTTAAAAAGATACTGAGGTTTACCAAATACAAATTACCAATATTTTTGCTCTCTTTCCATGGAACAACGGGTAAACAAATGACCTGTCGATAATTGACAGTCCTGTAGGCAAGCATAAAATACTCTGATTTTTAAAAAGCAATTTTTTATTAATATATGGAGTGAGATAGATTTGTTATGATTCTTCGGAGACTGGTCAGCCCATGAAATGTTAATAGATTACAGCGGAATTTACGTATTTGCATATAACACTTAACAAGACACAAATAGTATCGCGTGCGCAAAAAAAAGTTTCAAAATCATTCCTGGCCTACATTTTTTTGGCTAGAAGGATCAGGACGTACGGGAAGACAAATTTTGAAATCGATCAAATTTGATTACGTCCAAAAAAGATCGAGAGCTCTAAAAACATAAGTACAAATACGGATTTCTGGAATGATTCATATTTCTCTGTTAACAGACAGACAATAGTCGTCTTTTTTATGTAGTCTACATGTGGAACACTCCTTAAATTCTCCTTCACCAGCCTATGCATCAGTAAAATGCAACACCGAATTCATCTTAAAATCGAGGATGTTGCGAAAGGGGCTCTGACTGACCTCAGCTGTATATCTTTGCTGTGATTCGTGGAAATTGAAAGCCGGGTTGGAAGTTAGTGTCCGAAAATGTTCTTCATTGATTCGAGAACACGATCATTTTCTAGAAACCAGTGCAACCATTTACCACAAGATTGAAGGCGACAGATCTGGATATCAGCTAGTAGAGAGCGGAGAAGAATCGATTTTGATCTAATTTTATTTCATTGTGTGGGAGTTAATGTCCGATTTCACAGTCTTTTGTATGCCGATGAGCCAGTCGACTGCCGATACTCTGTCGGAATTTGCATTTTACACCTTTCAGAGTTTTTTCAGACGGTGAGTTGTGGCATGAATAATGTTATAAGAGGTAATTTGCTGTAAGACTGGCGAAACGGCTTGTTTTGCAGAAATATCAAGTATGAGGATTAATATATGTTTTCCTCCTTAATGGGATTTGAGATGTAGTCAGAGCTCTTTTGGAACGACTTGCCGAAATGAGGACAACGCGGACTCAAGGAGAGGTCTGTATGATTAACGGAAAGTATCATTTGGATGTTCACGTAATTTTTGTAATAGATTATTAGTATAGCAAGGACGAAAAACCGTTTCAGCTTTTGAAAATTAATGCAGTAGCAGCGGAGTTATCGTCTTAAAACTAAAAACAATAAATAAATAATGCTCCAAACCCGTTTGCGATGCGATGTTTCTCATTATTTAAGAAAAAAATAAGGATGATGAGAAGAAATATTTTTCTTTTCAACATTGTTAAAATACGTTCTATCACATGCTGACTCAGCAATCATCCGTACATGTTAGACATACTTGATTGTTCGCACATTTGTCTCCAAAATACAGTAAATTGATTTATTTTGCAATAGCTGTGGACTTTCAAATAAGGATCATTCTGAAACTGCTACTTAGACTCATAAAGAAGGTGTCAAGTAGGTTGTCTCTATATATTTTGAGGGGTACATCAGTGTACTGGACGTTCTAACTGGATTTTACAGCTGTACATCTACTTGATGTAAGTTCTGGGAACCTAAATAATAGAGATAATCAATATTCGAAAATTATGGGGATTTTTCTAATAGTAAATGAAGTTTTTAAATATTTGCAATATTTAAAAAAAATGTAATCCCTAGAGAACTGTTCCGAAATCCGAGCCAAATCTCAGCTTCATCATCATTGCGTGGAAAGTACAGCAGCAGCTAACGTGACGCTATTTTTTGGTTGATTAAAATGTGTCAAGGATACATCATAACCGAATTTCAATTAAGCTCAAAGTTTTAATAATTTTGCTAATAATAGTTTGTTGACAAAAGCAAACTGCTTTCATGAGACGCGTAAGGAAAATTTAAATTAATTTTCAGTAACGGAAAACATGGTTTGTCTGTAGTTTCGAGCAACTGTGTATACAAGCTTCCAATTAGCGCTTCTTGGCTATTCGAAGTGTTATGGATCTTTTTGCAGCGCAGCAGTTTTCAAAAGAAAAAGCATTGTAGACATGGATTTGAGCTTTTGGTAGTTGAACATTCATTAACAAAGATTTTAACTTCAACTACAAGTAAAAAATGTTGAAGGAGAGTCATAAATCATATGGTTGGTTGGTCCATAGCTTTTGTTTGGACTGTTGCAACCCCGAAATTAGATCATTAATTAACTACGTCTGAAAATAGGAAAGCAAGATCTTATTGCCCCTGAAGTATAGTATAGTTTTAGTCCTTTTCCTTGTATTTATTATTGAACCACTACATTTTAAAGCTGCTCAAGGTATGACCATGAATGGCTTAGGAGCTTTTAAGTGCTCTTAAAATAAATACTTCATTTGATAGTTTGAACATAGAATATACGAAAGCATCATACCATAAGGCATTGCATCCATCTATTCACGTTATATTATAACTGAATGAGAATGTTTTGTGATTGTGACGCATTTTGCTGGATAAAAAAAATAACTTGCTAAGCTATATCAAATAGAAAATCAAGAATTATTAAACAATATGGTTACTGAAACACTATATCACAGCGGCTGTCAACTCCCATAGCACGATTCTGCAGGTGTTTTTACCCCACAATGGCCGCACTGATGAGTCACCTAATTGTGCACCATTAACTGAAAACTATACCATGCATTTGGACCCCAAATTTATAGATATGATATTAGGAAGCTTTTAATCCGAACAAATAGTGGCTGCACAAATTAAATAACTAAATGTGTATTGTCATAACGTGGCGATATAGAATTGACAGCTGTCCCGTGCTTTCTATTCTGATCAACTAGTAAACTGATGTTGCAATTAGGTTGAACTTATTTTCTATAATTGAGTATATTGAGAATAGAATTGTGAAAACGGACCTCATTGAGAATATCATTACTGAACAGACATTCACGGTTTTGCTAAAGCTTTGATAAGTTTATCTTTGTTCCACACTCAGGGAGAAACCTCGCGACAACGCACAGCGGAAATACATATGCTCGCTTCAATGACCATGGGATTACTGGGCTTAACGGCTTGTTCTCCAAATCGGTGAGCAGTTGGGCCGAGAGTTGGATGGCGTGGCTTGAATCAGAACGTAACATACAAGACACCAGATTATGGTTATTGTGTTACGGCGTCATCACAGAAAGCTGGAAACACGGGTTCGGAATTGTCCGGAATAAAAAAAATCGATTTCCTACAAAGTTATTGTCTGAATCATTTAACTGGTTGTTTGATGATTGTTAAAAAATATTTTATATGTAGTAGCCATGATATGGCGACGAAAAAAGTCATTAACATTTGATATCGGAGATCTAGTAATAATTTATCGAAAGCAACTGCAGCACACATGTTACATACCAGCACAATTTCAGTATGAATAGATTTATACATTATTCAACTGCATCTTGTTATAAAACAATTCCCGTTCTTGCCGACAGGAAATCTTGAAGAGTCGGTTATTCGCACTTAGTCTGCGTATACGTCATTCAGTACGGGATGTTACCTCTCATGTCTAATTACGTATCTCAGCTGCCATTTGTACAAGCATTCACGACGTTCTCCGAATTGTCTAAACATACTAGATGGCAATACACATAGACAGCCCCCTTGTCTATGTGAAATACGTTGAACTCACACCAGTGGAAAATATAGAAGGGTTGTGTAAGCTAAATCAAATCTTGGAAAAGTAGGAAAATTGGAATATCATTATCAGTTTCAACATTCATCTTATACCTGAATTGACCGATGCTTTAAACCACATGATATTGATGGAAAAACTTTACTCAACCTTTCAGTTGTATGCACAGCCTTCATCCAAACTCACAAAATCGAATTTTTAAAACAGTAATGACAGGAAAACAATATTGATTTTGAGCTTAGTATGAGTTAGTATGATAAATCCAAAGTTAGGCACATAGTGAAAAACTTATGAAAGAAACGAAACATCTGGCAGTGTCATCATAAGGCGATATTTAACGTACTATAAAAGAAAATACGTTGGGCCATCTGTACGATTGTACAGCATATATTAGATTCTACCTTGAATAATACTGAACCAGACTTGCAGGATCTTACTTAGAGAAAGAAACTGTTCTACTGGAAAAAGCCTATGTCATTATTACATCTGACTCCATTTTTTTCGTATTTTGATTACTGCTGCTGAGGCATGTAGTTTCAATTGGCGTTCAGTACAGATATAAGGTGAACACTTCTGCGTCTCAACATTGAACGACAATACCAAAATGCCCTCCAGACTGCTCGTTTCACCATGCCGATGAAAGTTTGGCTGATTTAGCCAAGCGAGCAGTCCAAGTGACAGGCTATCGGATTGCCCGAAGCAGGCGTCCGACGTTTCGGAAGATGCGTAGGAAAGAACAGTTGTGCTCCAACACTATATTATTCCTTACACTTCGACACAACCAACTGATTGTTCAGTTTTTGTCATTTGCTATGAAAAGGTAGTGCTCATACGTGACGTGACGTGTGCGGTAAAAAACTCCCTTTGAGCATGATGTCAAATGGTATCGTAGATGTAATTTATAAGTTACTTAGCGATTACGAACTCAATTAAACAGTAAACCGCACCAACCCACTTCCATTTTACGCTAAACTAATAATCCCTGCCAATACATATACTGTCGTATCGGCGCTCCAGCTCCTCAGGCATTTTAGAATATATATCTACGGATAAATTCTAATGAAGAAGTTTGGCTCCTAAAGTTATTATTACTTTCCACGCATGTGACTGAATTATTGTTGAAATTTTTGATATAATAGGTTTTTTCGGATGTTTCATGTTCTACATCACGAAAATCTGTTACCCATTTCCATCGGTTTATCTCACCATATTTGAAATATTTTGAGCCTCCCTATTTTTTATCACGTTTAAGGCGATAAGGAACTTGAACAATATTCAGAAAGTTAGTAATTCTTTTAAATGACCAAAAACGAACAGAATTTTTTCAATTGACCAAAAATGAACAGAACCTTGAAAACATTGAAGTACGTGGTTTCAGGATGCTTTAAATGTTTGTATGTCCGTTATCGACAGATCGTTATAAATTGGTAACATGTATCTGTTTCCATAATAAAAAATCTATCAAATTCTTTAAATTCTACTTATGCCTGTGAGGTAAAAGAACAAATTTATTTTGATTATTGCTCATTTTTCCATAATTAACATTGGAATGCTGGTCAAATTAAAACCCGTCTTAAATGGGTATGGATATTTATCTGGGAATGTAATGGAAGTGATGGATATAAATCAAAATTCAAGGAGTATCTGTCTCTTCACTCCGCATTGAAAAATATATGCTTGATATTTGCTAGAACTTCTCATATTTCCAATTTCGAAATTACAATGTCATCAGTAAATTGTTATTCTTACTACCTAGTTGCCTTGGACTAACTACCCTAGCTAGACACCTTATTGTATTTCCCTCAAGCTTCACCTGCGTCTTGGAATTACAGTGTCAATCGGAGCAATTCTGTGCAGTAATTACCATCCAGGAGGCCGTCTCATTATCAGATTATCACGGTGCCATTACCCGGGCACCAGTGATTAAGGCCTGTATGGTCTCCATAGTGTCCCGACCTATTTCCCCTTGCTCTCGAAGCGGTCATTATTTGCGAATGTCGGAATGTCATTACGGTCTTTGTATGTCCGATTACTGTATTAAGTACATCCAGAGGAGTTGAAACTATTGGTATGACCGTTTCATGGGATGACGAGGCATGAAGTTGGATTGTAGTACTAATAATGATGGATTGTTACGAGATTTATTCAATATTAAAAACAATATTCCAAAACGCTTGTCGCACTCCATTAGCGCTGTGAGAATATGCGTCTATTCACATTGACCTTAAAACCAGTTGAAAGATCGGAATCATCTGATGCTTCAACTGACATCAGGAAACGCTAAATGTAGTGTAAGTATGGGAGAACACTGTCTATATAATCCATTTAAATACGTTTCCCACACGTTTCAAAAAAATCCTCCACAGGTTCTGTTGAGAGGTACTCACTCTCTTATCGAAGCACCATTCTGGAGGCCCCTAAGTTTTTTAATTTAATGAGGTTATTTTTATTCCAATTTAACGGATTCACACCTTAAATCTCCATTAAAATTTAATCACTGGTGTCCCATTATTATATATGTTGGCCTACAATAATTAGGTATTGGAGAGTCATTAAACATATAATTAACATAATACTGATGCTACCAGACTTTGGCACTAGTGACTGAAGTATTGAAATCACATTCTAGATTTTAGGGCGAGAGCTATTTTGGAATCAAATAATAAACATTATATAACAAATGATTTAATAATAGTCTTTCACCCTGCTGTGCGTCTACGATTTTGTGTATTATTTTCCTATCTAGTTGAGGTACGGCGTAGGCTTATTTTTAGAAGCCACACTAGAGGGACTCGATTAATTGCCTTGCTTGAAAATATACGTCTAGATTTGGACAATCCACAAGGAATGACTCTACAAATAGTAAAGTTGGTACTGTGTACTGGACATACGGTAGTTAGTGGCATTAAAGTTTGGTGGTTACATATATTTACCGTTACATGTTTGCATCCAAAGTTCCAGCTTTGTAATTCGTAGGGTAGTTGGGTTAGGGAACGTACAGTTAACATTTGTATCTATTGTTCGAAATTTGTAGACAATTTAAACAATGTAAATGTTCAATAACGCTGCTTCGGACTTCCATTGTCTTGAGAATTTTGCGTTGAACAACGTTTCGATTGATGAGGTATCGTCAATCATCTTCAGGTATGAAAAAACTGCACCTGAGCCTGAAGATGATTGAAGATACTACATAAATCGAAACGTGAAACGCAAAATTGTCAAAACAACGCAAACAAAAAGTCCGAAGCAGTGTTAGTGAAACATTTGAAACTTATAATTTGTCTATATGCCGTTTTCGATAATAAATAAGCGCTGTAGAAATAACTGTTTTCTTTGTGAAATCTCTAATAGAAGTACCAACAGCCTTCACAATCTACTTGATGTTTCTTACAGTAGATACGAGAAGTCATCTTTGAATGTGCCAATACTAAAAACAGTACTATATTTTTTATAAAAAAATTTGATTCATAGTGTTGGTACTATTTAGAAAGTCTCAATTTCCATTAACCAATGCAGAACTCCAAAAGTTTGATATGGATGAAAATTTGAGTTTAACAGAATTTGCAAAAATTTGTTTTTCTCAGTTTTTTTGCTATATATCTTTTCACTGTAGCATGGCCACTTCTTTGGTGAGTTTTTGTAGAATATCAATTTTTACAAAAGAAATATCGACACGTTTGTCAATCACCTTCGTAGGTGGATTTTTCTTCATTGTTAAAGAAGCATGCAATCAATGTACATTCTTCACAATGATATCGGTTCTATTAGTGTTCATATAATAGGTACTTCTATTAAAACAGAGCTTAGCATTAGTCAAAGAGGAACATATTGTTAATTTTGTTATACAGATCATAAATGCTCTTATTCGTTGACTGTTTAATCATCTGAAATGGTTGTATATGACTCAATTTTATAGGTGAAACTGAAGATGAGCGGGGGGATGGGTTGCTAAACACAATGCATGTATTTTTCAGAAATGCTTGATTTTGCATCTAGTACTGATTTTCTACACAGTCTCAGAGTTCATCGAACCCGCCCCTGTGACTGTTAGGAAGACGCCACCTGCCCTGAAAGTTTATTCCCTTTTTATAGTTCAATTAGGAAGCGGAACAGAAGGTGTTCCTTACGTCGAGATCGGGACCCTTTTACTTTTAAGGAGGCAATTACCGAGCGTTACGGAATTCGGGATATACCCCGGTTATCATTCCCCTTTCCGGTGTGGCCATATCGGAGCCACGCTTCACTGGCGGTTGTTTCTTGCAGCACGTGAAAATTGTTATTGTATTCTCTACGACCGGTATATAACGCTGGAGTGCAATGCTCAGGGGCGGTATAACAGGTGGGACTAATAGGCCTCGAAATAGGCAGGCAACACGAGCAGATCTTATTTACCACCCCTTGTAATCGTAAAAATGGAGCCAAGTAGATTGATCTGGTATTTATCACGCTGTGTTAGGCTTAAAAATATCTTTTTCAATGTTGGTTTGAAACCGACTCGTTGCCCCAACCTGCATGACGCTGTTCGCCCATTGCATCAATCCAGCGTGTTGTACCGCTTGTGATAACATGGCGCCACAGACGCGCACCGTATCTTTAGAAGTGCAAAGATGACAACCACGGTTTTTGCCTGTCTGTGGCTGAGGCAACTGAAACGGTAGTATAGATTTTTATTTGTCCAATGTGGTTTTAGTATGAGGATACGTTTCAGAAGTAACATTACATTGATCTTTTTCCTATGTGCTATTTGTTATTTTCTGTATAATATAATTTTTGACTGTTAATCCTGAAACTTTCATATAACGGTTGTTTTATAGAATTTTCACTGATGTTTACCGATCATTATTTGGTCGTTTTATATCTTACGCCGGGCATTTTCTCTTCTATTTACCGAACAGAATATGTTTGGCATTTATGATGGATGGGCCTTATATATGCAGCGAATACATTTTTGAATGTGTATAGACAAACAGCTGTGTAAGCTTTCTGTGATTTTTTGAGGGAAAATCGGGTTATATTGTCAAACATTGTTTATTTCTATTTACGTAAATCAGTGAACACCTCTTCCTGACATACTCAGGCTGACGTCTAACAGCGATTAGAGCAGATACATGTGCCTAAACAGTCAAGCAGCATTGGAAGCAGTAACATCTCCATAAATTAGATCAATTCTGGCTCAAGAATGCTCACTGATTGTGGATAATTCCAAAGACTTGACTGAACTATGATGGGTCTCTCCGAGAAACGAACATTCGATTCACCTGGTTTGATTATGTGGAAAGGCTTTGAACCAATGCTGGGCAGACATCAGTTCTGCCCTAAATGTCTTGTTATATATGGAATTGACGAAAGCACAGCTCGACAGAGACGAATGTAAAGCCAGGGAAGAAGGTTTATTCGTAATCTTCTGATGGAAATTCTAACCAGCCACTACAAATAGAAACGAAATAGACCTTATCAGCCTTATGTGCTTGGAGGAGGAAGAAACACCGTTTCACTGAGGAACATCTTCTGTATATCCCAACCTTATCTGGGCTACTTGGGATGCCGGCATTCGATAGAGAAGAAATCAGCGAAATCGTCATACATCATGATCTTGACCAGAAGAAAACCATGCAGGTGTTTGTGTCCGGGATTGGCAGATACTGAATGGGTTACTTACCTGGCTTAGACTCTCTTTCACTATTGTTCCTACACATACAGATCAGTGAAATTATTTAATGCGGATTTTCACTCTTAAAACAATCAATTGGTATAATACTAACTATACGTACAGTACGTAAATAAGACAGGAGAGTACAAATTCGAAAATCATTCAAACAAACTGATGAGACCAACGAATCTTTTATCCTTTGGGATACCACCTCATTCAGACATTAACTGATTCTTGATGTCATGAGTTGATGATGACATTGTTATCATTGTAGGAATAGGAAAATTACGTCAATAAATTCATAATTCGAGTCAGATCACAACGTTGATTCATCGTACATCAACTGGTCGATAATTGAAAACGTAGATTGTAGACGCTCTTACTTGGTGAAACACTTCCATCATGCAGATAAAAACAAATCAACACACGCACATGTTTTCATTGAGATCAAAGGATTGTGTAGTCAATACACAGTTTCACAAATAAAACTTTTTTCTCAGTAACGCGTTTCGATTTATATTTAAATCATCCGACGGTGAAATCATCATTTAAATATAAATAGAAACGCGTTACTGAAGCAAAAAGATAGTTTTATTTGTGAAACTGTGTGTTAAGTACACAATCCTTTTATCTTCATGAAAACATTATGGGACAAACTTTATTGACTTTCAGGCTGCACAAAGAAAGGAATTAAACTGAATAAGTTTAATTTAGTTTAGTTTTAGATGCATGATATATTGTCTATTACTGATAACTGATGTATGGATTCACAATAATGTCAGTAAGTTTTATTAATAATTTTATGAATAGTTACCCTAATGTGGAAACGAGAAGTTGCCAAAATAGCATGGTTTTAAAAACAGGAATTTTGTTGATTGTTATGTAGCCACATTGTGAAATTTGTCTTTTCACGCAAAAACTATTTCCTCTGGTAGTGGCTAAAAGGTCCACACAAAGCTTAGAATTTCATAATTATAATTGCTATAAATCGTAAAAAGTTAGGATGAGTTCATTTTGTGGAAATATTAGTAAGTACACGTATACTAGGCTGATGCCTGACTGACATCAAAAATCCAACAACACGTGCTGGTACCATCGTCAACTCTAGTGCTTAAGAAAACAAACATCGACCTGAAAAGCAATATGCAAACCAAACAGAAAACAAATATTTCAGCACCCTTAGCAGATGTTGATAACATGATGTTGGAAATTCATAGTGATCTCACTCTAACCAAAGTACAGAACTTCTCAAAAATTGTCGCCAAATTGCTACAGACATTTCTAAGGTACCCATTTGACCTATTACTTCACGAATTTTACTTGGTACATTATAGGAGTGATTTCGCTACAAAGGTGGTTATCGATCTCGAATTCAATTTTCCTGGTCATTGCCCAAGCGCATTCACGCGAAGTCATCGCAATACCTTTATACCAGAACGTATTTTTGCCTAGCATGCAGATAGAAACAGATAAAAGATAAACACTTCCGAAAATAAACACGAACAAACAGAAATAAACTCCGCTTGATGGTTTATTTATAAGTTACAAACAGATGACGAAGCCACTTTCATCGCTCCAGTAACATTAACGGGTAACGGCTGTACTGAGGTGATTCGTTATAAAATCACGGAGAGTATTGAAAGGCAGTAAAATCCAATACCCTAAACAAAACTAATTTGAAAAGCGGTAAAGTGCGTCTTGGTTATAGTCCAGTAACTATAATACATAATTGAGAAGACAACTGAACACCAACGAACATAAGGTTAACATAAAAAAGAAACCTTAAAAAAGAAGAACCAAAAAGTTGTCAAAACTAGATTTAAAACATCGATACTCGATACTATCAAATTATCGATAATAAAGGGACAAATATCGTTGTCTCTACATCGATTCTAATGCAGCGATACTTATATTATATCGATACCAAAACGAAAGTATCATATCATAGATGGCCGATGGGATGGGGATTTTATTTTTATTACATTGGTTTTGTTTTTACTTTTTGTTTTTATTGAACAGAGAAATATAACATCAGTATTATATGAAATGGAATCGATGATAAACAGTAGTTATGTTTAGGTATATATAAATTTGTATTATGGATATTTTTAAAACTCAAACACAATGTATAATATATACAAAATACTGTGAAATTAATTAAGTCATTCAAACATAACATAATATGTATAATAAATATCAAATGTAACATAATTAATTGATTTAACGTAATATGTTAGGGCCTCTCCATACACTTAGTTTCAATAGTTTGGGTTTAAACCAGTATTACATTTTTTTAGAGGTACCTAGTTTTCTAAAATAAATATCATTAGTAATGATAGTAGGTACTAGGTACTAGTATTTTATTTCACGATATCTATATGGATCGATATCGATACTGAGACATGATACTTCAATCAATATCGATGCACTAGGTATAAAATATCAAATGATACAAATCTTGATACTTTCGAAACGATGCTTCAACCATAGTCGAAACCGTACCAATGTCTTGTTGAAACTTGCGGGTCACTCTTTTGACTCAATGGATGCTTCACCTGAAAAACAAGTAACAAGTTAGTGTTGTAGTCCCTTGAAAAGTACTTATGTAATTTTCAAGTGTAAATAGACTCTCATTATGTATTTTATAGTATTGTAATAACGAAATTTCATTGGGAGTAAACATTCTAAGAAATTTACAAAGGCAAATCATTACATTTTAATTCCTCCAACGGACAAAATTTGTTCCGTACTTGTTCAAGCAACTACTATAAGAGAAAAATGCATTTTAACTGAATAAAAGCAAAATGATTACGTAAGTGCATTTTACTTGCAGTGGTATTAGTTTATTGGAGATTTTGATTTTTTGACCGCCGCGCGCCGTTGGAAATTATTCTACCTTGATAGATTATACTTATTCCATCCTTATTGTAGCAATTTTAATTTTTTTGCTCCTTAATTTCCATGTGAATAATTTTACATGTAGTGAGAATAACGCAAAAAATGCCTTCCGATCTTATACCTTGTAAAATATTTGAGATAATTGTTTTTTTTCAATGAAATTTCTCTGGAACTGGCCTATGTCGATGTGTTTGATGGATGTATTAAAATTTAGAGCTCGACACCCAACTAATTTAAATCTCGTCAAAACGCGCGGGCTCTTGTTAGTGTTAACCAAGTTTTATTGCCTTTCTCAAACATTTACCACGCTGTCAAAGCGCACAACGCTATACTGTAATAGCCACCACTCTCAGAATGAGTCTGAAATTGAATCAGTGTAATTCATATTCAGTTCAGTATTTATACATAGTATGAAAGTCTTGAGTGTAGCAAATTCCAATTTTCACTTAAATTCTGCACTCAGAGCTCTAAACAACTGTTCATTTCAGATAAGATCACAGTATGAGTATGAGTGCAGTACGTCCAGTGACCGAGATCGTATATCACAAATCAGGTCTTACAAGGGGGGGTTGGGGTTACAGGGAGCCCAAGAAATGATGGTTTTATCAAACTTTATTACTCAAAACTTTTCAGACTGGTACGTACCAGATCTTTTGAGGTATCCAGTATTTTTTTTGATCTCTAGGTTTGTGGTACCAGTTATTTTAAAGTCTTCAGGAGGGTTTGTTTTGATTGCTCTCCAGGATGGTCAAGGGGGGCTCGAATGTTAGATTTCCTGTTAAATTTATGTTCAATGTACTCACTAGATGTCACTTTTCATAGAATAGTATGCTCTCGATAAATTCCTATTAATTTCGTTAAAAATTCTCCACTGTTTTCCGTATATTTTAAATGAAGCTTTCTGCTACGGTTATTTAAATGAAATCGTATCAAAGAGTTGACAAAATAGATACACATATTGAAACTTGTCGTATATTAAATCAAATCTACGACCGAGTTTCAAGAATGCTAAACTTCCATGCGACTCGAACTCGTCGTATGATTGGATGACTATTGCACCACACACACTGCAATTATCATTTCAAATGGTTGGTCCAACCAAGATCGTACAACTTGCAAATTTGCACCGTGATTCATCTGTGGGTAATCTTATTTTCTGTCCTATAAAAAGATAGTCACCGACCGGAAGCTTTACTGCGTAACATATGCCATCATCAGTGCGTTCCTTGCATTGAATGGATTGCAATCCTATACGACAGACAGACAGACAGACATAATTTTTCGTCCTTGTTAGGATTAATCGGACCGATATAAGCCTCGGGATGGAAAGCAATATATGGCTCACGGGTTTATTATAATCCATCCAATTGATAAAATGCCACTGCTGGTAGTACATGTAATGCAGCATAGTGTATCGGTTGTGATATTTGTTCATATAGGGAGACGACATTACGGTCTGTCACGCAAACTTTTTGGTTGTTCCATTCCTGGAAAAAGTGATATTCACTTCTTGTTGTCACTCAGATATACAGCCATTATCTGTACCGAGACTTATATCAATATCAAGGACGAAACGGCCTTATACGATTGGTTGTAGGGGTCGTAATTGTTATTAGATAAGATTGACATGTGACATTTTTGAAAACAACCTTTGATTTTGTACTTTTTTTTAGCCAGATTGAAGCGAATAAGTAAAACCCATTTGTACCAAAAGTGAGATGAAAAACATGAATTTTGAAATCGCAAGTCGCGGTCTGTTTTGATGCCCGTCGCTTGGAGAACGACTAGTGTGGCGTGGCTAACAGAAACACCGATTAGATATAAATTATTTTTTTATATTTGAACGATACCTACTCCATCTAAGAGGCCTAGGTCTACTTTAGGTACCATGCATCAAAAATTTTTACATTAGTTGATTTTATTTTTCCACTAAAACAGTTGAAGGATTTGATCAAAGCTCTAACTTTCTCCAAAGAAATCATCCCACAGAGTAGTTATTTCAACATATTTTGTGAACTGATTATTATTTTTTAACAAATCAGTTTAAACAAATCTCAATTTCCATCATGTTCCTGCTACATCAAGAAAACATGATATCTCGGATAGAGAGATGACCAACTACCTGTAATGCTTATCTTAGAGACGAATCTAAATGTGTGAGTATGGTAAATCATAAACAAAATCTGACAATGTAGAATAATGTACTCAAGGTAGAAAAGCGTTTTTTCAATACGCACTCGGAAAGCAAACAAAACAATACAAATGGCTGTCGAGAGTGTCGGAGTTCAATGTTCGTTTTGTTGGTAGTTACAGCTGCCGAACAAAAACTTCTAAATATCCCAAACGTGACTTATGTAAATGATTTGTGACCGGATTACATCATGTCTTAGCCATCTGATAACGGTCGGTTTGGGCAACGTATCGAATTTCCTTTCAGTCATAACAATTTGTTAGTTACGTCACCGTTTTCTCAGGATTCTCGCAGATTGTTATGAATATGTTTATGTGCGCAGAGCTAGCGGCTTCTGGGATAATAATAATAATAAAAATAACAATAATAATAACAATAATAATAATAATCTTTATTCCAAGAGACCATTATACAGAATAGGAAACGTTAAATACAATTGGTTTATTATCAGTTCATATATACACAAATTAAAATTACAGTTTACACGTTTATTGACTTTCTAAAAATTCATTCACAGTATAAAAACATTTGCTGATAAAAAAGTCTTTCAGTTTTGTCTTGAAAGCTCTTAAGGAGGTAACATCTTTTATACTAAGGGTCAACTTTATTATATAATTTCAAGTCCATGTAGTTAGATTTTTTTAATACATGCTGCGTTTATGTTCTGGCACTGTCCGAGCAGAACAGTTTCGTGTGTTGTATTCGTGTAAATCCTAGTTTTTTAGGAAGTTGCTGGCGTTGCTTTTAACATTAAGCAATAGCTGTAGCATGTACAGTATGTATTCGTTAAGATTGATCTTATAATTATTTTTTGTTTTATAAATATTCTATGAATAATACTTGAACTACCCCATATTTCACTCGTGAGATGAACTGCCCATAATAAAATAATTTTTATTACAAATTTCTGTGAGCGTTTTCACTATATAACAAACAGATAAATTACTACATACATATTATTCACATGAATAGTATAATTTAAGTAAATATCCAGATGCAGCCCCAGTAATTTTACAGTAACAACCTGCTGTAATGACTTATTGTTAATTATAACTAGAAAGCTTTTTTGATTATTACTAGTATGTGGTGTAAAATTCATTAAGATTGTTTTTGAAGTATTTAGACATGAGTGATTCTATGAGAACCAAAGTTTAAATTTATGTATCATCTTTTCTAGTTTTTCCACACATTCGTTATGAGTTTTGCTATGGCATTGCAAAGTGTTATCATCAGCATACATCACTAAGTCATCAGTGATATAGGAAAAATCATTAACAAATATGAGGAATGACAAGAGACCCAATATAGAACCTTGTGGTACACCCACTTTGATTTCAAGAGCCTCAAAACAGACGTGACAGATATCAACAACTTTTTTCTTCTGCTTAGATAAGACGTAATCCAGTCTTTAATTTTACCTCTTAAACCATACTTATATATCGATTGATCTATTGTGTCGTGCCCTCTAATTTCTGGCTTATTAGTCAAAAGGAGCGTAAGAATTTGGTGAACCAAAAAAGCCCATGCCAAGCTTAGTTTTTTTAGTATTCGGGATATGTACACCTCAAAATTCTAACCACATTCATGTCACATCTGCATCTTTCCATGCCAAGAGGCTTATGGCTCATACGTTTCAATATCTTTGCTCATTTGCTAAATAGGATGTGTAGTTATTTGGATTGTGACCTTATATAACACTAAACCGAAATTTCAAAGTGTTAAACTTAATTTTTGATTTTATCCTCATCCAAATATTTTTATGGGATGACCAAGACTCTCAGGAATGCAGGAAAACAAATATATATTCATATAAAATAGAATGTTGATGTCCATTGATATATTTTCATGTTATTTAAGATAGGTAATAGCTAAATTGTATTTCTCCTGCTTCTATATCCAGCAACCAATATACGACATCTGAAATGATGAAATCTCCTCCTTGAGAAATACCATTTATCAGAATTGAAACTGATACGGGGATTAGGATGTAAAAGGATGCCATTGCAATACAGATATATATTTCCAGTGGCATATAATATATTATATTACCAATTCACATAGATATTTCGACAGATAAATCTCCCCTTTTCAAATATTCATATTTTCAGTACAAGAAAATTGGCTCGACGCAGATTCTACTCGAACTTCGCAAATTACTACTCGTATCTTTACAAGAAGCAACCATGAAAACAGATGTTGTTTTACATTCCTTCAATTTATTATGCATTGATATAATTATATCAGATTAGGTAGATACCAGTTTAAGTTGAGTGCAGTTAGTTCGTGAATATATATATATATATATATATATATATATATATATAATTTGTTTCAATATTTTAGACAATCTGTAAATGTTTACATATATTATATTGGCCTAGACGTCATTGGTTTCAATATAGTTGCCTGCATCCGAAAAGGACAAAGTAGACATAAAATGTGAGCGTTTCATTCCAATCGACATCCTCCACATATTGGTTTCATGGTTTTCGGCGGCAGCGAAAGATTAAAGATTCCAGGAATACCTATGTTAAAATTACGAATTTCGAGCCATTCATTAAATGTGGCAAGAATAGGCGTCTGGATAGCTGTCAGACAACAAATTGATTTCAATCCTTAGGAAATAACATCAGTTAACTTGAAGGAGCTTAAGCTATGTAGGATATTGTGATTAATCAGATTAGTCGTTCATTGTTTGGGCCAGAATCTTGTAACTAGTGTTGAAGAATATCTGTTTTAGTGATACATTTTCAGTGGTTTCAATCAAAACACAGCTCTGCACTATGAAGCTAACTCTGTCCCTCTGGAACAGGTTTTAAGTTGTCATAATCGCCAGAAGCCACTTTTAAATGTTTGGCTTAAACAGTGGTAGCATATCATTCGATGAAAGATATCGCTACATTATACAGTATGAAGAGAAGAAAGTATTTTCGCTATACAGGTACTATTCTCAGATGCGCATATTGGCATAGTTTGGCCTGGGCCGCCCATTTGTCGCATAGCGCATGTAATTTATAATACAGAGGATCAGTGCCCTCTCACGTATATACTTTCGCGGATACTTCTGTCCGGTTCGACAGCAACAGCTGATTAGCCAGTAACAACTGAATTAATATGTCATAAGCCTACATTGTTGTTTGAACTAATGAACTAAAATGTGGAAGCTTACTAAGCGCACATCCTTTCATTTGTATTTGTTTCCGTAAACAACAGCATTTTTGATAGAAGATACTAACTAATCAGGTGTTGCTGTAAAATGGGTCGGAACTACCCTCGACAGCCTAAGTAGCGTTTTTCGCGTTGGAACCTGTCTGAAAATTGTATAGGGCAAATCGAAGGAATGTTCACTCACTATCTAGTCATATTGGACCATTTACGAGTAATTATTTATGGGATCGAGTAATTCTATAGCTGTCGTACCTTTTTTAGAGTGCCATCTGGTACGTTTATGGTACACGAGATGGTGTATTATGCTTCATATTGCTGACAGTATGGTATGAACGTGTTTAATGCAGAACGAGATTGACTCAAATACGTTAGCAAACTCATCCTTGCATACTACGTAGTTGTAATTCAGGCATACCGCAAATATACCTTGTATTTAATTGAAATATCCTACGAAACTCATAGAAGTTTAGGGAAGTCAGCATCCGTAACTGTGTAAACACAGGAAGGAGAGATGAAAGATTAAAATTCAGAATAAAATCATTATTGGGTTATGTTATGCAGTGTAAACAAAAGACGCGTCTACCAAAATTCATCTCAATAATGCATTCATTGTAAGCATAATCAAAATCGCAGATAGTACAGGTCTAGGTCTTGCTTGAACAAGATTAGTCTATGCTATGCCGTGTGTGGATTGAAATTTTTACCAATCCAAGTCCAGGTTCTAAGATTAAACGTGTGATTTAAAATAATGGTTCACAATAAAGTTCTAAACATCGCTCGGAATGATGATGAAGAATTGCATTTTCCTTAACTTTGCATTCTCCTAATTTTTTTTTTGAATAGCTTTGAACAAACCACAAACTTAGAAAACATTCCAAAATGAGGTTATGGCATATTTCATATGTCAATATTCCTAAAATTTGCCATCACGTCGCTTCATTTTTACGGAATCTGTAAAATCGTCCACATACAGCCAATAAATTTCGTATATTTCAAATACTATCGTAACAAATCGATATCCGAGCAGCAGTATAAAATAGATAATAGCAGTGATACTGTTTCAGTTTTTGGCTTTCACATTAGGTCCTGCAAAGTCTCTATTACATCCTTCCCAATTATAGGGTATCCGTCGGAATAAAAAGACAATCGATCGATATGACACAGCGCAGCCAATGACCTAGTTGATGAAATTCCATTTTATCGGATGTAGAACAATGGAAATGTAATTTTTCAATTTTCCTGTGATAAAGTTTTAACGAAGACGTATTGACTTCAAATCGTCAATCAGACTTTAAGTTTAATTGGAAGTCTAGGAACTGTGTTCTAAAATTCGAATTCAGGTTCGTGCTCTGTATCGTGTTCTTAACGGTATATTGTTGAAGTTAGCATAATCAGTCGTTTTTACTGTTTGTTTTTTATGATCTTCTCTCGGATTCCCGATTTTTTACTCAGTAAATCTTTAATTAAATATGAGGGGCGTCGGATATATCTGCCGCCATTGAAGCGATTTTGAAAAACTACAAAGCTTTTTCGTCATACTAGTAACCTAGCGGGACGAAGTAAATTTAGACAGACAGACAGAACGATGGAAATGAGTTTCTCTGCCAATTGGCGTCGGAAGTAAAACAGTAACAAATATATCAAAATCAATGAATGAAAGAAATGAGATATAATAAGACTAATTATGTAATACTAATGCAAGTTGTATATTGTGTTTGAAATTTGATCATCATCTTCAATTTAAAATGGATGGAAACCTTACCTATCGTCAGCTCTTTGGTTCATGAAATTTGGAACTTTTCAAACATTATCTTAAATATTCTTGGATATTGGCAAGTCAAAAGTTATTTTTCTCACGGCCTTCACATTTCAAAAATATTTCCTTGTAAAAAATTGCAGTTAAATTTAGTCGTTACTGACATCGACTGTCGTGAAATATCACGTATTCTCCGGAATAATATTTCACCCCATTACAAACTGCACGTCCCCAATATCCTGTTTCATATCTTATCATTGAGCCTCATCTCTTACAAAATTGCCCTACCGGCAAGTGTTATTATGATTTTTTTATCTCTTATTGCATCTTCAATCTCTCTATAATTGATGTCTCTAACCCCTACCATATCTCTTCTTAAAGGATTTCCTGGATATACCTGAGGCTTTATTCCCTCTTCTGCACAATTTACATATTATTAACTCGAAACTTTATATGAAACAGGAAGATTCATTTTTTCTCATCTCCATGTTCATATACTTTTTCAACCATCTTACCATTGTACAATGTACAGGGGCGTAAATAAATTTTGAGTTTGATCAAAGAAAAATAAAAACATTTAAGAGGAATTTTACGGGTTGTATACGACTGCCTGACTATCTCACTTATACTGTCTGCATAATATTTCACCCCATTACAAACTGCACGTTCCTAATATCCTGTTTCAAATCTTATCATTGAGCTACATCTCTTATAAAATTGCCCTACGGGTAAGTGTTATTGTGTTTTTCATTATCTTTTATTGCATTTTTATCTCTATACATTAACTTGGAACGTTTTATAACATAGAAGGACTTATTTTTTCGCATCTCCATATTCATATATTTTTCAACTGATATTACCATCATAACATTATTCTGGAAATTGTATTCAAAGTTTAGCCACCAAATCCATAGTCAATTACAAGACGAAATTAACGTAGGTCTCCAACAACGGCTTTCTTTTCGAGGAAGTTGGTGTCAAAGTTGAGAGAATAATGTCATAAATATCTGTATCAAATCAAACTACATGTATGGCGCGTTAAAACAAAAACGAATGCCCAATGGCCAAATTATCGTACTTCTATTGGCTAATAGTCTAGACACGTATAAACAAGCCAATCGAAGCTCAAGAATGTTTTGATACAGTGCCCGTGTTTGTTTTGAGGGGGCGTAAATACTTTTTGAGTTTGATATAGAGCCAAGAAAGGAAAATAGAAGCATTTTGAGCGATTTTTCCGGTTGTAAAGGTAAATTTATCGATTTTGTTTACCTAACATGATACCTTTAATGAATATTACAAAGGCTTCGACACAGGTATTTACCAAATATATTAATAAAAAATTTCAGTGAAGAATATAGGGAAAATAAACAGTTGTACCTACTTGAGTCCACTTTTCTTTGTGACCAGTTGTAAAAAAACACTCAGAGAAATTCTCAAGGTCGTAGGGCCTGAGACAGTCGATCATAAATATGAATGAACGTTTGTAAATTGAGCAATGGAGGGTGGAAATTTATCAACTGTACAAACATTTTGCCGGTCGACCATTACTCAGGACCACGCCATAGTCAAACATTATATGTCATTCCTTAATTTGTTATGGAATTGAACTGTTATGACAATCAGTAATCTATAAAGCTTATAAATATAATATATATCTTATATAGTTTCAGTATTCAGGGAGCAAGTACCGAGGCCGAGGCTCCATTATTTTTGTATATCCGTTTTCACATCTGATTGTATATACTTTCAAATATCACAAACCTACAACAGGCAGAATCCACACTTGTACCCTAGTTACTTGGATACGCCTCTGTGCTCCTACATTATTTATCTTCGTCCAGCATCCCTAGGGGGTAAAGAGAGGTTAAAGCGACTTTTTTCATGGGATATATGTAGAGTCTCTATTAGAGACGGTAAGACAGTAGCAGCAACATGCGATAGCCTGCTGCCACCTGGTTTTTGTCAAGACGCATAGGGATGCTGTATTTATCTAAATCCATTGGAGTTCTCGTCTCTGGATCGTGTCAGTCGAGAAAAAGTACTTGAGATGGATATGTAAATAAATAGAAATTGGTTCAGGAGATAGCGGCTGAGAAAAATTGTTAAGATGGTTTGAGTTGACGTGTGGTTTGACGTGTCGCTAGTCGAAATATGATACACAGACTATTTTCTGGGAATCTCTAGAAGATTTCTTATTTAATGACAGGGTGAATATTGACTTGTCCGCTTCTCACCACGTTTTTATTGTTTCTGTTATATTCATCAAATCACACATAAACAATAATTATACAAATTGTGTTTTTTGGCGATATATCGAATTCAACACTCTCAGAACGCAACAATACAGGGTCCAATACATAATTATGGTGGCAAATGATATGAATATGAATATCTCTCATCCATTTTGTTGGATATTGTTTGATCTGGTGGAGTGGCAATGTCACATATGCGCCTAAAAGGATTAAACTTTTGTGAGTTAGGATTATTTTTTTGATGTCGGTTTATTAAAAATGGTTATAATTTTTGTTTTTATTGCAGGTACGATTCCTAGAGTTTATTTTCCTATCAGCTGGTAAGTCGATGATGAGTGGCTCCAATCATTTTGTGTTTTATTTATCAGTGGTCGAGTAATAATTTTAATTAATGTTTCTCATGTTTTTCTATTATTTGTACTGGCGGCAGATTATAACAACATATTGAGGATGCAGCTTTTACCAACGTAAAAATGGAGTAAATTCAATTTTGTCAATCTCATTCAATTTTGAATATTTAATTTTCCTCATTTTGAGGAAGCAGAAATCTTTTCCAAAATTCGTATATATCGTATATAGTTTTTAACAGCGGCCAGTACAAGTAAGGTAGATTTATGTAGATTTTGATTGATTTTACGTGAATATATTGATTATTGTTTTCCTACGTCATCGAGATAACTGTTATTAGTTTAGTGTAGTGCGTTCTATGTATGATCAATAAAATCCAATTATATGTATGATCTGAGTGCCGACTTGGACCGAAATATGAAAATTAACATATTAAGGTGTTTCATATAATTAGAAAAAATAGTACGGAGTTATTTGAAATAAAATTATAAATCCAACTCTAATGATGTGTTGAAACTATACCGCCTCGTGTTCATGGGATTGAACTAAAAAATGTGTCCTATTAATCAACTGTACTCGCTATAATTAACAACAGACTTTTAAATTGAAATATCCGGTCCACATTATTGTACTGTTTTCGCACAGGTCTTTCTGGGAACGTTAATTTCCTGGTTTAGGTGTATTTTAGGTTTTTGCATCATTATTTCACGAAGCAATTTCACTGAGAGCAGTTTCGCCAAAAATTAGCACATTTCACGGATGTATTGCAGCTTGGTTATGGAGATGCTATGATTACACATTCTTTGTTTAATAGTATTTGAAATAATGAAGAACTATTTTATAGCCTAAATCAATAACCAAGAGAAATCTTTTCAAGTGTAATTGAGAATATTTGTTTTTCTGCGAAAATATTGGTAACGGAATTTTGGCGCCACTGTTATCTTAATTTCGTTTCACTTCCCTCGCTTGTGAGCAGGGAAGTAATATAATCACGAATAACTTCGAATTCGAGATATTGTGTTTTCTTGATGTTTCATGACATATCACAAAATGGATGTCATTCATTTCCGTCGGTCTTTCTGTCTGTCTGTTCAGTAATCCCTCAATAATTCGGAAAATATTTTTTGGATTCTGATTAAACTTTGCAACTAGGTCACTACTATAAAAAATTGTAACGATTTCTAAAATAAAGCAGCATTTTACCTAGGAAATCCTTAACCCAAATATTTATGCATAAATTGATATTTATAAATAAAAATGTTCGTATTAATTCTTATTTATTTATTTAAGCAAAAACTTAGCCTGAAATATGTAAATATTCTCCCATTCTAATATATACTATTTATTCTTATCTTAAACTTATTATGAGTACATTCTGTGAATTTTCGTGTTTTATATCTTCCAAGAGATTAACACGATTTTAAAAAGTTTGAATTAGTAGAAGACATTTCATGGATAGATATCATCTATAAGTCCTTTTCAAAACCTAGATCGCTCAGTATCTTTACAGATAGTGGAGATCTGGTGACAAGAGATAAATTCCATTTGAATGATGGTGAATGTGAGCGAATCGGTATTCCATTGAATTCTGTTCAGTTTGCGGTGGCTCAATGAATAGGACCAGAGAGATCCTATGAAAGGCAGCAATCTTTAATCCTATTTCGAGGAATTTTAGGGGTCGAGGGCTTTTATGTGAAAGTATTTGATTAGTAAGATCCTGTTGACGCTGTAAATTATTATTTTCAACGAAAAAGCATCGGTAGTCTGTCGGCCTGTCAATACAATACTCATTGGCCCCCGAATAATTTGTGTAGTAATGACCTGATCTCGATGACGTTTTTTAGATTACCATTTGGGTAATGACAAACAAAGGTTCCTGGAATAATCACGAAAAGGAAAAGTACAAAATACCTAAATTTCGGTTTAGGTGATTCAAAGATACCTGATCTTTCTCCCAGATTTGGTAAGGGAGTTTTCATAGTGGGAGAATTTGCAAAATGTTGCACGCTATGTTGTGGGGGTGCATTTAATTTTAGAGAATCAATGCATTGAGGGATTAGCCACCACTTGTAATTTCATACGAGTTTTCCCTTTCTTTGTAGTAGTTTTTGTCTTCATTTTGTCTGTTGATTATTATGTCGAATATATGATCCTTACTGTGTTTTGCCCTAGGCACAGCTTTTTGATGGGTAGATATATTGTTTCAAACTTACGATTCTTTGACCCTACGTAGTTTCCATCTCGTTAATCTACAACCATGCAGCTTTTGCACTGTGTAAGCTGCTATTAATATAGAGCTTTATTTAGCTCTTGGGTGTTCTTTGGGGCATGTAGGTATAATGAGATACACTACACTATAAAAATATACAAGCTGTGCGATAAACCTGCTTTGCCTGTGGGGGAATATTATCATACTATTGTCGTAAGTTAGAAGATTCAGACTGTAGCAGCAGATATTTCAATGCCCTATGGCATAAGTTCTGATCATTTTACTTATTGCTATATATAGCGAATAGCTCCACTACGTATGATATTCCTTTGTGGACCAATGAATTAAATACAGAAATATCTTAAGTGAAGTTGAACACTCATTACAAATATTTAGCTGCACAGGTTGAATTTTGTTCCACACATTCCACAGTACACAACTGCAAACATTTCATTCTGATATTGAGGACGATAATATTCAACATTTACTTCTGCTTCTACAGAAGTCTTTATAATAGGTCAACTTTGAACCCTAATCTAAGATTCGAAATTTTTTTGATATCCAGGGTTGGTTATTTAACCTTGATTGTTTCTCGATCATGCTTACATTTTAAGTTGCCGTTTCACCCTCCGATCACAGGTTTTGATATATCCTAAATTTTTACCTCTCGCGCTATGGACGAAGCAAATCATAGGACCAACAGAATTTTCAAATTCGAGATTTTCTAACGTTTCATGGTGCATATGTTAATTTCAGTCGGCTTTATTATAATTTAAGTGGGAACTCACAAAACAAAACGGTTGTCTTGAAACAGTTGAATTCCAGTTTATTGATGCAAAGCTGAGATTCAGAAGTTACGTCAATCTAATGTCTCGCTTTTCATTTCTTGTATAGTTCTAGCATTACTTAAACTGGCAGTAAATGTTGGTTATGAAAACAGGACTGCCTAAATGGTCGGATTACTTTGACACACTATGTATTTAATAATATTTCTCCTTATGCTGCACCCCTCAGCGTTTCTGCTAACGTCATCCATCATAATTCTCATGCATGACATTAATACTAGTCGTAAACCGGGAGACAAGTCTTTTCATGCCCATCTACCGAGAAATTCCTTAATTCCTTACGCTTCAAAACTTCTGCCCTCCTAGACCAAATTATCATCGTATTTATAATTCACGCGGTACATCACATCATCAAGAAAATATTTGAAAAACATTCGGACCTCTAAGATTTTTTCAACTGTCTTCTTAACTGTTGAGAATTTTGAGACATACATAAACGAAGCTTGTTCTAGAATCACACAAAAAGCTAGGGCTGAGCCTGAGGCTAGAAGCCTAGATGTCGTGAGTGCAGCTCCGTGGTAGAAAGTAGAAAAAAATGTTTTCTTTATAAATAACAACAGATAAAGACAAAGAAAGTATATGGCGGCACTCCTGAACAAGCCCATTAAGCTTTTTTTATATTGATCGCACGGTATTATTCGAAAGCTATGCCGAACATTTCCCATGGTAGAATCTACGGAATAGGGGACAGCCACCTTTGTTCCAGACTGTTGAGCTTCTTTGTTATCTTAGGCGCGTCTATACCAGACATATTGATCTTTTCTGGAAGAACTTCGACCTTGATTCGTATCTCAGAAAACCACTGGCAACCAATAGGGGGAAGAGGGATCTGCTTCTTTCTGCCTCCCTTAGCGAGACCCTTGCCGTCATCATTGTGAAGCATCAACCATAAAGAATAAATGGGTTTACAGATTTGTACACAACCGCATAAATGATTACAATCTCAGGTGATAATAAATAATCTAGCGATCAAATCAGGATTTTTTCCGTCTAAGATTAGAAATGTATGAGAGAATTCGCCTTAAAAGTAATGAAAAAAATATCGTTTTATGTGGCTACCCATATATATTTTTAACCACTAACTAGCATGATGTGCTTCAAACTCCGAATATACGCTCAAAGCGAAACTGGGGATGTAAAAGATAAAATTCGATTAAAGTGCGGTGGCCACTTGATGATAAAAAACCAGCTGAAACCTCTCGCCTCTAGTACTCCGCTTCCGTATAGGAATAAGAGAGCCCTAAAGAGTATATCGCCGTATAAATTCAAATTGTTAGTGGCAGTTTATTACAACTACATGGGCTACATTGGTGTAACATTAATATTTTTTACAGGGAGACTACGTTATTCATCTATACGAGGGTCACGCGGAAAGTCTTTAGATATTCCTAATCTATACAAGTTTGAGCACGCAGCTATTTTGTCTAAAGTTGTAAGTGCTTACGCGCAAAGGCAGCGTTTGAATCGTTCAGTAGTTGCCTTGCCACGGTCTCGAATGCATTCAAGTGTTGGCCGAATTTTAACGTGAAAATGGAACCGGGTAGTCGCGATTTTCGAGCCATGATTTTGTATGACTATAAAAAGGGAATAAAACAGGCGGAATGTCGCATAAGTTTAGTGAGATGCTTTAGAGACTCTGCCCCTTCTAGGGCTACAGTTTTTAATAGGTTTGCTGAGTTTAAAAGGGTCCGAGTCTCACTCGATGATGAACCTCGCACAGGTCGACCGCCCACTGCTGTTACTCCGGAAGCTGTAGAAGCTGTGCAAAATATGGTCAAAAAAGATCAACAAGAACCTACACCAAAGTTGAGGCTCCTCTGGGGATTGGATCGGCAGCGGTCCGAACAATCATTCATGATCACCTTCGCCTAAGGAAGCGGTGTTCCAGATGGGTGCCACATTTGTTGAGCAGTAAGCAAAAAGCAACAAGAGTTGATTGGGCTAAGTTTATGCTTGACAGTTTGATAATGGGCATAGTAAAAACACTTTTAATATCGTAACCGGAAACAAAACATGATTATATCATTATGATCTCAAAACTCAACGGCAGTCATTAGTTTGGTGCTTTGAAAGTGAGCAGCCTCCAACGAAAATTCGTCGTTCCAAGAGTGTTGGAAAGTAAATGGTCGCATATTTTTTCCTAAAAGTGGACAAATCACAACGGTAGCCTTGAAAAATCGAAGGATAGTTACTTCTGAATGGTATATAACCAAATGTGTTCATATAGTTTTCCAAGAACTATACAAGAGCCGTCCAAAGACTGGTCTGCGAGGTATTCAAAGGCACCATGACAACGAACCCATCCACAGCGTCGCTAGAACACTCGATTTTATTGCTGAACAGGGTGTCAAACTGTTGTGAGGCCCACCTTATTCTCCGGCTCTCCTAGCTTTGTGCGATGTTTGATTATTCTCTAAGATCAAAGAAAAGTTACGAGGTCGCATTTTTTCACCGATGAAGAGGAAATCGCTGAATTTGAGGAGGAAATTAGCAACCTTTCAAAATAACACTGGTCACAATAATTTGACAAGTGGTTCTACAGAATGCGTAAATGTATTGTGGTAGGGGGAGAATATGTTGAAAAAAACAGAATAAAGTTTTTTAAAAACACCTTGTAGTTTTTCTGTATCTAAAATCTATCAGCCTGACCCTCGTATATATAGTCTTTTTACGCTTATTACGAATCGAATCCTGATCTTTTTTGGGAAAATGACAATCGTTGTAGACGACAAATTATAAAATTATTTTTCTACGACCGCAATTGTAATCTTTACGTCACTCCAGGTGAAAATAAAAACAATTTTTCAGCAGAATGTTATGTTTTAGTGACAATAACAAGCTTTAATACCTGTTGTACAGTCGACAACACTGCCAGTACCACCGCCTACGAAAGATGACGCTCCGGAGGGGGTCGTAGGGAACAAGGGATAAGAGGTTAACGGTCACAGGATGTGGCACTAGCTTGAGCCTCTCGACACGAAAGAGACAATTTATCGTTACATATTATACACACAAAGATCTACACTGTTATTTATATAGTTCGACAATAAATCCGTTTAACCAATCAAAACAGTTTCCTTTAGTGACATGACGAGTTATACGCAACAATACCCTTGCTGCCTTCTGGATTTATGTTTGCGATTGTTAAACATATAGGAATTGGAACCTTTCTTGTGCAGAACATGAGATTTGTCAAAATTAGAAACCCGTTGAACAAAATGGGTCATTTAATATAACTGGTTGCATAAATAAACTACATTCTACCTAGAGAGGGGTTGTGTCTGTAATATTTAATGTTGCATCATGAAGCGACAGAAAAATGGGTTATTTCCAATTTTGCGATATTATTTACCTCGCCTGTGGCGAAAAAAGACTTTTGGAGGATTTGGAATAAAAATTCTGCCCTATAGATATATCAATAGTCATCAATCACTTACAAAATTCCATTCCATTTTGCACAAATTAATGGAAAACCGTACAAATTGGATGGTGTAGTAGTAATCCTCGGGATTGAATAGTATCTCCCACATCTCCAATTATTCACTTCATTTGAATAGTCCTGCTGAAGCGCCGACTCCGAGCTGTTAGCGTTAATAAAATATGTGGTGCTTATTTAAATTGAAGTTAGTGGGGATGAGGTCGGAAGCGGATAATTAAAACATTTAGCGTCGAGGATATTTTTGTTTTTCTTTAGGCGTGCGATGCGACAAAACCTACTCCAACCAGGGACTTTCTAGTGTTTGCTGACAGTGGCGTTGCTTTTTGGTCTCGTAGATGATTGGATGATCGTACGACAGGTAGTGAGATTTAGGGGATGATGGCGATCGATTGAATTTCAAACTGCGCGCGTCGTTCGTATCTCAAGGTACAGCAGTGTCAGTGTTTGAGTTGGTAAACATCCCCAACCGCATTTATCTTCTGGATCGAACCATCATAGTCTCACTATGCAGGCAAACGTGACAATTGTCAGGCAGTTTGAAATTCGGAAGAATGGCTTTCAGGGGATTCCGCTTAACAAATCATCCGCGCTCTGTAAAAACTGGGTTGGTTAGAGCGTCCGACCGGCAATCAGAAGATGTGTCGTTCGAATCCCGCACTACGCCATTTTTTCCGGATTTCAAAATACGAAGTATGTATTTATTCCTTTAATTCCAGAACGAATTTGGTTGCAGGCATGTTTTTTGGTCATTTACGTTCTCGGCGCAATTCAATTTTATAAAATACTTATAAAGTGGCCTCGATTACGCAAAGACTTTTGGTTTTATTTCACAATTCTTACTGAGATGCAGAGAAAACATAAATAACTGTAGGACAATTCAGGCATTCAAGCTAAACGAAAACTAATGATGTTATAAGTAACGATTCATTCGACTGTCTACTGAAATACTTAAATTGCACTTTTGTGAAATCGCTCGACTGGACAATACACTCTAGATGGTCTTATAAATTACTTTACTCATGATTAATTTATTGAACGTCGGAACTCTCTATTTTGTCTACATATTTTAATACTAATTATTCAGTGGGAACTGATGGAAGTAGAGCATCCTGTCTATTTTGTCATTAGTTTTTCTAGTGAAACGAAATATCAATATACGTGGCTGATCCCACAAGTTGTTCATATGTGAGTATTCTGTTTATAACTAGAGTAATAAAATATATCAAAATTTCTTTTTTCGGATTCCATTTTTATCATTTGATTATGTGGATATTAAATGTTTCATACGAAGAAAAATCTGTTATGCATATCTTGTAATGTACAAATGCAGCTATTCTCTGAATGGAGCTGTCATTTAGATCATTTCGAACTTCAAGCAGGGTTTTATTGAACCAAACACTACATTTTTCAAATGTGACTTCAAAAATGTTCCTGGTAACTACTACCAGAATTGTTCATTTTGAATCGGCGAGTTATGACTTATAAGCGGCACAGCTTTGAAATATTTTCATAACGACTTGTACTAGATTAAAATTGTATACGGACGAAGTCGTTAAGAATTTTTTATAGCATCCAGGAATTTCAGGTTCTTGTTTAAAAGCAAAGTAACGGCGAACAAAAAACAACTGAAACAGTCCAACAAAGCAACCTCAGAGCAGCAATATATGAGGTTACTTGAAGATTATAATATGAAATGTGCTTAAATAGATGGAAATAGCAAATTAGGGACTTACTGTGATTAAGTCGATAACATTTTGAAGGGGCTTATTTTGCAACTGGGCCTCAGTAGAGGTTCGGATGGCATGCACTTAGTTTATACATGTACTCAAACCCGGTAATTATGTTATTTACAATTTTTGTAGTCCAGAACTATTTCAATTTGTTGTGGAAGGTTGGTATAATTTTCCCACAGAGGTATTTATACGACCGACTGTGGAACGTAGATATTTGATGAGCACCAGCTGGTTACCATTCCTGTTCCGTTGTAACATTTGGGTCAGCGCTCCCTCGAAAATGGTTTTGATTACATTCAAATCCACTTCCATAAATTGTTCGCTGTATAATTAAAATGCAGTGTTGTACTTAATTAGTATCCAAATACAGAAAACACTATAGTATCAGCTAAGAGTCGATTTCAAAATCCATTACTAGGTAGTGTTTGATTTGATTGCGGTTTTTCATTATTATCATCTTTTGCTTCCGACTCCATAGGCGAGCGAGGTAATTTGATCGAAATAATACGTTTCAATGATGTTTTATTATATAACATCACAAAATTAAGGTACCCATTTTCATCTGTTGGCTGTTGTGTGTTCATTACCGCGGAAGTTTACTTAACAGTTAATTCGCTCGACCAAAGACTGTGATACTAGAGTTCAAACAAGCAAATTTAGTTGGATGATCTAAGAGGGTTTCTCTTGAAATTCTGATTGCATTATACTGGGAATAATGATACCGAGCGAATTACAATGTGGGAAGTACTGGGAATATCTACTTGACTCCATTATTTAACTGGAGCGCATTGACTGAGCATGTGGCAAGTAACCAAACAATATTAGTTCTGATATGGCACATTAAAATTACGACAGCCGATGCAAAAATAGTTATAAAACTTCTTATAAAACAACAATTCAAATATGGGAGATATATGTCAAAGATTCATAAGCGGTGATCAATTTTTTTTATTGGTTTATAGGTAACATAAATAACAACTATGAGATAGCGAACCTTTTCAGGCAGCCAAAAAATCTGTTTTAGGTTCGACGCAGGGTGGTTCAAAAGTATTGGAGAATGTCCAACATAAGTTCTCTATTTTAGTTTGGGAATTTCTAAAATACCACTCCTACTCAAGTATGACTTGGAATCACTATCAGTATAATTAATAACGTTTTTTAGTCGGTTTAGACAAAGATTTGGATCACATTTTGGAACTGTTGATCTTATATATTCTTAAAACTAACTTCAAGCGGATCACCAGTTCAAAATATTCAATAAACTGGGAATCACTGTAGGTAAATCATACAGAGTCTACCTACGTGACGCTATTTTGTGAAGCCTGAATAGCACTTAAGTAATTATACATCGACAGGCATTGAGTAAACATTTATTCAAAGTTGACTGAGATACATATCGATACTCAACTCCAGCAGTAATCTGCCGCCACTCAATTGATCTCCAAAAATCCTGAAGCTTTGTCATCTTTGTACCAGTCGTGACCTATGAAAATTTCAATAATGTCAGATCATTATTGTCCGAGTTAGGACTAACTCAATGTCAGAATTTCATCAATACCTAAATGGTACTTTTCGAGTTATGGAGGTGCTAAAGATTATCGGACAGACGACAGACACTGGCACAAAAGAGTGACATGATTATTCGTCATGTTATCTAAATCGTAATTTTCCGCGATTGTCCTCGATAAAAAGTATTCAAGAAGTTACATACAGACAGAAAGCTACTGAAAATATCGTCCATTAAATACATCAAAGTGAACCGTGAGTACACATGCAATATGCGTATATACATAGAAACATATAAACAATTGACGCAAACTGTCAGCTTCCAATTTTTCATGTCGAAATTCACATACGCGTTTAATTTCAAGAGTGAACAGTGGCGATGAAAAATCCTACGGTCAACGAACTGCTTTTCGAGATTACTGTCAACACATGTAAGGCCGTCTAGGAATGTAATTTTATTAATTAAAACTAGGAACTTAGTCATTCATGCAGGAATTAACTCTTACCAGCATCTCGTTCATTTTAGGTAGTAACGATGATAAGACCAGAATTTTAATTGGCGAGGGGAGAGTCTTGATTCCCTATTAAACTCCACCATGCAATGAATCATTTGTAGGAAATCTGAGTAGTGGCAGGATAGGCATGCATAAACGGTAGAGAAGGCGAAAAAGAAAGCTAAATCCTTGATTCAGTTGATTCCGCCAGAGGCAGTGAATCCTTTATGCTATACCGTCTGGGTAATTTCAAAATTTGATATCGGAAACGCTAATGTAAGACCAATAGAATTAGTAGAGCGGCTAAGTGCAAGAAAGATGACCAGCATAAGCTTAGTTGGCGACAGCGAGGGAGACCTAGACAAGACGGCTGCACATGTTCGATTGCCTGTTTCGGATTTGGAATATAAAATACGAATTCGGAATTTCGACAAAGTAGCGCAGTCGTCCCTATTGTTTCATTTGGAAATTTCACCTCTTACATTTTTTAGTACATTCGGGTGCTCGAATTTCCAATTCAGAAATCAAATCAGGAAAGCATGGAAGTACGGCCAACCTAACGAGCAATTACAGTGGAAGGAGTGGCGTATAGCAGAGCTAACCAACATACAGGATATCTGACTTCTCATGGCCTCTAATTGAATCAATTACCGTCAAATACGCAATATGCATGATTCTTACATTAACCATAAAACACAAATACTAACATGTGTGTGAATGCACTTGCATTTTTACAGCCCTTACGTAGAGAATAAAGTGCTGTTAACGTAATAAAATAACTATATGAATGTATTATTATCATAAATGTTTTGAAGGAAATTTTATTGAGTTCAAGGGATAATGAATAACTGCAGTGGCCGCGGTCACCCTTTCATGACGTATTTGATATGCTACTAAACAGATGATCTCCGATTTGTGTGATTCACTATTACGAGGCACGTAGCAACTATTCAGTAACGTCATTTAAATTTTACCATTTGTAAAAAAAATTGTGACCAAATTTGACATTGTCATGCAAGGTCACTAAAAAAACAACCCTTATATCTTGATGAAGTAAACGTTGCCAATTTCTGCGCAAATATTATTTCCGTTTATCAGAAATAAGTGTGCACCCCTATAAAGAAAGGTGCACAATTTGGTTTCGTTGCTTCCTCAACACTCAAACATTATTTTGTTAGTTGTTGCTTCTTCCGTGGGTCTGTGATAGTACTGTCAAATGTCAACATGTTTTTTCACCGCCACAAATTTTCAGGATCACAGATTGTTCTGCATTGCCTAGCTGTCAGTTGCTGACTCTTGGCATTGATGAAAGTTGTAAGAAGACTATTTTACAATCTTACAAAAAACTGCACAATTTCAGTGTATCAAGAGGACAATTCACAAATTCCCAATAATAACCCTGTGAGCTATCTTGAAACGAACAGTGAGCCGAATACAATATGTCGCAGGGGTCATGAGTATCAACGTGCCAATCTTTGTCCGACGAAAGGTCCTCTAGTCATTCTTTGAGGAAATGTACACTTCTGAAATTTCATATTTAATAAAAATAAATGCAATGAATTTTCATTTCGCCTAAATTGACTGGACTGCTAACTGAAAAGAACATGTCACTATGTTGCCAAAGATGTCGTTCCATTGGTCGTCCCTTCCGCAATTGCATGTTTTTCGAATGCTCTCTTTGTTTTTTGTTGATACCTGATGCATGTCCAGTAATTTACTCAATGTATGTAGGAGCACGAAAAATTACAGGCGGTTGATGTTGAGTTGAGTGCTGGGCGGTGTTGGTGATTTCTGTTCGGTATCAACAGAGGCTTGCATGGTGGCATGGCAAAGCGATGAGATACTTGGCTCCAATTACTTTTAATTAAATAAATTAATATTCCGTGATTTTCACTGTTGAGGAGACAACGCTAATCCCATCTATTTTTGTCCGCTAAAACCTGGGCTAGAAAATAACCATTTTTTTAGTATTAAATAGAAATGTTTTAATAACAATGTTTCTTACTTCGATCTTCTTCGGTATTTGCGTTTCACAACGTTTCGAATCGGCGTCAGGTGAGATAACCGTAAGAAGCTTTCCTTGCCATGTTGTTGCGTACCATCCCACTCCATCTGTTCTTTGATTGGTCCCTCCAGCGATTTTACCGAATGGCATCTTCTCTCGCCGGTGTGGTTGGACTCACGCTCCTAGACTGATGTGTATTCCAAATGTATTAGTTTGAGCTCGCTGTGTTTCACCATGGCTTGAGACAACGTAAAAGAGCTACATTGGAAACGCTGACATTTCAAGGAGGCGGCTTGCATCGCTAGCAACAACAACGTGTATAGTAGACCTAGCGTGGGAATCATATCGATATGGCGGCTAATAATTCACAATATCAATAGACTGCATTCAAACAGAATATAATGAGCCGCAGAATACACATCAGTCTAGTAGATATCTCGGGCTTTTTTGGGGTCGCTGATTTCAAATCTGATATATGTGTCAATAAAATCAAAATGGCGTGCCGAATATGTATTGACAGTTTTTAACTGATAATTTTTACATATGCTCAAGATTTGAGCATAACAAATCATTTGTGATATCAAGTTTGCCAATGCTCCGCGATACTTCTGACTTACAACCAACTATAGGAAAATCTGCATAAAAAATAAAGATTTTTTTATGATTTGCATGTTTCTCATTAGCCGCACTTGTTCATAAACAATAATGAAGAAACATTATTTTCGAAGAACTTGCTTCTCTGACTTGATTCCAATTTTTGGTTCGAACTTATTTTAATTTACTTCAAGATGTTGCACTCAGGAATGAAACTATAGTTTTTTCCCGAAACGAGCTTATCTTACGACATTTTTAGACAGACTAAGTCAACCGAAAAAAACTGATTAAAAAAATATTTGATATTTGTTAATAATCTAAAAGAGGTATTATTGCAACTATGGAAATTGAAAACACAAATCTGAAGACTTTTTTCACTTTTGGCCAGGTTTTTCTATTTCTGGACCACTTTGTGACGAGACAAATCTCAAACTAGGGGTAGGGTCGCACGAGACAGCCGGAAAAGAGTGTAAACCAGCATCAAAAGGAAATTGTCCATTACTTCGCCTGAAGACGATTGGAGATACCTCATCAATCGAAACGTTGTAAGAAGCAAATTCTCAAGACTATGGAATTCCAGAGCAGTCTTACTGGAATATCAACACAGATTACCATTATAATATCTATGAGACAGAAGAAAAAAAAGGGTGTTTTTGTGAGATTGATGTATATTTCAATACGACCTAGATAGTATTTTTTCAAATAATCTGATAAATGTGAATAATGGTGCACTTGACATCGAAATGGAAATTATTTGCGTAACGCATAAATTGTTATCAATTATAATTATGAACATTTCCGGTCTTACTGGTTTACCTGTTTTCTATTCCAATGCAAATATTTCTTTTGTGATTTTTTATGTAATTGAAGTATCCACACCAGATAGCTTTACAGGTGTGACTTGAGAAATATTGTTTAGCCTTCAGACTAAACCAATTCACAAATAGTTTATAACTAAATAATGATGAGGAAGCATTCCTGCGTAAATGCTACTCAGCAGATAACATTTTTAAATTGAAATTTAAAGGTAATTGAGTTCTGTATATGTTTAGCTCGTTCGCAGGATGGTTACAATTTACAGTGTTTTAAGGGCAATGTGAATCGACATTTAATATCTCGCCGCGCTTCTAAAACACGATTGGCTTTCTGCCTCAATGAACCAATTTTTTGTAATCAGTTCCGACCATCAACCTAATGCTACAAGCGAGTATTAGAGTTATTTTTTTGATCGCCACATTCAGAAGTAGGTCAGAGCTGGCCTGCCATTAGGAAACACCCAAAACATGGGGAGGAAAATAAAATCTCCTTTTTCCTTCAAAGGAGCACTTACAAGCACTCGAGGAAGGTGGTGGAATTTCTGTTGCTTTCTCTGGATATTCTGGCTATTTATAGGGCATCTTTACTACACTTTTAATTGCAACTTACTCTGCGAAGTACATATGAAGTTCCTTGGTGGGTATTGCAGAGAGTCGGGTTGCCTAATTACTCCCTGAGGATGTAATGGACACTGAGGAAAAACCATGTTTCTGTGCTAAATTGGTGAATAAATAGCCAACGCTAATTACACGCGGACGTAAGAACACTTCCAAGTCCGAATAAGTTACTTTTTTTAGTATTTTTCAAATAGAACACCCTGTATATTATTTCATTTTTGGTTTGTACGATCAAAATTAAGGTAAGTTTAATTAAGGTTTAATGCACCTAAGCCTTATGGTTTTTGAAATATCGTTGATTTTGCGAAAATGTAGTATCTATTTCAATACTTAATTTCTCAGCTGGTGATTTCTTTTTTTTTACAAATTGATGCTCAATTCTACCAATTGATTAAGTTTTATTTCGCACTTGTGAAATTTTTACTAACTTATACATAGTGTCTAAAAATTATGATTAAATAATCACTATCTTTAAACGGTAATAACTTGTTTAATTTAAATGGGATGCCCTGTATTTTATGTCAACAACAGATATAAAATTTAATTGTCTATCGAATATTATTATACGTTCCTATAGCTAACTCTTCACGTTTTCAAGTAATCCGAAGTCTTAGTTATGTAAATTGATTTTACAAAAGTTATTATTTATCAAGTCACCTATGGTGTTTTGACAACTCCGATTATTATTTACTTAAGGTTGTCAGTTATTCATTGATGTTGTCAATTACTAGTAGTTTGGCAACACATTTTTATTTCTATTCTCTCCAATTATCAAACAGAAACTACTCATTTTGTTGCATCATGAATGCATTTTAATAATCTGCCATACATGTACATCAGGATGAAACAATTATTATGTATACACGTGGGTTTGAGGATCCCTAAAACATTTCTCGGTATTTCTGCGTGCATACTGAGGTGCACTGCTAATCATAATCTTATTTCAAGTTGGAGTACTTGAGATTAGTGGAGCCTTAGCTGCCTCAGATGCGCTGCATTCTGCAATTCCATTCGGCTGCCTTTGACATGGAAATCAATGTTCTTATTAACAACCGCATATCATTATTGCTACCAGTTAATATAATTTCTATGATTTTATATGTTTTGAATGTTAAACGGAAATGATTCAACTGCACCTTTGTTTTACTATACTAATATCGTGATTATTTAAATTTGAATTCGTGCGTTATTCAAGTGTTAGAACGATTAAGGTATCAAGCTGACATTAGATCGCAGACGTTTTGACACTCGATAATGGCAAAAAAAATTCAAGTATAAGTCGAACTCGATGGAAGCCATGTTATTTTATTCTCACGCATAAGAAAGGAAGTTTTCTGTATGTTATATGACGTTTACATCATTAAAATCCGCGTCACTCTGTTACATTAGTTTTTACGTTTGTTTGTTTCCTTGTATTTTCGTTGGCATTTTGTTCAACGCGTAATCTCGATAACCGCTGATGCACCGACTTCGAAGGAATTTGGCGGCCATATGCTCTAAGGTTATGGTAAGAAAACTCATCGATAAGCAGATTGGTTCATTCCAGATGATGTTCACCTCTTCTGCTAGTCGATCAGTATTAATTCTGAAATAAATGGTAAATTTAATGATACAGTGAGCGCAGAACATGATGACTCCATGGTTCTATCTGGCTGGTACAAATACTTCCACTCTTAAAAGCAATTTCCGACAGTCAGTAATGGCAATTTTCCATTCTCTACCACGCCTCGACGTGTAAAAAGAGAAAATACGATCTATACACTTCGCATTGACCAGATTTATCAGATCCAATCTGATAACTGGGTCGGAAGAATAGTCCGGTCACAATACAAACTGATATCGGTGAAATCCATATATGTTTAAGCAAGAGAACGAAATAGAAAACACAAGAAAATTTATTACAATTTCTTATGCGTGTAGTTTATATTTTCATGCATGTGCAAAAAACATGCCAACTGGCTATTTTCCGGCCTTTTAGAATTTTTTTCTTCTTTATTAAGCAACGTTATAGGGGATGGGAGCCGCGATTCATCATTTTGAATCAATCATTATTTAATAAATTTGGATTTTGGGATATCCTGTAGTCCCTTCTACAAATTTTATGGGTTGCCATGGGATCTATTGCCAATCTTTGAATACTTTTATTAGGGGCCGTCCTCATTCCTATGAGCATATGCCTCCATATTTACCATCAATGCTAGCGTTTCTCAGGGATCTGTTGTTTATCCAAAGGTTTTCTTTCTGCACTTCAATAAACTGTTGGAAATTACATTTAATCCAATCTACAGCTTGGCAGATGTCAGCAGCATTATATCTTACATGGCGGCAGCAATATACAGATTGACGTAGACATCAAAAGAAATGTTGACACATACAATGCACATAAGACTATGATAACTGTCTTGACAAGGTAACCATACTCTGATCTATTACCATTGAAGATAGATGCTTCAGTCATCTTCCATCGAGCTTCTGGTGGTCCTAGCACGGCCAGGTTGTTAGTTTTGTTAGGTGGCTCTTCCCCTGCAAAACAAAATTGTTTTAATCTTAAGTACATATACATTAATACTACTGCTCTACTGGATTAACCATCAGAAGCTTCTGGACTTATTCCAAAGGCAAAGAACCTCCACAGTTTGCAACACCGAAAAAAATTGGCTGATCTGTCCCTATCCTATAATTATTCTACGGTAAATGTTCGGCTGAGCTATCTCAAATAAAACCAAGCGATCAGCACAATGAACACAAGGAATGTCCAATGGGTTGATACTAACTGGTCTGACACCTCGAACAAGTCTCTTCCAAACATCTTTATTTTGGAGCATTTGGAATGAGCTGCCGAGGGACTTGTTGCCCGATAGTTACATTAATTTGAATGGACATTTATTCTTTTATTATAAAAATGCATGTACACAGCTGTCTATATGTATGCATATAATAATTTTAAACAAATCCAATTTTACTGAGCTAATTGTGGTTTTGTCCATACTCAGATCTCAATTTTTCGAACAGGCGATAAAAATAGTCACTTCAGGTATGTCGACTGTCACAAATGCTACGCCGTATGTTACGTCAGATACAGATACAGCACGCCTTTGATGAGGAAAAATGTAGAAATGTCTGATCAGAGATGACTTTTAACGACAAACGGGGTTAGTAATGTGGTATTGCTATTTTGAGCATTCGGTTTCAACACATTCAACTAATGAATGTCAGTGAAGTAAAATGGAATATATTAGGAGTGTTTTTTCTTTAGAAAGTAGCATACGCTTAGTGATGCAGTGTTTTTTATTCGTTAAATCCTTCTGTGAAAACCTATTCCTGCATAGGTGATAGTATGTGCTTAATAATTATTTAATTTTCACACAAGTTCGCACGATCTTATCAACCATGTTGCAAAAAATCCCGATTGTACGCTTGTCTTTATTTGCTGTTATCCTTTGAAAGGTGGACGAAAGTCGTTATTGTCAACTTAACATTGTAGATATACAATACCTATCTTCTCACTGTAGCCCGGGTCTCATTATCTCTATAATTTCAAATAGCAGATACAGGTCACCAGGTAGGTCGCCTACTTTTTGGAAATTAGTTTCAAAAGAATGAATTAACTAGATTTATTGTTATAAATTTCACGGATTGCCCCCAATCGCTCTCCTATATTCGTCACCAGGCGTTGTGGACAATCTATTAATCTTATCCTGAGAAAAAACTTGAAAGATTGAAGCAAATTCAAGAAAAGAGTCCAAACACGCACATTGCATGTTTCACATATGTCAAACATTCTAGAAGAAAATTTTTCCGCAATTTCGTCATCAAAGATTTCACAACTATGTGTCAATGTATTCCCAAACAAAAATATTTGAAAAAGTTTCGGATGTTTTTATCAATCACTGCATGATATTATTTCTGACGGTATCTGGAATGTTTCGCTGTTTTTACCTCCGGATCTAAATAATTTTCCAAGCAAGCTGCTCGTACGTATCCCTATATGGAGTATAATAGCGTTTTATGCCCAGTACGGTATTTAATTATGGAGGGACATGCAGCAAAAAGTGCCCTAATTTCAGCCAGTGGCGAACATCAAGGAACAAAATATGGAAGGAGAATCATATATAAAAGCTACAAAATATGTTTTGCGGAAGTAAAAAAAATTCATATCAAAATGTTTGTCGCAGGATACATAACCTATTCAAATTGATTTGCGCCGCGTCAAAACAAACATAGGCACTTATTTCCAAATTCTTGCGCTCTTATCGAGTTAGCCGTGATATATCCCAATTCCAATTGTCGGATCTGGTTTGATGAAGGTTCAGACTGTTGTTATGGTAAGATCAATTGCTTCATTACTTTTATAGCCAGCATGTCCGGGATTCCTCTTGAGGCGATTTCTATTCCCATTTCATATATCACCAAGAACTCCCTTGAATTTCCACACCGCCCTAGACGTACAGTGACTGCATTCAAGCCCTCTGAGCGCAGCTTGACTATCTAAAAGTTTTGATATTACTTTGATTTAGTTGTCGTTTTGTGATAATTCTTACATAGTTCTGTAGTATATGGTTCCGCATAAAAAAGGGATTTACTATTACCCAATTTAGTTGAATCCTCAACCTTAAGTCTGGGTCCGTAGATGCCGGCCCAACCAACTATTTTGGTTTTGGAATTTGTATTTGCTTTGACAAAATATCTAACCGAAAATACTGACAATACGACCAACGACACATGGCGACATGACGTCAAATACCAACATAATCAAATATTCTGCTATTCAGAAAGTCCATCATGATGGAAGACTGTGCATTAGAAGCGAGAAGACGGTCCTAGATGTTGACAAAAATATATTAAAGAAGTACTAATTTTAACAAAAGATAAAATTTCATTAAGGAAACACAATAATTTAACTTATTTTGTATGTTTCCAATATACTAACTGGTCAATAATACTTCTTATTAATATTTAGAATAATTGTATTGTCCCTGTTCATATCAGAAAACCATGAACGCTACGAAAGCAAATAAAATATGTCGGTACTAGCGGAACGCGCTGTTGATGTGTACATGGTCATATTTAGTTGCAATATTTGCCTGTTTGTCTATTTGGCTCCTTTGATGCGCGCTGGTAAACCGAGAGACCCTGTAACCCGTATTTGGCTATTTTCTCTATTTGCACAATAAACAAATATATCCTATGTTTAGTCAATTATACCGTCCACACATGGCGATTTTATAGTGAATATACGTTTTTTAGGTCGATCAATCTAGATTACAATAATTATCAAAAAGCTTGGTGCAGCTGGTTGATTTATCCCGTACAGGATGTAACTAAAAGGTAAATCAAGGCATAAATCATACTCCTCACATGCTCATGTGTTGTAGTTTTATTTGAACGCTGTTTCTGTTGCATTTTGATATAAATTATGATTCCATTTGTTGTCATGTAGTTTATATTAAAACACCAAATATGAGTATCTACATTTAAATCGGAAATGCTTTCTTATAAATGTATGTTTCATTAAGTGACGCAATGCTTGTTACGCATCATTTTATTCCATGCATTTTCATAACATGTTCAGCAGCTTAAAATAAGGAATAGAAATATCCATGCCAGTCATTTCGAATCCGAAAATTATTCATAATTTTTTTTGACCCCTTTGAACTATTTTCCGTGCGCCGTGTCTTTTCTATTCAATATGTGCTGTTACAGTCCTAGCGTTCTTTTGTCCACGCTTGCAAACCGACTATTCTGGGATTTCAAATGCCCTAACAGGCATGGTTATTGAATAAACCTGGATCTAAACATTGTCAAAAGAGTTTATTTTTTCAGGAAATTTACACATGGATTTTTTATATAGATTGCACTCGTAGTTGTTATTACTAAGTGAAAGTCTACTATTATTAAGACAAAATTGGTTAATTGGAACACACGTTTTCACAAATAATGAGCCACGCCTTTTGTGATGCCTTTCGATCTAGTCAGACTCAAAAGTAACTCAATATCTCCCTATTTTACGTACTCTTGAAATATCTTGTCATAAATATATTAAAAGAATTAATAGCCCAAACATATTTCCTCCAGAACGCAATGAAAGAAGAATTTGATGGAACAATAGCTAGACAGGATAAATAGAATGTTAGATTTAGAAATTGTAGTTTTATATCCATGTTAGGACTTTAGGATTTAATCTTTTAGGTATGCGATCTATCCAATATTGGTTATTGGATATTTTTGCCCTAATGACTCCGCGGACAATGAACCGATTTCAAAGAATACATTATCTACTATGATGCAGCAGTTACTGAGATTCTCCGGTCAATAAAAATGCCAACCGACTGATGGACTGACAACACATATCGAAGCAAAGCAGCTACACTTTCACAATTTTGATGTAGCTGTTTTTATCATAAATTTTATTTCATCATTTTTTCAGTGAATACTTACTATACCAACACATTTTTAGGGCTCTTTGGCAAAATGTTTTTTGGGCAAGCAAAAACTGTGTTGAAAGTGTACACAAAATCTCAAATTGTCAGCTTGTTGATTGGATAAGTAATAATTATTGCCAAATGGAGCTTTACAAGTCGTTGGGCACATTTCATATATTATTTTTTTGTAAGAATGTTGACAATATTTTTGGTGCACATGGAGAAGGTTTATTTCAGCTGATGCTATCCGACTAAAATGACCAAGGAGGATCAAGGTAGAACATATTTCGAATAGCCGATGAGTAACATTCACGGGAGAAGATGAGCGTAATGCTTTTTCTGATAAAAACTACCATTGGAATGCGCATAGTATATTCAACCTAAATCATTTATTGGTCGGAAATTCATTGAGATTTCTCTGATATACTACCCCCTTGATTTCGACGATAGCTTTCAATAGATATGAAAAGAAATGGCCATATAAAATTCCTACTACATCGGCTCGCAGGAAATTCATTGCTTCCGAACCGACAGAGGCATTCATAAACCCCCTCGCTCCTCATTTTGAGAGCGCTTCTCGCAAATGTCACCCTTAAACCTGAAAATCGTAATTCAACTTGAATTTCTCCCTAACAAGCACCGACACAATTTAAATATGGAATAAATTTTTGCATTCGAGGAGGCAGTATCGGCGTATGGACGAGGAGCGCTTTATTTTCCTGGAAGAATTTTATTTTATGAAGAGGCATTATTACAAGGGGGTGTTATGCGACAAAACTATTATGATGTTCGCTGCATTTCACTTCGGAGAAAGAAGATTGTATTCGCGATAAATTTGGAATTTCTAATGATACACTTGTTTTTTAGTTTTTTAAACTATTATTTATTCAGTGATGAATTTATCCTTGTACTTTGAAATTTAGAGCTGCATTTACGTGGCTGCTGGAATTAGACTTGTACTACAATGGAACTCAATTAACGGGTCTGAGGGGTATTCTCTCAGAGAGTCCCGTATGGTCATATTTCAAAGAATTGGTGCTATAGATACAGCTCAAACTAAGAAAAGTATGTTAAGTTGAAATATTGAATCTCATTCGTATTATCGCCTTTTGAACGTATTGCTTTAAGAACTGGTAAAAAAATTAATTATAATAATCAATTCAAATCATCACTCCTAAACGTATTGTTTTATAAAAATTAATAATGGGACAAACTTATTGAACTATTGTATTGTCATCGGTCCTTGATAGGTGTGCAAAATTTAAAGCTAAACTGACGTTTTAAAGTAGGTGAAAATAGCTTTGGAAGATTCCGTTTCAATCATAGATATATACATACATACATACATACATACATATGAAGTTTTTAAAAGCATGTTAAAAATCGGAGTAACAATCTTAAAACCTGATTTCGGGAGGCTTCGTTTGCAGATGAACTGTAATTTGGGAAAAATTTATTATGATATGAATAACGATGGCACAGCAGCTTAACTATAAGAGATTGTATGTAACGCAATGTTTGCCCCCTCCTCGCCGCTCGCCACACACCAATGAATTGTTAACAATTTTGGCATGCCTCGCGTACAATATGGCGAAATAACTGGGTAAGTATTTGTCCATAATTAAATCGTTAATTTATACTGCTGTTTATTCTGGAAAATCTTGCTGAATTCCAAAGGAATAGCTGAAGTACTTTGAGTAACGACACTTAAGATTCTCCTTTCTATCATATTTTCATGGTGATGGTCCATCGTTATAAAATCTCATGTGGACAGCAGTAATAAAATATATCTTAATTAAAAGGACTACATGTTAAGATAACGCAGCAAAGAGAACCAACAGTGACGCTTGTCGAATTTGGCTGATACATTTTTTATGCGCGTTTCAACTTGTAAAAGCTACTAATTTGTCAGTACATAATTGAAACGACAGTGCACCTGTATATTTCAAATATAATTAGGAATGTTGTTTCGGAGTTTCTATGCTAACTCTCCTTTAATGATTAGAAAATGCTAGTTATTAATGTTGGAAAGATTAATGGTGAACATTATATCTAATATGTGATATAAATAGATTAAGAAATGTCATTAAACGGTAGCTGAACCAGTGAAAACACACTGACCACTGAGCTATTATAACCTAAGAGCTCATTTTTGAGTGCTGAAGCTTACCACGATGAAGCTGCCAAAAGGAATCAGCTCAGCTTCTTCTAAAGCGAGCGATACTCCACAGCCCACCAAAGTTTATGTTTTGTGTGTATTTTGATAGTTTCTAAATTTTCAATGGTTTCTTGTAGATGTTTCCCTGAAGGTCATATTAACAGTGAATAGTCAATAGTTGACCGCTTTCCTTTTTCGGCTGCCATTCTGTCGAGAATAAAAACATCGAATCCATAGAAAAGACAAGTATGTAAATACAAGATCGATTTCTGAACAGCACGCTGAGTTTCCTTCGCATTAAGTTGTCCTCCGAGCGCTTGCTTCAATACATGCATCTCACAATTTACTTTTTCGCTCTCTACAACACATGGTGGTAGTGCCAGATGGAAATAAGATACTTTTAGCCAAGTCTTCACGTGCGAATGTTTGATTATTCTAGTTAAATTGAATACTTAAATCTTCCCAGGCAAATGTAAAAGCTTAATATATATTTTTTTCATAAAATTGTGAACATCAGGACTTATACAGATATTTCATATATATGTCGACGTTGCAACTGTATATTACGTTTTACAGCATGACTTTGATTTTGAGCAAATTAATAAGGAAGGAATATGATGTGGACTCGTTTCAGAATATGCTAGTTTATTTTTCAAAATTGGTGCACTTCCAGATGATTAGAAGAGAACACGAAATTCAAAAACTCAGGATTTTCTGATATCGGAGAGCTTCGTAAAAAATTGGGAATGCAACATTTTTGAAAAATTTTCGATTCAGCTAAACCAAACAGCCTTTATAGTATATAACAGCTATTGAATTCATGCAATTCAATAAAAAATTATTCAAGAAATTCTGGATACATTCTAGAGCAAATAGACAGATCCTCTCTTCTGTGTAGTTTTCTGCAAACGAACCCTGAGATGAGCTATCAACAATCAACTTTTTTATTAATTTCAAAAAGATGTGCTATAGAATTAATAATGTGTGATCACCACCACCACCAATCTAGCTTACGGTTTGAAGAAAAATTCCCACATGCAGTGCAGAACAACACCTACAGGATCCTAATTATTTTTTGTAGTCTCTTCTTAACTCAAATGATTTCGGAAGAATTTGGTTACGTCGACAAAATAATTAATTCATACATTTCGTTCCAGGTACGTTTCTTGACTGCGTCGTTGTAGTTTGATTACCATCATTCATGGTAAGTTGAATCCATTTTTACACACAGATTTTATGAGTAACCCTGTACCGTCAAAGGCAGCTTAGAATTTGCCTTTTCCTATATGTGGGAATAAAGCGCAGGCAAAATGTCCTTTTGTTTCACACACACAGCACTTTCAGAGAAAAAGGAGCTTCCGTGACTTTAAACTTTACCTCGACTGCCTGAGAACTACTCTGCTCATTGTCTTGAAGTCTTCGAAAAGTTACCAGTGATTTGATTTGTTTCCTTTTACCGACTTTACAAACGCAGTGACATATATTTTTTACTTTGTGCACAGTAAATACGCCAATTTCATGAATGGACTGAAAGTGCTTATACGTAGACATTGCAAGGCTTACGGGTGTATCCAGAGTTAACGGATATTTAAATTGGATTGCTGAAATTGGCGATAGGGTATCTAACAAGAAGTTAGTGGAAGTCAAGGGGCCAACATATCACTGAGAAAGGAGGTCATATCCAGTTCATGGATGGCCCGCTATTGGGTCCCATTGGTGTGGGTGCCTGGATACGCTGGGATTTGTAGCAACTGAATGGCGGATGTTCTTGCGAGGGCGAGGCCGAAGGGAAATCTTTTGGCACCTTACAATTAGCGGTGATCGAATCAAAAACAACAAATAAGTGGATGCAGAATCAGTACTATATGAGATGGGATGTATCTTTGGACATCTCAAGTAGGTATACGCTGTACTTCATTCGCGATGGTATTAGTTTAGAGATAAATATTTGGATCAGATTTTGGAATAGTTGATAGTTGAAAGTTGGAAAAATTTTATATCTTTTCCAATATTTCCAAAACTTACTTCAAATTAATGAGCCTGTCTTACATCCGATCAAAATCTTCATTAAAGTAATGCCAAGTACCGTCAACCTACTTGACGATTTTTTTTTGAAATGCGAAATAGCACTTTTCTCATTATTCTTGACCAAATTCAGTTGAAATGCTTCATCCTGTATTAAAATTCGCTAAAACAGAAATGGAATAGAGTAGATAAACATTAGAAATCTATCGAAAATCTACTATGTTCATAAGTCGGATATATTGTCAAATTATAAGTCAACAGCTGTTAAAAAATAAGTTGTTTTGGAAATTATGTAAGTAGTTATGTAGCTCTAACAATTATGGAGGATTGCCGGATTCAAACATTTATAAATTATAGGACATTTTATACCAAAGTCGAGAAAAAATTAAGGTCTTTTCCTCCCCTCTACTCGCGATTTTTAACGCTTACAGAATTTTTGTAAAACTGATCAGGGGTTTCAGAGATGTCCGCAAATGAAGCACTGATTTTTAAAACCTACAACACTTTTTCGTCCTTGTGTACAGTCATAGTGGTCCTCTAGTGCCAAAATTTCATCAAAATCTGAATGGTACCTTCAGCGTTATAAACGAACCAAGTATCACCGGACAGAGTACAGAAACACAGACAGACAGACAGATCGATAGATACGTCATGATTACAATTCCCGGCTGATTAGTACAGAAAACTAACGCAAAATGAGGAAAGATTCTAGGGTTTTCTAAATAGATCCGAATATTTGGCGAGTAGTGGAAAATCGTATCCAGAACCTAAGTATTTCAGATACTGAACAGAAAGTCATAAATACAAAACAATGCAAATTAAAACATCGAAATGAAACCCGCATATTAATATGCAATGACAGGAAGCAAACCTACGAATAGACGTTAGGTAATTATCATCTCTACAACTACAATACTAATTATCACCCTAACTTCATTAATGTTACAATATGAAACACGTACACCACTGCTGCGTAACTGGACATACTTTCGACTAGAACGAAGTACAAGAAAACAAAAGCTGAGCGTCAAGAAACAGCTAATTGCAATTAAAGTTTCAGGAAGATGATAACTAAATGAGCTTTTGAGCGTTTAAGAAGTAAAATCGCATCTTCTGGTAATTGTTTCAGTCTTACAGTTTTTTAAAACTAATGAACGAGTTGCAGGAGAAAAGAGAACCTTGAGAAATTTGATAATGGGATATGATTGTAATAATAATTGTACATTGCAACCGATTCATATGTGAAAATGCCATACATTGTAATCGTCTATATACATGATTACACCATGATTATAGTAATATTCTGAATTTCTCTTACACTATCACGGAGAATTCGATTTTTATCGAAACTACTGAGACCAGCTCAAAGCTCATCAGCTACCCGCTTTAAATTCTAGGCCAATACACGGTGGAGTTAATGTAATTGATAATAATTCATAATGCGAGATATACTTTTTTATGACTTTTGGGACAAACATTATGAAAACATATTTTATGAAGTTTTGTGGCTTTTTTGTTGAAGGAGACTAATTTGTTCCGTGTCTGTTTAACAAATACTACTATTACAGAGTTTTATTGCATTTTTATTAAATAAGGATCATGAATAATTACAAAAGTGCTATCAAGCCATTCAACAGCTAGCATAAAGTGGGTTGACTTAGTATTTTACGAGCAGTGATATCAGTTAATAAAGCAAGTTTTGGAAAAAATCTGGAAATATTGGAAAGCTCAAAATCTTTGTGGATTAATGAAGTTATGAAATATTTCGAGACTTTAAAATTATGAATACCTTTTTAAAATGAATCCAACAGATTAACAGTCTGAACATCCGATCCATTTTTTTCAACTGCACCCATTGCATAGGAAGTAGTCTATCTACTTGACGGTATTTTTTTCAGAATTTGTTCAACTGAACTGAAAAAAACTGTGTTGCGAAGAAATCTTGGATATTATTGCTTACACTATAACCATAAACGTAAATGATTATAATTTATAAAAACGCTTCCTGCATTTCAACTTATTATACAATAAATTTTATTTCTGAAATGATTTTTGTATGCAGGATGAACGGTTGTATGGTTTAGGAAAATACACCAAATTACTGATATAAATAATCGGTCCCTCTGTTAAGTTGCTGAAAGCTTAAAAGACCCACTGAACTACTGCACGAATTTCTCTTTTCTCATAGAAACTTGTTCTATTTCAGAATCTATGTTAGGAGTTCTTTAAGGTACAAAGCAGCGTTAGCTCAAGTAGGATCGAACTTCCTTACAAACTTGTTAGGGTACACAATGCAGCTTTCAAACAACCACCATTTCAATAAAACCTGAAGTTTATATGGATCTTATTCCTTATAACGAAGTTTGCTCTCTTACCCAGAAGTTCTGTTAACATATTGCACCAGACAATCCCAAAGAATCAACCCACTTCATAAGGCTTACTCACTTTTGGCACTGCTATTTACAGGATGTTAATTACTTGTCTTGTTTACCTGCCCTTTTAATCAATTAATCAATTTCTCATCAAGATCTCAGCAGTATAATGAATTCAACTTCTGGAACTCATCTTGTGCCTTTCTTCATGACTCATCTCGCTTTTAATGCTAGCTTGTCAAAGTCATATTAATTGTTCAAAAACGCAATCCTACCTCGCAGCCTTTATCAAAGTGAAACAGGACCCACGTTATAATTCGCTTCAAAGCAGAAATAAAAGTTTGTGTTATCGACATCTGCCGAGTGTGATGAATACTTTGTTGCCTGTTTGGTCTGCATATTGATCCGTAGGTGGATGTTTATTTTCTTAGGTACTACGCTTGACGACAGTTTCAGCGCAGGTTGTCGCATTTTTGGAACACGGCACTCAGTCGTTCGAGAAATATAACTGGTATACGTGTGGAACACAAGACGCGTTTATTGATTAGGAACATTTCCGATTTTGAACGTATCCTAATATTTTGAGATTTGTAAAGTTTGCTTGTGATTTGCACTTTTTACGAGTTTGATATTTGGTAGTATGGAAGACAGACGGGGAAATGTTGGTGTAGGAACAGGAAAAACACACTAGCTGTCCCACGTAGTCATTCGAATTGTAGCATTGCTGTCATAAGTAGTTTGGTATTTGGATAAACAAAATAAGCTAGTGAGGTTTTAGTATCGTACATACCGCCTACAAGTACTCGTATAGTATGTGGTACTCTACAGTTTCCATCATCGTTAGCTCTTCTATATATATCCCAGGATTATAGTTCAATCAATTTCGGTATTTTACGTATAGGAGCTGTATGACAAAAAAGGCATCTGGCGGGAGTTGAGTTACTAGTAACCTAACTGAAAAGGCACAATTTATGCAGGACGTTCCTAGGTCGACCTGTGAAATCCGTTACAGTTGCAGGAATATCTAAACTAGAGGTCACCACCAGTTTGTGCGGACCGCGGACCCCGCGCAACCTAGGTTGTGCGGATCGCGGTTTTCTTGTTGTTTTAGGGAAGATTTTTTTCTTCACGTGTCTGGTAGTTTCTGCGAATAAGTCTTAAGCAAGAGGTTTTTGCTTTTCTTATTAGGACAGGATGAATGTCCGATATAGTCCAAAATGGATACTGTAGAGACCCCCAAACGAAAGTAATTGGTGACCTCTGATCTAAGCAATCGAATTAAACTATGTGCAAAACTTCCACAGATTGAATACTAAGTTCTGATTATTATTATTACATTATTTTTGATCATATAATTTGTATGTCTTTTGAATAGACAAATTTAAGCTTGGGTAAGTATCTATTTTTAACATACCTCTATCAAAATTTGACGAGCCTATGTTGGGAATAAAGTCAACCAACCACGGACATGGCGCAAAATGGCTAAAGTTAGATATAAAAATTGATTATTCGATTATATGCATAAAATGCTAATGACAAAAAAACCGTATATGAATATGTATCACTTATTCATGGATAAATATGTCCAGATAATGTTTTGTAACCGCTAATTCTTATGTCACAGAAAACTTAACCGATAGAACAATCTTACATAGTTTGCTTAACAATTTCCCATCCCAGAATTTTGATGTGTAATGCCGACAATATTATTTTTGAAAATATAGTTGACAAAATTAGTTTTCAGCATCACAAATCTTGTTTTTAGAACATCCACAACAATGAGATGAATTGTGTTGAAGAAAGAAACATTTTTCTCCGTGAATATATGTACTCGTATTTTCTCTTTATTATGTGAACGTTATTCAGTTTAAAACTCGGATTAATGAACATTTTTAGCAGCAGTATTGGCCTTTATTGTTATTCAGGTATATAAATGATTCAATAAAAATCTGTCTTTTGAGAATTATTCCATGACACTTTTTGTGTGTGCCCCCATCATTGACTCCAATAAGATAACTTTTATCTCTAATAGAAAATTGTGTACCACAATAGCCCTTCCTTGTGCTGTATTTTCAGAACAAAATTTGGAAGTTATATTGAAGTTTTGCGCATATTTATTCCATAATAACTTTTTAATATGGTACTTTTTACTACCGTATACATAAACTGCCACTTCTCAAGCTAGTTACTGGGTTACGAGACAACTTGCACATATTTCTAGGAAATCTCGTCATTCACAGCAACCGTTTAGCTTGAGAGCCGAAGTAAACTGAAAGAAAATCGAATTGCCGTCGAAACTTTCAACAATGCAGCCTTTCCAAAGGAGGCGAGGCATTCTAATAAAATTTGGAGTTTATAAGGTCCATAGAAAGGCTCTTACTTCGTCTAACTAACCCAACTTCCTTACCTGGGAGTTATCTGTATATAATGCACTGCGCCATAATCCGAAGTTTATATGCTACCGAAGCTTTACACGTATTTTTGTGAGATCCTAGGAAAAGGTAATAATTTATGTTCTCAGAATAGGAATATTTTAGAGTTGGCTGTTTACTTCCCTAAGCTCAGTATTTGTGAATTTTCTCTGATAAAATATTCCCCTTCACCTTAGCCGTTTGTTCTATATCTACAGACCTATTCGATTATTCATAAAATGGTTCCTTTCTTCTTTAAAAGAGATTCAATGATTTGATTTCACCTAACAGCAAACATTTATATGGATGTGGCCATAATTGATGAAAATCGATGATTTTATTTTAATTATTTCTAGTGATCGTTATAAATCAATTATTTTCGTGTAAAAATTATTCAACGCATTTTAGTCTAGTATTAGAGCATAAATCAGTGTCTTATATGTTCTTCATTCTATAGCTACCGTTCCTTATATTATACTGACATGACAACTAAAAGGGTAGTAAGAATGGAACCTAGAACCGCCACACTAAGACATAAATAAGCAGATTTTGATGTGCAAAAAGAAATTGTGGGTAGAGAGGGATTAAAATTTACTATAACCATTTTTTTTTGTAAATACCTCATAAACTGACATTCAAAGGAGTCATTTAGTTTCCAATAATTTTGGTGTGTATTTGGACAACTTTTTTTAAGACTCAAAAGTTTTGAAACGTTACCTCATCATATTTGACTCCAATGTTTTTATAATTCAATCATTGATGCCTTCGAATATTGTTTATTGGGTGGTCAAATTTTATATCAATGAGTTTTCTCACATTGCAAGTTTCCTTCTAGACTGTTGGAGAACATAAACGACTGTGAACACAATGTTACTTGAAATAGAGGATTGCATCTAAGAAAGGCTAATATGATTAATTTAGTCACTTAGCCTACGTTCAAAAAATGAAGGGATTTCAGGTGTACTATCACAATGTTTATATATAAATCTTTGTGCTGTTATGAACAGCAAATCTAGGCTTTCCTGAAGTACTGTATCTAATATATATATCTTACTGGAGTTAAATACCATGTTTGATATCGTCTTGGTTTCCTGCACCGATTACTCAATACCTGCTGAATTACAAGAAGGTGTACTTTTAAATTCTAGAATCTCTGTATATGCCTTGACTTCTCCAAACAAGCAGCTAGATACTAGCTTGCGAGGAAAAGCATCTCACCGTTCTAAATGAAATTTAAAGTTTCAGCGGAGCTTCTTCTTTTGCCTCTCACTGTAAAATGCATCGAAACATAAAACGTAATTTGTATGCATCCCGAGTTGCTGCATATTTTTTCCGTGCGAAAAAATACGTGAACTTTTTAGGATATTCCCGGGCACACCAAGGTCTGCACGCCGCGATATACAAATGTTTTCGTAAAAAAAATTGTAAACAAATGAAACTTCACGTATGCTCACTTTCGTGCAATTTTACCGAGGGTTGTGTTTGAAATAATCAATGAACTCATGTGAACATTTGTATTTTTCGCGTATTAACAGCAGTGTCTATGAGATTGTATGCATATTCTGTATCTATTTGCCTATCGCCACTACACTGTTTTACCTCTCTATGCCAGATGATCCACTTCTGAAAGTATAATGAGAATTTTTAGGTTGTTTAAGACTTGTCTATATTAGAAGCAACTAATGTTAAAGAAACCCTAACAAGGCGTTTTTGCTGGTATCCATCCTCCTTGCGTTAAGGTTCTGTTGATATGTAGATGTTTGTATCATGTTGATTGTAGATGCTCTTACTTGGTGAAACTCTTCCAGCATGCAGATACAAAGATTGTGTTATCAGCGCACAGTTTCACAAATAAAACTCTTTCTCTTTCAGTGACGCTTTTGTATGTTTTATCAAGGTATCTTACATTTTTAGGAGGTAAAAAGAAATACCATATTTTATATCTGCATGTTTCTTAGAATTTGTTGAAGTTGTCATATGTGCTTTTTTCATATTCATACAGATACTTCAGACAAAATCTTCAAGCGGATCATCAGTATCTTAAATTTCGTTAGTATGATATTTAGGTATTTTGTAAACAGAAGAGCTCTTTTTAAGACTGCATTTACTTCAGGATAAAGGAATATTCCTGATATACCTAGTCACCAAATGTATGTATTTATATACATATATTCGATTCATTGAATTATTGTATAGATACAGCCTGAGGGCAGCAGTCATCAATGTTGAGCTGCACTCAATTGATTAATTTTTTTCTCAAACCGATATTCGATCCAACATTTAATTTAAATAGTCATTAACGAAAAGTCACGATCCTTTAAATGATTCTACTGGCAGTTTTGGAACAAAAGAGCTTTCATACTCCCTACTATATCCAGGCATTATGAAATGTACTCTTCATAATGGAATATACAGATATAAACACACCCCCAGAGCACAGTACATATAGTATATACACACAACTCGCAAAGTTTCAAGCCATATCGTTCTATAGCGCGGTTTGATCATATCAAAGTAAAGCCGTCCTAATGACAAAAAAGCAGAGCTGAATGTGTGCTAGATTCAAATTCGCCGGATCTTTTTATGCGAAGAGATTTATTTAGACAGGTAGCTCATTCAAAGAACTCTAAATGAGAAAAGGAAAAATGTGGTCCGACTTAGTTGAGAACGTGCTGCTGCTTAAAATATATGATGTAGCTTTGGAGCTTGAATATTTGAGGTTTTCATTGCCCTCTGGAAAATATATATCATCATCAGATCAGATCAGATCAGATTATTATCAAAACTCTCTTTTGACAACTCGTTATATTTTGTCAGAGCGGAACCTTTGCTCTTAAGTTAGTCGGTCAGAATGTCAGTTCTTTCAGGTCCAGAAAAACATGGATTATTATCAGTGAAAAGAATAGAACATAAGGTAGAATGTAAAATATCTAGGTGCCATTTTATTTTTTATGATGTGATATTGTTTAACAAATGAACATTTTTAAGTAACAACAAGATAAATAGAAAACGAATTATAATGATACCACATATTTTAAACAATCAGCACGTCGTTACCCTGTATTTAATATAAATGGATCCAGTGTCGAGTACGTACGGTATTCTTTTTTCATCTTTCCAGGATAATGTTGGAAGTAGTCTGGATTCAACAGTGGTCAACCAGAATTTTGTAGAAGGGTTCCGGATCAAGATTTTCTCAATTGTTCTGATATGTATGTTTTCAAATTTCTTAAACTGGAACTGAAGCCGCGGATTTGGCGAAATATACCCGCGGAAGAGGGCTCAATACATCATGGAAATATCCATGACACAAGTCATAGGAGGGGCAGATTTCCTTTTTTTTTTAATTTGTTCAGTTCTGAAAATAAATTTTTCGGTATAACAGTCTAACCGAAGAAAAAATGGGGAGTGTATTTCCGAACATAGCTTTCACGTTGTTTGTAAAACATCTCTGTAAAATGAACACTGATTTTATAGGATACAGTTGCAGGGCTAGAAATCACTTTTCAGCATTTCCATACATCTTATAAAAACAAGATCTGGCATACTGTTCTAATGTCTAGGGAATTGGTGCAACAACTGTACCGTTAATGCTTGATGCACTTCAGAGTAGAGCAATTCGACTTATCGGTGATATATTTTTAACACATCATTTCCAGCTACTTTCTCTTCAACAATCAGGTAGTGCCCTGGAGGTGGAATTGGCCAATTTGACAGGTCCTTTGTTCGCTTGATATCGAGGATCTAGCAATTACTGTTTTCGATTCAGTTTAAAACTTGTACCTATCAACAGACTCGCCTTAGCTTCTTTATAGCAGTTTTGATGGTCCCGTACTTCGAATTTGGCTTGAGACTGTTTAGGTATGCAAACAATTGTCGAATCAGTGCTGTATTTTCAAGGACTTTAATGTGTTTTTTATTGTGATTCCAATTCTACAGGCTACTTTGCAGCTCAGTGCATTTACATATCTAATGAAATGGTAACAATCAGAAGATGAGGAACTAACTTCAGTTGCCTATTCTGTAGAAAGTTGCGTATAGTGCTTTGCTGAAATATCTCTATTAACATCGCTTATACGAAAAGTTTTGCAGTATTTTCCTGAGTTTGGGCATATACTTCACACAATTGTGCTGCCCATTCTCTCAACATGTATTGCGTTTCGTCTACGTTAGCTGAAATGGCAAACACTTCGGCTCCTCAAAGAGTAGGTACATACATACCTTTTAAAGGTGTGTTTTATATGCAAATACAAACTTCCAACACGCCTTCAGGTGAAAAAGATGGTGTAAAAGATCGCTCTCGTTTTCTACCGCAAAATCCCCGCAGCTACCGTAAAAATGAATTCAATTAAAATGAATTATAGTTAATTTTGCGTGAAGTGAATTAGGGCTCCGGTTCGAAGAGTGAGAACTCCATAACGCATTCTCGCATTCTTAGAATTTATGGAATTCCGGATGAGAAGAGAACAAACGGCGCAGACGGAGGAGACATCCTGCGGTGGGAGAAATGGGGGAAGACTTTACAGCGGCGTACTGAGCATAGACGAATCAGAAAGGCATTGAAGATATTTGTCACCATTTTGAGCATCTTACACATACATATTTATCCAATTGTACAAAAATTTTGGTAACGTTATAATATAATTCACACATTAAGATGTCTGTTAACTTGTTCATTGCGTTTCTTTTCCTATGGGTAGGTGGCAGAGGTGGCAATTTATAAGTTTATATTAGGGTAGAAAATTCTCATCTCATTCTCCTTATTGACTGCTCGGCACACGATGTCTTTTAACTCTACCTACAGAGAATATAAGGCGTTTTGAATGCATTTCCAATATTTCGTTACCAGCGTTCATTTTTCAAGATAATGTAACGATTTTTTTTGCAAATGATAGAGAAAGGTTGGGTCTATGCTCGTTCGAAGCCCTTTTTCCAATTTTCATGCTTATGTACGGTGCCACAATATTTCGTTTGAAGCGCTTGATTTTGAAGATAATGAAATTTTTTGTGCAAATTAGAGAGGACGCCCTTTTCTTGATAATTCCACTACCAAAAGGTTGAGAAAACATCTAAACTAAGTCAAAAAATGTCAATATTTTTTATCAAAAAATGAAAAAGTTTCTAATAAAATCGTCCCATGATTTTGAAAAATGAGCGCTAGAAATTAAATATTGGAAACCGATGCAAAATGCCTGTTATTCTAGATAGAGTTCCCTCTTAAGAGTCGTAAATAACACTCCCGAAGTTGTGACAACTATTTATGTCGCTATTTGCAAATTTTTTTTAGATTTTTCATTGAATGTGTTGGTGGTCAGTGGTAACAACAGACAATGGACCGCCTTGGGCAATCGTTGACTAACTCCTTGCGTGTTTTTTTGCGGACACTACAAATCAACATCTTGGGTAAAATTGTCATTTTTCTGAGCGGAAATGTTCAAATTGTCAAGTATATCCAGCGTTCCGTTACCGCAGGTATCGGTTGCAGAAGCCGTTTTTGTGGAGGAAATATCTATCCAAGACGAGGGTTTGAACTTGTATACACATAAAAAGAAATTCTCAATTCAAGAATCGCGATATTTTTGTAAAGATCTACTCACGACAAGAACAAATAATCTCGTTCTTGAGAAAATTTACTTAATAAGGAAATTATTATTAATTTGAACTAAGAAAAGTATATCTTCGAATTCCATACTCATTTCAAAAATTACCGAATATTTATTCTTATAATAAATTATATAATGTAGATAAAGATTATGGAATGTTGCAGTCAACATTATAGTATTCTTATATGTTAGATTTTCTCTGTTTTGTGTCAAGATTATATGTTCAATTCGAGATTTTGGTGTTTTTACTTTCCCAGGTTTGTTTTGAAAATATTCACCTTGGTTAAAATTCTACATAATCAAAAGTACAATATTCTTACTTTAAGATGATTATTTTGGTTCTCGAACAAATTTAATTTGTGTTTTTATTCCAATTATATAAAGTGTAAGGGCAATATTCGATATTTTTGGATGTTTCAACCGTACTACAAATGCCGTCACCAGAAAACACAGTATCTCTGCTAGATATGATGAATAACGTGCCAAATTTGATAATATCTTGCGTCAAATACAAAATAGTGGCAGCATAAATAAAAAATGAGCTGGTGAAGGTACCATGTTATAGAACAAATACTACCGTTGAATCCTGGTGTATCTTTAGTTTGTTGAAAGATTTCCTCTGTCTCTCCCTCCCTTCTTGGACGTTTATGGTTGTTAGCGTCGGAGGGGTCGAAACCCCCCATAGCGAAAACTGCGAAATCGACGAAAACAAAGTTCTACGCGAATTATTGTAGGCTGTGTGTGCAGGAATTACTGCTGTCTTGTTTACTTATTTTGGGGTCTTACTGTAATTTCTATCGATTTGTTTGACTTCAAACGAACTGGTCACAAGTTAGAACGCTGTGATTTTGGTGATAATTGAGTACTTTTTCGCGTGTAGCTTAAAAACGTAATAGATATCTTCTACCAACTAGCTATGTATTAGAATCACACGTGATGAAAAAAAAGTAACTATTCGAATGTCTCTCTGTTTGTTTTCTCACTTTGAATTAATCGATAATGCAAATCTGGTTTATAAATATTCAACGATAAGAACGGCTAATCGGACCACCTGATCAATTGATGCCAATCAAATTTATTTGAATACCGTGGTTTTCCAGGTTCCTTGTGATTTGTGGTGAATCTTTTATCCCGTTCCCATGTGATTGTACTGTTTTAATTACTTCCAGGACCGTGCGCAGGAATTATATCCAAGACAGGAGTTTGACTTTTTTATAATTATATCAGGTCAGGTTATGAGGCTCATGAAAAAGGTTACACTTTTTGAATAAGATATCTCATTATGTAGTAACTCCATATTTAGTTACTATTATTTCATTGAAACCATTAAAAGATAATTATACAAGGTACTGAAAAAAATACTTACTACTACCATCCCTGTTTAATTAACTTCAATTTGAAATATTTTTTACATGAGTCTGATTATTGGAAGTATATAAACTCGAACAGCAAAGTGTACGTGGATGTATGTATCTTTATATCAATTTATCAATCATCGACGGAATACAAAAATGGCAATGAATTATGAATTTCTTCGAAACTTCTATAGGATGAGATCTCCGATGGGAGGCACCTCCTAAACCACTGTTCCCCACTCTGCGTACAGGCATGGTAACTTCTTTATCTTGCAGTGGTCTAAATGGGATTCACTAATAAATGGAGTCACATTACTTTGAATATTTCAATTATTGGGCATATAAAGAGCGAGAAGTATATTATTTATCTTGTGCAATAATATTTTCCTGATGTAGCGCTATATTGCTTCCTCATTTCGAATTCATTAAGAATGCAACTTGATCACACTAAGAAATTATTATATAATATTTTCACAAACTAAAAGATACTTCACTATTTGATCCTCAAACACTCCTTTCAGGGAGAGGGAGAGGCGATAACGCATCGAGGACTTTGTGAACCCTGATTAGGGAGACACTAACATACTAACAAAGACGCAAAACAAGGATCCCATCCTAATTACGGAAATTTCCATATTTCTGCTACGTATTTCTTTGATTGCACGGTGAAAAGTCTAACAAGAGATTAGTGGGATTCAAGGGGTAGCTCGGATGGAGGAGGGGAGATAGAGAAGTCTGGTTTACAAACTGGTCAGTAACTGAAAAGAGATCTGGTGTCAGGATTTTTGTACCCAGAACAAGAGGCAGATTAGTGGTGTAGCTAGGGTAGGGCAACCGGGGGCTCAAGGGTACAAAATCGTAAGCTGAAAGGGCGAGAAATTCTGTCAATTGGGAAATTTTATTTTTGCTCTGCAGGGTTTTGGGGGAGGGGGGTGAGGTAAATTTTCAATTGGGTGCAAATCTTGGAATTTGCCCTAAGTGCCAGTTTCTAGCTATGAAACTATCTGCTCAGACAGCAAAACAGTACTCAGAGCACTCACTGGTCATAAGTCTCACAAATGTTCACTGAGTAGAAATTAGCTGATGCATTTACGGGAGCAGGGTCGGAAGGGATGATTTTGTTCCCTGAACCGGCGTTTGGGTTAGAAGTAAAAAGATAACAGGAGAGTAGATTCCGAATCAACACTCTGGATGAAGAAATATCTCCAATCATCTCCGTCAAGTACGAAAACCAATCTTTAGGGAGGAAAGACTCTGCCTATATCTTGACATAAGTCAACTAAGATTCTTGTAGAGCCACAACACCTTCCATGCACCTATATTTAATGGCAGTTGTGAAAGACCATATATGCATACGATGTAGTAGAAAGAAAGAATCGTTGGCATATATTTTATATCTCTGTAAAGACTTAGAGAACCACAGGCACACTATTCTGGGGTCTGTGATTCTGGAAACAGCAGACATATGATTCGTGGGATCCAGGGTCATACATTTACTGAGATGGCTGGTCCAGGCGCAAAAGGGTCCGTTAGGTGCCCCCGCTTTCTCTTTCATACATACAATAGCTGTCGTCAACGTTCAGACAATAAAACCGAGCGAGACATTTGACATTAGTGGTGCAGCATCGCTAATATCAGTCTATACAAAAAAATTCTATGCTGAATAGTGTTACATGCCATCTAGATATCAAGCATTATAGACAATGAGACTTGTAGAATTTATGTCTCGACACTTCATTGCTACGGACTGATGTTACCGTTTAACGAGCTTTCAATCTGTAACTGAAATCGCTTCTCGAATCGTCTGTTTAAAGGTCAGGTTTCGCTTTTGTCGTACGGACCGTAAAATCCAAGCTATTGCTCTGATTGAATCGCTTCACAGATATCAATTCACCGATTGCATATTACTAGGTAGCTGCTTAGGGAGTTTTCATAAAAGAGGAAATGCTTGTTTTTTGTTTGTGGAGATGAATAGCTGAATATTTGGTATTATGTAGAAAAGTAATTATTTTTAGAGTCCAGTGACAAATTTAATGGTTTTGATAGTAAATTTTGGATTTGCTATGTGAGTCTCTGAGATTTCAATATCTCAGCTGTGAAATCAATTTTTGAGTGGGAATTCTTCGATAAAAAAAAGAACTCTCTCCTGCATGTGATCATTCACGGATTATAGCATTGGTTTATTATATCTATTATAAATCAAGAAGAAAACTGATAGAGCGATATAGTCTTTTTCTTTTTCCTATAAATAATTATCAGAAAGTTTTATAAAAATTCTACTTTCTTATATACACTTTGGCCCAAATCACGGAGATATTGCGTTTCAGAGATCACAATAGTCTTTTATTTTTTTTCTCATAAAGGAAAAGCAAGAGAATACTGAAATGTTGTGTTTCTGAGTTATTTAAACATTGTGTTAATGAATGCTTTTTCAAAAAAGCTCGGAAAAGTTGACACAGATTAAAAAAATTAGTTCACTGAAGTGATAATCGCATTAATAGCAAGTCGATTAACAGCAAATTTACTATCCATCTTGGAATGAAAAAGCTGTAATCTATCGCTTTCTTCTCTTCTGCATTTTTTGTAAGTGTGAAAATAAAGTAATTCTGTGAAAAAGGGGACATTCATATAGTTACCCTGATAATAATCGGGATTCATTTTTCCTTGTCCGATTTTGATCCCCCCTTGCAAGCTTAACCTCATGATAAATACGAGTATACCCACACAGTGAGAGGTTAGAGAATACGAATTCACCATGACCTGTGATATACGACTATTTTTTAACTTTTGCGTGGTAGCAGCGCTTGCTCTTGCCATGAAAATGGTGAAACTGGAATTTAACTTCAGTTGTACTGATAAATGGTCCAAGAGTTCGCTGCAAGAGACCTGGCGTACAGAATGACATTATTTTTAAATCATAGTATTCTTTTTCATTATATTTGCCGTAATACTAACCTAGTGTGTTGTTAGCTTTCATATTGAGGATTAGCCAGTACATAATTGTCACGATTGTTTCCTGCATTTTGGTTCTCACAGTTCGATGCAGGGGGCTGTTGTCAATAACCGCGGCCAGAGATCTTTACCGACCCAAATGCTGGCATTGCTCTACCTCGAAATAAAAAGTTTCCAACATTATCGGCGTACTAGTTCGAGTGAGCGTCTACATAACTCAGTTGGCAGCGCGTCTGATGGGCAATCTGCATGTGTGGGTTCGAGTCTCGCAGTAGGCTACGTTTTTTTCAGTTTATAAATAATATTAAATATTAGATTACTTTTGAGTCCAATTTTTTTTATAACCCTCGAAACTGATTGAAAACTAGATAAATATAAAACTAACCAGTATTGCTCGTCCACATCATAAGCCTCTAAAATTTCATAAAATCAGGTTAGTAGTTATAAAAACGGCAACTGACATATTGGAAACTAGATTTTTATGCTCTTTGTCTATGAAATGAACCAGCGTAATAGGATTAAAACATTTTTTTATATGTGAAAGATACTTCTGATACTTCTGTGGTAAAGGAAGCAAATCTTACTTCATTTGTTGCTTGTATTCTTCAAGTTCGTTATGATCATCATTTAAAGCCTTAATTGTGGTTCCTGTACATATTTTGATATTTATAGGTAAACGATACAACAGAGATAAAGGGAACAAAACGGAAACTCCTGTGACATGTCATAAATGATAGCGTTTTTAATTTCAACATCGTTCAAAATGTAATGTAAATATCACGAGTACATGCTAATTTGAATAAACTATTCCAGTTTACGATAAATTCATGTGGCTCATTTCAACATACAGCGCTTTTTCAAACGCACTAATGCAACTAATCTTTCCTATACAGATGTTTGAGGTCAATGGTTTGGATTTTGATAATGGACCTGCAAAATTAACTACGCAATCAACCGTAGGACAATCCGACATGGCGTGCACAGATATAAATTAATCAAGTCATTTATGAAGTTACATTGTGTATAACAGATAACGGATTAATTTATTGATGACGAATGGCTGACTAGTTCTGTACTTCATCTCGTATGCCGACTGTATATGATGAACATGGTACAGAACAAACAGGTACTTGATTTTATTCAAGCAACAAAATATGTCAGCCGGTATTTACTGTTATTATACAACACAACTCGGTCAAACATGGACCATGGTAGGATCAATAGAATAGAATAGATTAGCCAGTTTTTTTTCGATCCAGAAGCTTTACGGAATGCTTCAGAAAGCTTCCCCACATTTGCGAGCAGTATTTCCAATGGTGGTCTGATTTGAGCTTTCTAAGGAAAGAGTAGTTCTAGTTCTTGTGAATTCATGTGAGAAGGAGGGCCGACAAGTAGTGGTGTCGTTGTCTATAGGGGCGTACGTGTGAAGGAGACCCGGTATGAATTAAAAATTTTCACACTCATGTATAAGTTCTTTCAGGCGTTTCAAGATGACCCCAAATGTCAGACTTTTCTTGGGGATCAGATTTTCTCTAGGAAAGACGAATAGAGGACATGTCTGGCTGGTATGAGATATTGAAAAATCTGCTTCACGATGTTCGATGAGGATGGATTTTTATTTTACATTTCGGTGTTTGATATTACTTCTGACATTTTCAGGCTCACGCTGGTAGTATTGGATGGATTATGTACATCTTTGGAAGTTCAGCGGGAAGTTTGTTTCACAGTGAAGTGATTGTATACCTGCTTTTAAATTCACTTTAATGTGTATCATGGTTATAACAGAAAAGTTTTAAATTTTGGAATTATAATTGTGAAATATTGAGCTTCGATAGTGGCTTAGTATGAAAGGAATAAAACTGTTTACGGTGCTATGAATATTTTCTGAATTTACGCCCATTATATTTTGTAGAAATTCTCTCATAGAATATGATAACGTCGGAATAATTTATTTGTGTTTTGTCAGTTCATTTTGAAAGGTCACACATTTTTACAAATAACCGAATTTGTAACAATCTGCATTATTACTATTTATTGCTATACCTAAGGAAATTAAGGAGTGATTGTTGATATCAGTTTCCAGCTGGATCATTCTCGCAGAACCGAGATGGAAAGAATATAATAACATTCAGAAATATAATTTCAAGCTAAGCCCAATGTTATTTGAACAATTTAATTTAGGTGCCTAATGTCTAACTATCGGGCTTTTCCCCTTACACACCCTCTCCCACATACCTCCCCCACACACACAAACACACACAAATTGAATCCTAGATTACAAGAAAACAAGAAACTGTGATATGAATTTGCGGTTTGATAAATTTTTTGTTTGTTTTCAGGTATGTATCCGAAGCAAGCATTTGAAAGAAATCGTAAGTTACAATCAACCAGTAGAACATTATATATGCCACCAAAATCAGCTTGCTATCTCCAGAGCAGCTACTGAGCAACTTATTTGATTGGAGATGCCTATATTTCAATGTTTGTTCTTCCTTAATATAGTATGGAAAATATTATGGCTGTTTCTACCAACACGGCACTATATTAATTAATAAGTTAAATGACTCAATCCTCCATGAAGATGAAACAACATTTTTCCATGATATACAATAGGGGGAATTAAATAACAGAATGGGATAATTGCTGAGCTACTCTTTTCTGACATATTGATATTAATCTATGCTGGTTGTATATTTAGACCTTTATGTACGGTTTTTGCAAAAAAAAACAACTGTTCAGCCATTGTTGTACTCTTTGAAAGATATATTTTTCTTCAGTTCACAATGCAACTAGGCATACCTAACTAGCATTTATATTCTAACTTGATCTATTATTCTATTTGATCATTCAGAATCAATCGTGGATGACGTTATTTCGTCATGCTTGAGGCTCGTCAGAAAGATGTAAGCTTGGAATAAAAATAATTTAAAACATTTTTCTGTTGCAAGCAGTATCGACAATTCCAGTCAGATTAACCAATTTATGGGTGCCCAGTATTATCAGAAATCAAGATTTTTTATTATTCCTCAAAACTAGACAGATAAACATTTTCAAAATGTTCAGAATCTATATATATTAGACAACGAATTTATGTCATTTATATGCGTACTTGACCACATGCCTTTAAATGAAAGAAGATTGATATTGTTAGCAGAACAAATATATCATTGAGTTTTGTAAATTGGTTATACACCATTTGTTCTATTTTTATTTGTATGGATTTTTCTTCAATACGACTTGTCAGTGTCACTAACGCAGCGATTGTGTTCCGTAAAAATCAGGCATCATTCCCATTTAAAACTAAAACTCTCTGTCCATCTCCATGATTGTGCTGGTCTTTATATTTTTTAACTGATTGATTTAGTCAATGCTGCGTACCATTGAGAAACAATTTAATTGAATTTCCGTTATAATTTCATAGTGGTGGTGTTGCATGTTAACCTCAATATCGTTTACCTTTTGACAAAGCATCGTTGACTTTGTGCTAGCACGAACATCAAACGGCAGTAGCAACGGAATTTGTTAATTGTTGCGTAAATTTGCCGTGAATTTACAGCACCTTAAAGTACACATCACCCGCAATACCGAGCTGCAGGGGTTGCAGTGTCTAATGAGTCTAGAACATTATAGTCGTGTAAAGAGACTTAACAGGATTAATTGAGGAAGTTGCATGAACAGCGAGTCTTATTCTCCGAATAAAGCAATTTACTGTTAAATCTGTTTCCAATAAGTTTATAAAAAAAGACGGCATTGATAAAAGACATTATATCATGTAGACTTTTGTTCCAGGTTTCCCACCGTACCACACATTTGCCTCCAAAACACAGAAGTTATAGATTTTATAACGGTACATACAACTTGCAAACATGCATTTCAATTGTTTTAAACAAATTGAAACCTGGAAGATTGTAGATGCTGTTGTTTGGTAAAACTCTTCGATCATTCCGTTAAGATTGTATAATTATCACACCAGATTTGACAAGTTATTGCTGAAAGTTTCTTCTGAAGTTTTATCCAATTGGTTCTTATCACTAGTTTTACGTCGTTTCAGGGTGTACTTAATTTTTTCCTGGATGGGGTTGCGAATGTTTTTTGTAACTATTATAGATTCATTCTGATTGAATAATGATTAAGGATAATTATTAATGTGCTATTTAGAATATTAGTTATAACAAATGGCGTTAAATTGGTTGACTCTTTTTTTACGTGCAGATTATGATAGGAATTTATAACTGTTGAGTGAATCAAAGTAATTTTTTATGTTATAAATATTCGAAAGATTTTGGTAATTGAGTGAAATAAGGTTTTTTACTATTTTAAATATCATTGAATTTACTTCTAAATGAATAACATTTTAATAACTATTAATCAAGATTTCTATTTTCAAACACATACCATTTAGATGGAAACGTCAACATACTTGACGCTACATTTTAGGTAATTTTCCGTGATTCACGTTGTGTTACACCAAATAGATTTTCCCGAAAACTAATTTGGTTGATGGCTGTTTGAATCACAGCGTTTAAAATGTAGTTAATTTTTATGATTCTTCTAATTATGCTATAGTACTATGCATCATCTTTAAGATAAAGAGAAAAACACTAGATCAAAATTCTAGAATTCAAGCCTGCTGCGATTATTATCATCACGACAATGCAGCTCGATTTATAATAGTAGTTTTTACTTAACATAAACGCGTTCTCGCCCTACAAAACAATATTCGGTAAAAGCCATGCATCCAAAGTGAGATTTCTAATTCAGCTTTCGGCAATTTCCAACCCCTCAGCGTTGGGGATTCAATACGTCGCATACTAGACCATTAGTGTTGCTGACATTTTTCCAACGCACTGCCCTGTGCAGTAACCTTTGCATCTGGCAATTCGTTCGCAATTTAGTTGACGAGGGATCTTATCGATTTTATCCATACAATGACCAAGAGAAAGTAACAAGTAAATTGGGCTCTCCAACAAGCTGGGAATGTAATTCTATTCGAACTACAATTTTAAGTAATGGAACTTTTTTTTGAGTTTTACCGTAGTTGTCTGCATAATCCAGATTGTTTATAGTGGCCGAGTAATCAACTAATTAAATAGTTCTACCTTGATGATGATGTCGTTTCAAACACCTTAATCAAATACAATGGAATATCAGAATACAAAATAAAAATGATTTGAAAAAAATGTGGAACATCTTTTTAGATAAAATATTCTAATCTTGTTACTATCAATATACGTTGAAACTTAAGGGTTTAACATAATGTCTTATTACCAGTTCTGAGATTATGACCCAAAACAACAGGTAATAAGAAAAATACCCTAAAATGCATGGTGCGCATGTTTACCTCATGCATTGCCATTTTTACTTAAGTTTATATACCCAAAGAATATGAATAAGATTGAGAAAAAATGTCGGAAAATTTGTTGTTTGTATTATTGTAACTTCACTATGTGACTTATCAAGCTGTTTTGGTCAACATGTTAAACGTGATATGCAATGCCTGTATGCTTGATGTACTGAGCCTATGTTTCCTGTTTGTTCCTAGTTATTGTTTAACCTTCCTCAACAGATTATATTTACTTTTATATTTTTCCTACTTGACTAGATTTATTTTATTCATATAATCTAATATTGTATTATTATTTATTTATAAGCTCGACTACAAACGCCTTAATTTGGAATGGATTGATCGAATTTTAATACCTGATAAAAAAATTTGCTATACAGTTATAGGACTCCCTTTCCAAGAATTAATTAGTCTCTCTCTCTCTGTAATTTTTGCTATTGGTAAAGCAGAAAATGACTAATGAAGATGCGGATCTTCAAAGGCAGATGAAAAATCGTGCGAACGCCAACCATTTTCCTCATCTTTCACCCAGAAAAGGTTTTTTCTCGTCCATTCATTTAGTTCATTAGCATTATCACATGGCAACACAGTACATGGGGGTAGGCGAAAAGCACAAAATTTGGTAATAAAGCTTCTCTCGCCGAAATTATATTAAATGGCAGCGTCACAGCCCCCGGCATTTTCACTCCCTTTCCATCCTATTTTCCCTCGGGCGGTGTGACGGCTACCAAAGGGAGCAGGGATGAGAATAAATTGACTTGTTTTATAAATAAGGCAAATGTGATGACTAGAAAAAAATCCATTTGGACAATCAAGTTATTTTATGTTTGGAAATTCACGTCATTGAATTGTGAGGTCCGGTTGATTATGTCCTATTATGAATAGAAATAATCATCAGGGCTGTATTTTGGAACCTCAGGAGAGCTTATTTTAGTTCTCGTAGGTATGTGCAGTTTCGATAAGAAAATAACTGACAATGAAATATCTGAAAAAGTATTACATGAATTTTGAAGTTTTGTAATACCACACATCTATGCATGGGGAGTGAAAAGCTTTGATTTGATTCATATAAAATTCGCTTTGTAGGGGTCCTAAAAAGGTCTATATGAAGCATAGAAAACAAAGTAAAATGAATGCATAATTAGAGTGACAAAGGACCAGACACAATTGGCGTCATGCGTACAAGATTACATGTATTTCAATGCCACTGATTACTTTGATATAAAAATCTATGAAATATAGTAGTTTATGTAAAATAAATTGAATAAAATGGCTTAAATTACCACAATATACTAGTAATCTGGGAGATATAATATAAGTTCGTCTGTCTGTTTTGTCACTTACTATTTTCTGGTTTACCACTACTCTCTGATGCTAATTTTCAGGACATTCATGATTGCTTGAACTGCTGCATGTCAATAAATTATTTAAAAGATATATCAAAAGGTTAAAACCAAAGATTTCCACTAAATGGTCGTTATTTTGGGTTCATCCAACTACCTTAGGATTATACATACATATGGATGCAATATTTGTGAATTATTTGTGGACCAAGTGCTGAACCTTATCCATGGATATTGTTGTATATATTAGTCAAAAGCAACCGTGAAGGAGCGACATGGGCTGTTCCTGCAAACGGTGTGCACGCACTATACGTAATGCTGCTCTCCTTGGTGCAACTTCCATCAATTGTTCCGAATATTCAATTTGTTTTGTATTTACGCTATAATTTCGAAAATATTTCGAATCTGCCGTTAGGGTTCATGTACAGTTACAAGTAATGGAGTCATTCTTCCAGATTGGTGTTAGCCCCTCTTACCCCTACGTCCAGAAACGCTAACTGTGCGCGTTTTGTTTTCCGCTGCAAAGTCGCGACGTCAAGATTCGCGTCACCACGTCTTACCACCAAAGCAGGATAAACAACGCCCCGATGGCAGAAACTGCCGCGACGGTATCTTATTCACATCTCATTTTTATTAAAAATGCCTGTGCTACCGAGGGATGACGTTAGGGGAGAGGGGCAGGAAGAAAGTCGAAAAACATGGCACGTTCTTGCTCACGCGGCTTTTCCGTATAATATATGATTTATTTCGAGTCCCGCCCTTCTTTCCTTGCTTCTACTGTCAAAGAAGTTTTCCCCTGAGGAAGAACAAAGAAGGAAAGGGTGAAGTTACTCGAAGGTGTTGTTTCACTGTCGTCCCATTAATGAGATTTAAGTGAGAAGTTGTAACATAGTAAATAAATCACGAGGAGGTACTGCTATAGATTTAAGCTATCGTATGAAACACTCAACTTTAAAAAACAATTATTGATTTATCCTAACATCTTCACTTTTAATTACGGTACTAACTACGAAGCTTAAGGAATAATTATTAATCTACTAAGAAATTGATGACAAGATTTTGTTGGATCCAAAATTGAATGAATGAATAGCATATTTTTTATTTTGTAGTTTGTGATCGTTTAGGGTATTTTTATTATATTGATTCAACTTTTTCATTTCCTACGCAGAAGCAAGGATCCTGAACATACCAATACGCAAATGTCGCGATTTAGTAACATCACATCTATAATAAACAAATGCAAAACCAGCATCTGAAACATCAACAATTACTACCAAATATTAATAGTAAGGAATTCCTGCGACCACAGATCTGAAAAAAGTGTGCTTTAAACAAGAAGATTCTAATTTATGGTCTACGAAGTGACACTGTGAAATGCTCATTTTATCATACTGGAGAAAATTATTATGAATATTTGAATTATAGCATGAACGTACGAAGTCAATGTATGTACTTGGCTAAGTTTTTCTGAGATTATTATCTATTCGTGTTGTTATGATGTCTGCGTAATATAGACCAATGATTCGGTCCAACAATTCTCAAATGAACACTACGGAATTATATTAATTGACATGATAATTTGTTCCAAAATATAACAATCAATAATGTTATTGGTCTGCCGATACGACAATTTGTTATTCCGCCCCAATTTCCCCCATGACCATTCACCTACTACATTCGCGAACCGCAATGAATATTTTATTTCAGGTTGCAACGTCAACCAAGATTCGCTGCACACAGAAATATTGGATGTAGTACGTCAGAGACGTATTTCGTGGGACAATATTTGTCGATCGTATCGTGCGATGTAGAAATTTTTTCTTTTTCTGACACATGTGATCAATTCAATTTCATGGAAATAGAAAGCAGATGGATCCAAAGGTGACAGTGATCAAAATGGTTGTTTCTATGTTGCGTGTCCGAAAAACTAAAACTAGGTGCAGTAAACTGATTCAATAATCGATTAATGAAACCAAGAGCTCGTACATCTAGATTTTTTAAACTACAACCTTATTAAACTTGGAAGCTACTGAATTTAGGGCATTCTTTGGCGCTGATTTGAATTAATGTTGTTTCTTCAGGTTTCAATTGTTTTTAGGGGTAGTCCAAAAAGGTCAAAAAAGGAGCCAAATGGATCGACTCAGTTCTATCACGCTCTCCTCCACCAACCATTCAACACCTTTGAAACATCGTGGTGTTTATCACCTGGCCCTACGTAAATGTCACGCAATTATGATTTTTCATAGTACGTAGGATGATAACTTTTTACTATATGGTTTTAATATTAATATAAAATTATTGGGTGACCATTTGGTGTGGAATGTCATATCAAAATAAAGCAGACATAGAGTTTCGGCTCACAGCATATCAATACTCAATTTTCTAAAAAATCTGTAGAGCGATCACTTCAGTTACCTATAAACGGCACTTAAGAACCATTATTTCACAAAGAGTCTGCGTTTAATATCGTAAATATACAAAATATTAATTTAAATAATAATATCCATTTTAAACATTTTTTTGGCCTCGTTAGCGGTGTGTAAAGAAATATTGCATAAAACACGATTCATTCAATACTTTTCATACTAAATATAAGCCAAAAGCCTATTTATTTTTGCTTATGAAAGAGCGCAAGCTAAACTTTTGTTATATGTTATATGTTATTTATCTATGGTTTACTATTGAACTGCAGTGTAGATACATTGTTGTTGAAGAGGTTGGACTGTTATTTCCCAAATTTTGGATTTATCAACAATGCAAATGCATTGTCTGTACCATAGCCTTTCATAGTACCAGCTTTTATTTAAAAACAAAACCGTTTTTTTTTGATAGTCAATGCCAATATCATCATAATTTAGCTTGTCAAACACATAAGTTTCCCAAGTTCATTATTACAAAATTGTCACATAACTTTTGCTCGTGCTCATGGGAAGTAAAATTGTTACAAAGGAATATATTTCCACCCGAAATGTCATCATTTTATTTCTTAAACTGTTCGGTGTCTAGCAGCTCGATATAATTCATTCAAATCTTGTAATATATTGCATAATATAATGAATTTGGGTCGAATGCGTCCAGTTCAGCACTATAAATCAAAGGATTGACTTGCATCGGAGCAATTTTCGAGCGAATGCAGTTGCGGCTGATAAATGGCTTGTCCTCTTTGAATATCTTTTTTAATTTTTTACGTATATGAAATTAGCAGCAATTTCATATTCCGTTTTCGTGCTCGATGGAATAGTTAATAGCAGTTCAATCGAAGGAGAATTTTGGGAAAAATATTTGTTTGATTTTAAATATTCATTCACTTATATTAGATTATAATTACGCCTTGGACAAACAACGCATTACTAATGAAGATTTGATCAATTAAACACAAAAATAACAAAAAGCGTACATCAAGAAAGTTATGTTTGTTGAGTAAGTTATATGTTATGAATAATCTACCCTGTAACCTTGTTATAGAGCTCATATTAATTCAAACATATGTTTGGTTAATTGATGGATCCCAGTACAAATAACCTGCCCAAAGTATTTCCAAGGAACACTAAGAAGGTTCGGGTCGGTCGGTTAGAAAATCCTGATATACGATATTTTTCAAATAGTCTACCTCGTCGTCAACTACCCATTGTTCTCGCCTTAAAAATGTGGTTGTTTTCGACAATGTCGGCCTCTGTCTATATAACGAAAAAAATGTATAAAAAGTCCCTAAGAAAACGAATAATGATAATTAAAATAGGGTATCGCGGTTTCAATATTGCCACAGGAAACGGTATCGAATGACAACAGGTACCGCCTTCATATTGTTCGAGGTCAGGTAAAAAACTGAAAGCGCATCCATATTATAAACCATGGGAATTGAGTAATTACATATATGGAGTATTTCTCAGGGTGCAGTGGTGAATATTCAATAAGACTAAGACCAGGCATACAACCATGGTAAACCTACTGATTACTTCTAATATTCGATCTTGACAATCTAAACAGTCAAATTCTAGTAGATACACTAGAAGTACCGTTACGTATATTGAAGTTCATACTTTCTTCTCCTGGTCGTTAACTGGAACAACATATGGCTATCAAAGGAACTTCACTAACGTATTGCCTTGGCCATGGTAGATATAAATGTACCAGCAGTAGAAACGTCAGTAGAGTCCTTTTGATTATATTTATACTATACTTGCTTTCATTTAACGGTCAGACAGCCAAGCAGAAGATAATATCTCACATCATATTGGAGTAGATCCTTCGTACTTAGTTTTACTAAGATTTTATCTAAATAAATAATTAAGTGTATGCTCTCCACCATGCATCGGACCTGCTATAGGCATGCATGTATCGTCATTAGCCTAGACCTGTCAGTATAGCCTGGCGGTCTAGCTGTAGAGAGCAATCAGGTGATACATACGTTACCCAGTCCACGTTTTTTAAAATTATATAAATAGGATCGATACGTGGTAAGACACAAATTCTAACCCTTATATGAGTGAAAAAGAGTTATTCTGATCTATGAATCTATAAAATTGAAAAAGCAACGGAACAAACGTCTAGGCAGATAGGTTTAACAATCTTGTTTTTAGGTCGGAGTCAGTATTTATAATAATACAGAAAACCTCAGCAATCGCCGCCAAAATGTCAAAATATTGATACACTATACCAAGTTTTACCAAGTGAGAGCATCTACAATCCTCATAATTGTCTACTTCATATGTTATGATCGTATGTTGATAAATATAATAAAACCTAAAATATGACAGTAGTGGTGGATCTAAATCCTTATAGTTGGGTATTTCCTTCAGTTATTGAGAATATTTATCAGAAAGACTACCAAATCTGACATTGCACGCCACTAGCAGTTCATTTAAATATTTTAATATAAGTTACAGTAGGTACTGTTGAGCGAATTAATGTGGCCGTGTCCGCCTTAACTAAATTAAAATTTAATCAGTAGGAAGTAGCTAGAAGCTGAACAAAACCGAGACTCAGTGCCGATGCAGCGCCAGCAGCACCCAAAGCAGAAAAGCTTTGTCGATTGTTCATAAATTAAAATTTAATCCGTTCTCAGTTACTGTAGTATGGCTGACAATTAGCACTATTAACAACCTTAGATAAAACGTAAGTACGTACGGTTGTGATCTCTTTATTTGTTTTTATTAACCTACAGATACAGCAATTACTTCATGGCTTGATTTTAGAAGTTTGACTACGGTCGACTGTAGATGCCTTTAAATATGTCGGAACAACATATGTGTTCATCACAGATATTGATTTTTTATTTGTAATCTTGTATTAAACAAGCATGAATCAATCTGAACTTCTATAATTTTGATATTTGTATGAACTTCCCAAAATACTTTTATAAGAAAGCAGAATCAGAAAAACAAACTATTGAAGTTTGGGTTCATAATTCTGTATTCTATATTCTGTATTGGGATGAGAGTCATCTGCCAAGTTCACAGTATTCAGACTTCTTTTATGTCCCTCCAGGGGTTGCTCAGAACTGGGTATTCATCTACCCCAAACTGGAAAAAGGTTGTGACACGACCCAGTATTGCAGCCCTTACACAAGCCATCGGAACCCAGTGCTCCCTCTCAATGGATCCTCGAATTAATAGTAGAGTATTGGGCCTTCCTAGATCTCCACGACTGTCAGACCAGCCTGTGATTTCCTTGTCTGAAACTTCGGTGCGTTGACTTGAACTCGATTTGTAGATACTCATTTAACCATTCTTCGATGTTTATCTGGACAGCATGTTGCTCTGTTCGATGAGGCGGTGCCTTATTGGTACCTCATGATGTGATGGACACCCATATCTTCTAGATTTTTAGTCACTGTTAATAAAGATGGGTGTGTTTACCTCATTTGTCGCGGTTCAGTTGCTTCACCTAAATGTGAACTAGATTTCTTTCGCAGTCAATCCCAAACCGTCTTAATATTTTGTGGCAGATGGCCGTCTGCTAAATACCTTGTACAATTCCCTCATACTACGTACATTAGATAGGCTTACAAAACTGTAGTACAAACATCCCGATATAAATTGCGATTGTCATCGTATCATTATTTTGAAACAGTGTTCATGTGTTCTAGATTCATTCAATATCATCAACATTTCAGGTATACAAGGGTTACTTGATCTTTAGCCACGCTCATAGGATCTTATTAAACTTCAACCAGGCAATATTCTGCATGTAATATGTTCATTCTTAATGGCAGTACACATTCACTGAGCAGCCTCGTTTCCTCCATTTAGGTTTAAATAGAAAATAGGAGAATAGATTAGACTAGAAGCAACTTAAGAATATAATAAGGAGCACATAGCTGCCTCCAATATATATGCAAAGCTCGGCCACTATTTACTCTCTTTAAATGCAGACCTCGTTCCAGTTATACAGTTCTGGCGGAAAATGTAGAAACCAGACAAATAGGCAAACATCTGGCTAAAGGCATTTATTATAGGAGGAGGAAATGGAAATAATATATGTAATAATAAAATAGGATTCGTTTCATTAACATTTTTTAGAAGAAATGTGTGCTCTACAATATTTTAAAATGCCAAACTATGCTTTTGCACCTTTCTCAAGATAGCTTGAAGGTTTTTTAATATATCAAATAGTATTTTTTACTATTTACTGAAGTTTCTTCGGACGTAATTAATTTTTGAGCATACTACTCTGCTTCTATATTTTTTTGGAAATACTCTGCCACCAGTGTAGCATTTTTGAATAACTACACAGCCATCAATATGGAAATTTCACGTGACTTAAATGGCAACAAATCACAAACAAAATACCGAAGTATTTTGTCACTCAAGTTATTTTTCTGTATTTAACAAATAATGGGGTAAAGCCATCTTAACTCTATAGTTTTGACCGACGCAGTATACATATACAAAACTGAAACACTATTCTCCTATTTAAATGCATACCTAGTTGCATGGCATACATGCTCAATTAGTTTGGAGGAATAAATAGTGCAATTATTTTTGGGAAATTGCATGCTCTACTAAAGGGGGGATTTCTTACTGGGTAATTGATCCTCTTAATACACTCGAGGCTCGTCCAGAGTGTAATCAGCTGAATTAAAACAGATACGTAGTGAATCACTTTAACGAGAATTGTAATTAATTAGAAGGAAAATGCACAACTTGGAATAGATCTCGTTCTAAGAGATGCTTTGGTCTCTGAATGTTTTTCAGTTTAAGAGAATCTGTTATCGCTGATATCTGACAAATAACAATATTCCGCATCGACCATGATTTTGCTAACATTTTTAGTTTGTGCATTTCTCAAATTCCTGATAATTTTAGGGCATATTCAAATCTTTAAATCCTTAACTCATTTTTTCATGTTATTTCTAAAGCAGCGGAATAGATTTGAGCTTGATCGATCAAACTAGCGTTTAATTTTATGTGTTTCAAGGTCAGTCAGACACATTCCCAAGCGTTTTAGAAGTTTGCAACTTGCAACTAAATTTCATCCAAGTATGCATAAATATGTAAATACCGCGATTTTGTTTATATTACGTAATAGTCATGACGAAGTATTCCGATACATGAGTAAGAAATATGAATTAAAATGTCGCTTGACGACATACCTACAAAAAATGCATCCATTCATTACTTAACAGAAACTCACTAAGTAATACAAGAAGCATAAATGTTGAATTTCAACCTATAAATCTTAGTCGTTACCATCTTGTTTTCGCGTGGTAGGGTAGGGACCATCTGCAATGAAATTTGCCGTAATTTTTTGTAATCTATGGCCGGAGTCATCCCTCCTCATTAGCGCACAAAAATGAAGGCGTCCCGGAAAAGCGGAAGGAGTAACGGAAGCCACAGATTTCTGGAATTGCCGCCGCTGTTGCTGCTGTTACCAGGCGTCAACGGCCGTTTCCGACGATTTATGCAGTGGGGAACAGACTGAAATGCGAGATCTGCGGTTTGGAGATCTACTGGGCGTTTGAATGATGTTCTTCCACCGGAATTTGCATCTGATTATACTGCCTGATCCATTTTGGTGGTGCATGTATTGGGATCTCTGAAACTACAAACGCACACGTCGTGTTGTAAATAGGCCAATTTCTATTGGAACATTGTCATTTCGTTTATTTCCGATTATTGCCAACGTTGCGGAAATGCGTCATATGTCGATTCATTTATTCAAATATTAAACCGTCCACAAAAGCAGAAATCCTATGGCGCTCCTCAAGCGCTGTGAAAGGATGAAAGAACTCAATAGCTTGCTCGTCAACTCTTGGCTCCTCCAAAAGAATGAGTTTTGGAAATTCTATGTATCCTACTACTCTCATTCGCGCTCTGCAACTAATGGGCTGGTACCCAGTAAGCTCAGTTGGCCATACTGGGCCAGGTTTTTCCGGATTACAAAAGGCGATCTTGAGAGTACTCTGAATTGAGGAATTTTTTGAAAACTAGTTCAGCGCTGTCTTAGTGTCCAGATTAGCTTTAAGCTTGCTGACGAACATGAGTTAGTGGAGATTTGCGATAATTATTATTTTGTCAGATCGCTGACGCGTACTTTGGATGTAGTAACAAATAATAAAATAATAAATCCACGTGCCTTGAGTTAGTTGGTACTTGATTTAAAAACTTCTGTGATCTAAATTTGTTCAAAATTTTCGAAGCGCATAGAAAAGTTATGTTCGTTACGTGTTATGTATCGTAAAATTGAACAATTATCGAAAATAAATCCTATTATTTATATTATTATTAACGGTTTGTAGATGATGATTTGTCTCTCACAAAAGTCGAAAAGGATAAAATCTGCTCTTATTCCACCTCACTACCCCCAATTTATATCCCTTGAGCAATAAGTGAACAGATCGTTTTGTTGTACCAGTGGCAACGTCAAAGTTCTCTGAGAAAAGAAAGCTTGGTAAACCAAGTGACATACCCATCCAAATGATTATAAGATCGAATCAGATGAAATCCGCTGTTCCATTCTCATTATTAAAATGCTCCAATGAGTTGAGAACAAATTGTTGACATTGCCCACTTATTCCACCTCCAGACTTTTTTGTGACTAGTTTTGTGCAGTGTGAGCAAAAGTAAACCAAACCATACGTTTATGACAAGTATACTTTTCAAACTAAGAGAGTAACAAGTGCAGTTGAAGAAAACACATACGTAATAGTCATTTTTTATTGGTGGATGAAACATAGAACGTCGTGTCTGCTTGGATAAAAGACATCCGTTCGCATAGGTGGAAATAAAAGTAATCTATGTAGTACTGCTGCTACCCGCCAGACTTGGTCTATAGTTTTGAAAACAAACTACTTACTGCCGTGTATTTATTTTAGATAGAACTACATCTGAGGCCGATTTACAGGACATCCTCAGCGCTCAGTTACAATCGTCTCAGTATCCCTTGCAACGTAATTACAACTCTGATCCAACGGTAAAATTTTGTCATGTAACATCAAGGAAACAATATCTCGATTTCAATATTTTTGCGATTGCAATTCTTTTCTGCATATTGGCGAGAGAAGTAAGTCTCACATTCAACCCTAAATGAATTTTCCCTCAGACGCAGAACAGATGAAAGCATTTAATAGAATACGGGTCTAGTTTGTGCGGACCACGGACTTCCTGTGTTCATCGTAGGGTGAGTTTTGTCTTTTTGCTCTTCAGCTGTTTGGTGACACAAAGTCTTATGGAAGAGGATTTTATTCAAGTTTGTAGGATAGGATTATATCCGCTATAGTGGTGATGGTTATTGTACATGTTTAATGCGGACCGCGACAGTAAAGTATATCAAAAGTTTGATTTCGGACTTGTCTATAAAATTTTGAGTATCACGACGTTTCGATTGATATGCAATCTTCAATCGTCTTCAGGTGAACTGGCGAACACGTTCCTTTCATGCCTATGCAATAACCTTAGCCAATGTTGCCAAGGAATCGCATTGGTATCGAAGGAAATTCAAGGAGGCGGCATTCATCACCAACAACAGCAAAGTGTACAGCAAACCCAGCGTAGACATTAAACCAATCTGGCAGCCACTCATAAAGAAGATCAATAGACTACGACTGGACCAGACAACAAACAATGACCGACAAACAGCCACGTCAGCAGACCGGAATACCGCGCTTCGGGAACCAATCAGAACAGACCGCGCACAACGACGCGTCACCGGACGGGGTATAAATAGGCATGAAAGGAACGTGTTCGCCAGTTCACCTGAAGACGATTGAAGATAGCATATCAATCGAAACTTCGTGATACTCAAAATTTTATAGACAATGGAAGTCCGAAATCAAACTTTTGATAAATCCACCTTGTCTACAAGTTTCAAACAACAGTTAGTAAAGTAAAGACTACAAAACGGACCCCGAGCGAAACTGATTGGTGACTCCTGTAATAGAACAACACCTATACAGATCTGAAAGCTGCATTATTACATTCATGTCATGATCTTATTTAGCTAGTTGACAAGTAACCTGGATAATCTTCGTAGACAATCAATAGTCAGTTTTGACAGTCTGACGATCGTTTAGAGATTAAATCGAAACACGTCACAAGACAACTTATTTGCGAAACATTGTGTTTAAATTAAGGGAAGGATGAAGTTGATAATTATACAACTTTTAATTCGAGACTGTAATATGGATGATACAATTGCAACTTAAAAGAAAGAAAAGGCGCCTTATATGATGGGTTGCAGGAATGGAAAGCAATAAATCAAGTAAGTCTAATGCAACCCTTGAAGCTGCGGAGATACGTGGACAGTATTTAGATACGTGCGTTTGAATGAATTTTGCTTATTATAGTGTATCGATGAAGTTTGGTAGTCGTAATCTGCTAATGATAGTTCCCTCTACTAGATTTACCAAGTTTCTCGTCGCTCACTCAGTTGAACTACTTGTTATATGCTGTTCTGCACAAGTTGCATTAATTAATACCGCAAATATGATTCCCCGGAGATATGGACCATGTTTGAGTTCCAAGATCCTGACTAATGTATTATGTATATAGAGTACTTCGCCACTTTGCCAAACAAAATTAAATACTCATATTTTACACTTGGCTTGAGTATTCACTCAAATTTGTAATACTGCAGGATTAGACTTGCATTAGAGTGATTAGAAGAAGTAGGATGTAGTTTATGCACAGTTGTGTCAGGGAGTGTGAATGTTTTCTAAATAAGCTCTATAACCAATGGTGGACGTATATCTTCTGGCTTAAGTACAGGTACATATTTTTTTATATTCTTTTTATCTGTTGTACAATACTTTTCAAACTTGAATTAGTCAAACACTATATGACAATGATAAAGGTGAGAAAGTAGTCACATTGGTACAATTTTGACACTTTTCTGGTTATGTAGATTGTAGATGCTCTTACTTGGTGAAACTTGTTCATCATGTAGATAAAAAGATTGTGTAATTAACACACAGTTTCACTGAAAGAAAGAGTTTTATTTGTGAAACTGTGTCTTAATTACACAATCTTTTAATCCGCACTTCTTTGGTTCTTCTTTTTACGGTTAAGGACCGAATGTTTATACTAATAAGAAATTATATAATCAATTTGAACTATTTGCGCCAAGATTATGAAGTGCTTCAATAAACATTATAGTATTCTTATAGGTTAGATTTTCTCTGATATGATATGCTAGTATTCTTATAGGTTAGATTTTCTCTGATATAATATGCTCGATTTGGATTTTGGTGTTGCCAGTTCCAAGAGTTTCCCAGGTTAGAATTGAAAATATTTATTCAAGTTAACTCTATACGATCAAAAATACTGATACATATGGTATACTTGAATGAAAGCACATATTCTTCATCTGAGAATGTATTTTTATGTGTGTATGAAAGCCATATGTGCAGTTATGCTCATACCAGCCAGAATTTCTGAAAAACATGATAACAAGTTCTTCTCGTTTCATTATACATAGAAAGCTGTTTCTCTTGTTGGCTTTGTGGGGCAAGTTAAATCTCTTACATATGTTATGTTTTTTAGTCGGCGCTTGTGATTACGTGTTCCAACAGGCATTGTACTGAAACACCGCAATAACCAACCCCCAAAGACTAATTCACCATCATAACTACTGCAAACAAAACAATTTAGCCTTAATTAGTAGGCAATAATTATTCTGTCTGTAATTTAAATTCAAGGGAGCATGTGTTGTTAGCTAGCTATGAAATTACAGTGGAGTCTGCAAATTTATAGCGATATTTTGGGATTATATATAGCACCAGCATCCTTCATCATTAAGAGGCAAAAACGGAGGCATTTTGCATCCAAGACGAGCACAGAGAAAGTCACAGATTTTTTTAATTGTTTTTATTTTGTTAAAATGTGATCTTATTGGTCACGCCGTAATCGCATAGATCTGGGATGTTCCTCAGACTGTTCGGTGTGATTAAGCCTTCTGTGACTGTAACTCTCTAAAAACCATGCTGGGTTTATGTTTGATGAAGGTCGTCTTTGATTTGAGTGTACATATGGAGGGCATCCAACACCTCTATTTTGGGATGTTCTCTGGTTCGTGGTATTCAATAATTTATATAGGTATTTCAGTTTTTTCTTGCCGTGTGCGGTGACAGAGAATTAATGTTGCGCATGTAGCTTTTCCTAGATTTCAAGATTCAAACTGGTAACCGGTGTTATAACTTTTACCCAACCTACTTTCTAGGTATACAGTTTCAACACATTATGGTTCTTGTATTGTCAATTGTCTATTGCTATCAATAGATTGAAATATATGTATTTCTTTCTGAAAAAATGTTTTTTTTTTTAAATGATGCCTATAAAAATCCACAACTCTTACAACTGTCAGAGGAAGACCATTGATTTCATTAAAATTTGTAGAATGACTTGGCTATATTACATATATCGCAACGTTGTGAAAACGCAAGAACAAAATTTCAAGACAATGGAAGATTAAAGCAGTTTACTAAAACATCCACATTGCCTATGCAAATGTCAAATAAGAAGCGTTTCTGGAGCATACATTTAAACTTCAAACGTCAGCAAATATGCAGTATAAAAGCTTATCATAAAATACATTTCCTAGCTTCAGCATGTATAATAATAATAATTCACTACAAAAGGTACAATCCACTACAAATACGTTATGATCCCAACTACCGGATCCTATTGAAGCGGATTTCGAATAACGCACGACATGGTGTATTCACAGGAATCTCGTTTATCCCGCAGCTTCCTTTCGTTTTTTAGTTTTGTAAGGGCATGAGCCTCCAGCAAGTTCAAAACAGCCGGAGGCCTACAGATCAGCTCTGGAGGGTGCATAAAAATCAAGTAGTACGTGGCTGGAATCCAGGATATTCGCCAGTCGACGGCAACGTTGCCAAATGTATGCAGTGTCGATGGCTCTATTTACATAAAGAATCAACACATTTACATAATATACGTAGGAGGCGCTACACTCAGGGTCTATTTTGTAAACAGCTTCTTCGCGTGGCGCGTTTTAATCCGATCATCTTGTTATTCAGTTGTGAGTTACATTTGTGATGGTTATGATAATGGTTAGTAGCAGACTCAGAAAAGGACAATCGGTGAAAAAGACAATGCGTCTAGAAATTTAATTATGATTCACGAAGTAGTTAACTAACCTATATATGTTTTATTATTTGAAACAGTCGAAAAGATCCAGGAAGTTCTGAAATACGAAGCTGCTTGCTGGTCTGAGTATTTGTTGGTCCTTCTGACATTCGTATTAGTTTGTACGCTCCTGTATTTTAAATGTAATTCAGAGACGTATGTACTTACAGATAATGCTGCATTATCATCTGAGTGGTGCATTGGCGTTGTAATGATTATCAGAAAACACCTCTTCATTCATTTTTCTCATCAGCGAGAAAGAATCTTGTTTCTCAGCTACCGGATCACTTCAAGGCAAAATTTCGGGCTCATTATTAACAATAAATGTCTTACTTTCTTTCTCTATCATCCTGTTCTTATGGCTTAGAAAATTCACATTTAAATCATTTTACAAATTCTTGAAAATTTTAGTAATTGATTCGTGATTACAAAACGTTTTCGAGAATACAAATTGCTCCATAAGTGCCAATTTTGTAGGTTTTTTGTATCTGAATACCAATATAATTTCTAAATTCCATTGAAAGATAAAATAAATAATGAGTTCTGACTTTAGAGACAAATTGTATTACAGACACTTGCTAACTGATCGAAAATTAAGGATTTTCTTGGAGAATCTGCAGAATATCTTGTTATACGGAATCTCTAATTCTGTAGGAACATCAATAATAGATAAGATATCTAAAGTTCCCCAATACAAGGCTTATAAAAAAGTTTTTTGAGAGGAACTCACCGATTACGGAGCATAGTTGGTGCTTCGTCTTCACTTACAGTACTCAAAACCCTGGTCATTCTAAGTCTAATTTCTGCACGTTTTATTATTCAGTTAATTAAAATTGTATATGTTGCGCATTCGTCAAATTTCTTAGATATCCACCAATGTGCCTTTAATCTCCAGAAAAAGAAAAAATACCTATTTCTGAAGTCAATTTCCTAGAAGACATGACAGGCCGAGCCAACAAATGAAGAAAATCAAAATAAGTAGGTACCTATTTTTGAATAGGAAAACGAACCTATTGAAACTTTCACCATAATTAGAAATCGTTTATCTATTTAGTCGGAATTAAATCGACATCCAAATCACCTAGCGGTTGTCAAGGCCGCCTGAACATGTTTTTTCAAGTTTGGAATCTATTCATTTTTACATTTTGTTGAACACTAATTGAATCAAAATCACAGTTACATAGAATATAGAATATACAGTTTGGACCCAATATCCTCTAACTTTCAATGACTTTTTCAGTGGACTAAAAAAACTTTGACTTCAGTATTTTGTTGATTGAGGTTAGTATATAGATTCTCCATATTTTTCACTGTCAGCGAATGTAGCTAATTTTTTTAGAAGATAAATTAATGCCCTTAGCCACTTTTATAAGTAAAATCTAATGTTGATTGTCACACATGATAGCCGTATTTGATTTCAGGTAAGCCTTTCTTGAGGATCAAAGTCATATCTAACATATAATGCAAATGGACCATATTCCATACAAAATATCAAGTTATTGTTGATTGTTCATTCCAATTCAACGCATTTTATTTCACTATAGTTATTCATACTTGTTAATCATCATTAAATACTAAATGAGATTTAAATAAAAATACCGGTAAGATAAAATTAATGCCTTTTAGTCAATTTCCACTTAATATGAGGCCTCTGATCTATGCACGTATCGCATGAATGTCAAAATGCATGGATTCTGAAATGTATAAACTGTGCATGGTTCATCAGGAAAAAGTTAAAACACCGAGTACATGGCCCCTCGTTTAAAGACCTCATTTAGGATTCTAGAACATTCTACCTATTTTCTAATGATAGATAACAAAAGTTTAATTTTTGCAGCTGCTCCATCTGACACCAACCAATTCTTTTGCTGTGCTAGATAAACTTTTGTCACTTTTGCTTGATGTTCATTGTTGTTCTATATTTCACCCTTGGGATATAAATAATTACTAATTTCAAGGCATTTTGTGCCTTTGTAGCATCTACCTCCTTCTGTTAGTTAGTAAACAATGTAGAGTAATATTCTCCAATTACAGTATTCCCCAGCCGCTAGTAATTTGTTACAATTATCCCTGCCTTATATCCCCGAAAGTTTCTTGGGGTCTCTGAACTCGAGTCTACTCAAGAAAGGGTGTATCGTTCTCATTTTCTGCCCAATCGAGTTCTCTGTTCATAACGCAGATCTTGATGAAACGTTTTTGATGAAGGCTTTTTTGTCGATATAACATAACCATTTCAGATAAAAAACGGTATCATAACAAAGTTAAATAATTTATTTAAATCATGTCTTATCGAAAAAAAAAACACTCCTCCGGTAACAAACCTATATTATTGAAATTATTTGGTAGATTCCAGAGATATGAGAAAATTAATTAATATAATCGGGATAGTATCATGATTATCATTTTGCATTTTTCTTGAGCGAGGAGCTGATATTCAGTCATTACCACAGTTGACGTGAAATAAAATCTACAAACACAATTTTGAATTTTATACTGCATTGAATACTATAATGTTTGGCCTTTTTGAGTTTCTTGCTTTTTTATCCTACGAGGATAATGTTTAACTTTTTTGTTGTATTATGTTACACACTATATATATATATATACGTATCTCAGGTAAGAGTATCATCATTAACGGGGATAGATGGCTCCAACGACATCTATCAAGTTAATGGACCTAACAATATAGTGTGCCCAATAGAGACAATAGACCTCGTAAGGTATTAGTCAGTTCAAGTAGTTACAACTTTTAAACTTTATAATGACGTTAATAGCCAGCGACACTTGGAGTATGTTGCTGACAGTTTAGTTGGGTTAGTCAATATTTCAGGAAATAGCTTTTTAAACAATCATAGCTAATCATGTATCATTGTTGAAGGAGAAGGAAATAGCACAAAAAACTTTTGGCTAATCCTTGCATTATATATTCGATCTAAACGTAAATAAATTATATTCTTCAACCCATAAACTGAATAAAAAACAAAGCTTTGACCAAGCACTGACGTCTAAAACTAAGAAAACCTCAACCCCCTTTAGCCGTTGTAGAGATCCATGTCTCAGCTTGACAGATACAAATGGTGTTTAGCTCCGACTACGGTTTGTATTACTTTGTGCGAACATCCCTTTCCATTAAGCATGAGGGAAAAAGGCTGACGCGATTTGTTAGATGTCAAAAAATGTAGAAAGTCACCGAGTTACCAGACCGTGTCACGTCGTCCTGTTCATCTCATCAGTTGAGCAGCGTCAATCCTGCTGAGTTTCATTCGGGAACGATCTTATGGAGCATTAGTCCAAGGAATTGTATAGAAGAGTATCATAAGCTATACATAGTAAGGGCGTGATGCAAGGGTGCCTTCCTACCCCAACTGCTCCTCGACTAGGTTAGAGCTTAAAAATAATTATGAGGGAAAATTAACATACTTAAGACAAGAAACAGTTTGTTAAACCTCATGGTTCAATAATTGAAGGTGAATATGTGCAAAGGTGATTTTATAATTATTCTACCATCCATGTGTATTTTTACAAAATATGTCATTTGTAATTCCATGTGGATTGTGGATGATGAAACTCTCTGTTAGACTGTATAATTTGAGGGTCTGTCATTTAGACATTTTCTGGAATTTAGTGTCAAAATCTTTTTAGTGCGATCATTTTTATCCTTGATACAATTTTTATACGCTATATACATACTATTAATATGCTTAAATTGTAGCTTGTCAAGACCACTCTATTTCAAAGAGTAATATTTTAAGGCTACTAGTATGTTGTCAGGCTATTATTGTATTATTAGTTATTTGATTTCTTATTCATTTCTCGAACAAATGGAAACATGTTGAGGTAGATACTAAATTCTAACATAATATTCAATATTCTAGTATGTTGGAAATATACATTTTTTCCCCGCTCGACAATTTTTACTTGCATGATTCATAGTTTTTTTACTAAAAACCCCACAAATTTTACGGCCTAAGTCCGTAGTCAAAGTAAACCTACTGAACAATAACACAATCCAAGCACGTGGTCCAATGGGACAATAAGCATGCGTTTTTGTTTTCTCTGGAAATGCGATTTTACTAAACGTAAAAATGTCTGAAGTCCGATATCAACTGGAAAGCTACTAATCCAATTGTTATTGAACACAGGTTTAAAAATAGGTTTTCGGGAGTCTAGTTAGAAATTGATGTCAAAAATAAATTATATCTCTTAGACTATCCAGTTTTCAAATAAGGTTGAAGGATGAACGAAATACAAACGTTTTAAGATGTATACACACACGCCTGTCAAATAACACAGAAAGCCGTACATAGAATGTAATACATTTTTTACATATCTGCAACGTCTTCATCTCTCAGTATTCAGTCTCGCTGTCTCCTTCAACGTAAGTTATATGTTTTTGGAAGCCTGGTGAGTAATGTCCTGAAGAATTGGATAATAAAAAATTGCCAGAAAAAATAATATAAATTGCTCTCAAAGAATATTCAATTTTTTCGTTCCATATTCCAACTGTAATAATTCAGATTCAATTTATCTATTTTTTCTGTAGTTATGATATCTCAAAACTGAGAAAAAGGCCCCCAGTTCTAATTACTCGTCATATTATACCGAACATTATGATAAACTAAATTGATATTACTTTTTAATTTTATTTTTTGAATTATTTTGATCTAAGTGGTGCGATAATAGGTGCAAACGTCAAGGAATAAGTAATCATAATGATGCCATTTCACGATCATTACAACCCAACCTGCAATGAGATTTTCACACCGAACGTATTTTTGAGCAAATTTTTCTGTTATGCCAATCTTTTTAAATGGAAAAACCATTGGCAATTCATATAGTTATGACAGCATATTCAATTACCTTTGAATGATTTTCTATAGTGCATATTTCATCCACATTTTCATGAAACAATTCTTCAAATAAAAAGCGAGTTAAAAGAAAAAAATATCAAAAATAGTTAGGGTACAAGTATTGATTACAGTCCAATTATATGTCCAACATGTCTTTCTTTTTCCCTCGAACAAATTCTAGATCTATCAGATGTACACCTCATGCATTACTTGATTTACCAACAGGACTTCTTTCAATTGTACATCGAACTCTGTTTCTTACATTTTCTGCAGTGATTGTCTATTGAACATAAACTTCTTTATTAGAGTAAGATCAGGAGACCTTGTAGGCCATTTAACTGAACCATTGGTTCCAATCCAATATTGGTCTCGCAAGTGTCCAAAAAGTAAGTCCACCAGCTTTGTTCTTTATATCAAAAAAATTGGAATATAACGAAAATCCTCTGATAACCTAAAAAATTAAAACCGTGACCCACCGTCCTTTGTCATCTGATGAATGGTAGTACTAAAGCACAACTTAGTTTTCTGACCACCCGCTATTGGAGAAGACATCCCACGAAAATATACACACAGAGCAGTCTGATTTACATGCAGAATAGATTTCATCAATATGTTGCAACAAAATAAATTTGAGGAATATGATTTTTCAGTCTGTTCTGAATAATAAGGCTGCCCAAGTCAATGGAACTTCAGCTTAGTTCGAGAGACCTGAGTGGCTTAATCGAAATTTTCTGTATCATTAGTTGACGGCGTTCTGCTGGAAAATTTCCAAACCCTGTCCCGTCGGTTCTTCTTCGCTATCTCCATCTATCATACATAATTTCAACTTACGGTTGGTAAACAAAATTCTATCCCTTTTCGAACGTCGGGATCTCGGCCATAACTCATACTTTTCTCGCGCGCTTTCGAGCCCTTTATGAAACGATAACTATGCGCGGCAAAGGAAAAAATATTTCCCTTCGTATTAGACAGTCGGTGGAAATTTATACGGGTAATTTGGAAGTTATGTCGTCAAGACGGCGCGAGGATTGAGTACAAGGCGACGGGGCATGCTTGATTAAAAATACCGGAGGAATTATCATCGACTTCGAATGTCTAGGAATTGAAGTTATTGGAATGAAGATGTCATAAACAAATCTGAATCCGTAGAATTTTTGTCCTTTCACTTCTTACGTATAAACGAGTCTACATCGGTACATCTGGCGACGTTTTTGTTCCTGCATAATCTCAGTAACCGCTGCACCGATTTTGATTTGATTTGGTGAGGGTCTAATATTTGTATGCAATTTCTTTTGGAATGGGTGCATTTGCAGCGAAGTAATCAAAAACGAATCGTTATGAGAACTTCCTCAAACATTGTAGTTCACTTTTTCGAGTTTGCACTTTCGGACGCAGTGTTTTGAAAATTTTCTTATGGCCCATCGAAAAACCATTTAGTATTCGAGTCCTCTTTGATATGACATGCAAATAAATATTTTTGAGTCGTTGTAACCAGTTGCATTACACTTAACCAAATTCAAACTCCGTCATTATGTTTAGGCAGCAACACATACATGATCTACTCAATATCCGAGACAGTATCAGTACTACCAAATATTAACAAACAGTATTTCGCATCAACTCAGCCTCGTAAAAGATAAGCGATCTACGATAAACTTTTGATTTCATAACAGGGAATTATTTTTAAATCAAATTACAGGATGGTAGTTTGTAGATATTTAGTAGGAATGGAACATGGATATGGACATGATTATGTTTCTAAAATGAGGACTAACCAACTGATACTGCTGAAAGAAGAGGATACCAGTCTTAGAAGGTCAGTGCTTTTTTAGCTACACTATCAACAAGAAAAACGGAAGGATGGCAGCAAACAATTCCATTGCCATTAATTCATGATTTTTATCACAAAGTTTAACTATGCAATACCAAGGTTAAGCTAGTTTGATCATAAATGATGTCTCTCTCAGTCACATTGGCCCAGAAGGACAAAACTCACATTTGGAAAAAAATCATCCAAGGATTATAACATAATAGCTTTTCAGCGTGAATAGAGGCTATGGAGAGACCGTGGGTGTTCTAAAAAAATAATAATATGTCATGGCGCGATCGTGTTGTCGGCGGCCTTGCTAAGCGGGTGTTCCAAAATCAAGGAATTCTCTTCCGCTGCAGAAAATTGCATTCATCGGATCAGGTGATACCATTCTACAAGAGTATGAGCTCCGAAGCACTCTCTGGAGCTTTTGGACTGGATAATGCATCTGGTGGATGAGCCTCATATTACAAATGATGTCCACGGTCCTCACGATCCAAGAAAGGTCGCTAATATAGCATATATTCTACCATGGTAGATGTTCGACCCAGCTGTCCTCGAATGATAAAACCGAGAGCTATCGGTACTACGTGCATTACACAACTCCAACGTGGTCAATCTCACTAAATCGAACTTCTAAAGCTTCGAATAAGCCTCTTCCAATATTCATTCTTTTGGAGAACCTCATCGTTGTGGCATGAGCTGTCGGACAATTTATTGCCCGCTAGATGAAGCTTACAGCATTTTAAGTACAATGTAAATAGATATCTATACTCTCACACCCTGTTGCAGTCGCGTTACGCCTTTGAGAGAAAGTATCTATAAAAAACCAATTTTCTAAATGAATGAAGAGAAACTGCTTCTAAAAGGAAGACTGATATTGATGAATGATCAAGATATTTTTGAATCACTCCGTCACTATTAATTGCGCTTAGCGCATTTCCAATGGAATCAAAAATTTCGCTCGACTGGAACACATATCGGGCAATTCGGTTGTACAGGCCGCAATCACTCTGTATGCAGCTCCAAACTCATTTGAAGCGATCGCTATAGCAGTCAGCGACGATGGGGTCCGTCGTTCCGCATTACACTCGCTCGTCACGAACATGCCCATCTCTATTAGCAGTCAGCGACTGACACTTTCACCCCTTATCAGTCTCCCTGACAGAGGCGTAGATGCATTAGAAGAGGTGATGAACGAACTTTAATAATGCTTTGGCTGCCCCGTCAGCCTTTATCAATAACCATTATCAAAGCACAAAATTACATGTAGATAATTTTATTTGAGATATGTTTTAATAGTCTTGCAGAAGGTTGATCGTGAGCTGAAACTGAGCAAAATTGCGAAAGCGCATAAAGATTATCTTAAAGTGTACCTGGACCTAGAAAAATTGGAGGAACATTTATGGCAGTTACCGGGGAGACTTGTGCGAGTCCCATATATCAAACCAATCGTTTACTTATTACTTCCTTCATTCTTTAGAATGAATTTTATATTGAATTACTTTTACAATTATTTTAGAGTTCATACCAGTGAGGTGTATTTCATCGTAGATAGAGATGGTCGCGGGCAACCCATCTCTAAAAAGAGCAAGAAAAATATGCCCAGCAACGATAGACATGTCACTTTTCTTTGCACCATTTGAAGGATCATAGAGACTCATTGATGTCCACTTGCCACCCTCACGTTGGGCCAAACAATAGAACCTAGATGGAAAGTCTTCGCACTCGATTGATGAAGGGCTTTTGATAACATATGGCATGAATCAAGCTTGATGTTTATGGGTTCCTACCGATTCTATGCTAGGAATAGAAGGAATAGAGAAATCTATTTAATTTTTACCTTATAATTTGCTATATAATTTTAGTTTCTATAGAGGATCTTATATTTATTTTTTTGAATTTAACTTGATTTTTTATTGCCACTTATACTGTAAAACGTATTTAATCATTGTAAAAATGGATGATGAAGCCTGCCTCATACTGGATCCAGTGCAGATGTCCATCCATATACCATCCATGTTATCACCCCATCTTTCACTATGCCACTGCTGTTTCCTACCCCGTTGTCATCCCCCGTTGATTACTTTTCTAAGAGCGTGACTGGGAACCATGCGGGAAATGTTGACAAACTTATATAACACATCCAAAGAGGAAAAAGATATTATTTTAGATTATAACGACGATCGTTCTCCTTGGGCAGTGCTGCTGCTGTAATACGACAGCTTGAAGAAAATTGCCAGGGAGCGTGACAATGACTGGGTTTTTTCGCTGAAAAAATGAGGGTGATTTGGCAATGTCGGATCGCCGAGAAGACCTCCACAGAGACAAGGCAGGCGCACGTTAGTAACAATATTTGGCATTAGCTAGTGAACTATAAATTCCTTCCGACAAAATTAGCATGGCAAATCCTCATCTCCTTTCAAAGTGTGCATGGTTATCGTATGGCGCTTCGTTTTCAAAATACGATACCTAATTAGCAGGGCAACAGCAATTTGTTTTTCAACTGCAGAAAAACTTAATATAGCGCAATCAGTTTCACTAAATATTCTCCATGAGCTAATATACACAACCGTGTGCTTGGATATGTTGATTCTTTTGTATTGGGATATTTTGAGATAGAAAAAACTAAGGTAGTTGTCTAGAAAACATCTGATTAACACCAGTAATGTATTCTGTTTATCATCGGTTAATAAAAATTACAATATATGCTTTTTTGTGTAGCAGAAGTGTCATTTGTGTTTGTTCCTCATTTTCGGTTTGTTAGCTATTCTATAACCATTGTTGGAAGTAATTTCTTGGACCATAGATGTAGTTCAAGGTTTTATAGTAGATTTGGAGTAGCGTTCACTCCAGATTCTATTTTGTTTTAATCGCTGACATTTTTTTCGGATTTTTACGAGATTTTTCCGGCTTCAACAGGTCAATTATCAAATACATTGAAAAAATTGACAATCGTTTTGGCTGAATGTTTGATTTGGACATTTGATGATTTAAGTGGTAAAGTTTTTTCCTATCAGTATGAGTGGTTTGAATGATTGGTCATTTGAAATGTAATTAAAGCACTAATGATTGCGTATCTTTTAACAATATTTACTAAGTTATCAAACTTCTTGAAAAGTATAGTAACTTGAATTTCACATACGAAGCAATTTCACCATCAAGAACTCTATGACATCTACTAATTCCGCGCTGTCTTGACAATAATACTAATAGTATAATAGTAACGCATATTTGTGAAGAAATATGGTTGTAACCGGAAGTCTCTGCTGAGAACGAAAATCTAAGATAGGATTCAAAAAATATTATATAACCGCTAACTGTGAAGGATATAATCGACAACAGTTTTGCAATGATAATGGACCATGCGATGTTATCGCCACATCCATCTGCGATATATAAAGGAACTTCGTGACTCTAACCACATCTATCGTATTTGGGCAAACATTAATTTGTTTGCCCAAAGTTGGGATGAATTTTTACGAGAGTTTCACGCCCAGCGGAGCAATATTGAAGCCGGTTGAGCGAAATTAACCGAGGGCGATACTTGATAGAGCACGTCGAAGGTATTACAGCGCCTGCCGAAATTAGAACTCGCCATCCTGTCCCGCTGAGCTAATCGATTGGATTGGAGAGATTTTCTGGGAAATTGGAAACTATGTGGTATCGCTGTAATTGGTGTTTGGTGTTGTACTTTAGGAGTTGAAACTGGATTACTGGGAGTTATTGATTTATAGTTTTCTATTTCCTAAAATTTAATAAGACTTTTGAATATTCCCCCCTGAAAAATGTCTTCAAGTAGGTTGGTCGCTCCACATAATACCAGCTTATAAATACGGATTTGATATTCTGGAACTATTTTGGTATTGAATCAAAAGATATTGGAGATATTGAAAAACTGTTTCAAAAAGAATCCATTATTTTCAAAACCTACTTAAAAATTAAGATGCACCGATTTTCAAAAACTACCACGATTTTTTACAATTTCCAAAATAGGATCCTAGTTTCAAAAATTTTATCTAAATCAGAATGGAAAGTACTTTCTGGACAGACGACAGACAGACCAATTAAAAAACATACCGATGAAAATGACGTTTTTTGGTGACTCATGTCATTAAACATCCAGAAAATATTACAATTAACACATACTTAATATGACCAGGGTGACTTCACTTTCTATGAAAGCAAAAATAACCTTAATGGTAAAATATAATAACCACATCCGTCATTTTTTATAGGTATCACAAATGCCTTATGAAATAATTAGGGATTGAAAACCTTAAACTTATTATGTTGTATCGTTCGAATTTCAAGAACTTTTCAGTACATCTAAATTATAGCAAAATGATGAGATGTCCCTAATCATTCAACAAATACTTACAAATACAAAGATACTGAGGTGTTATTTTGTTTTTTATTTATTATATTTTTAAAGTGAATCATTAAGACTTTTATGATCCATGGTTCATCCAAGTTTCAAATTCCAACTCCATGACAAAATAACTTTTTTATGTAACTTTTCCAACTCTACATATAAATTTCCAGGGCTCTTTTTACAGGTAACACAAAGTTCATAAAGGAAAACGAACTTCCATTGTAATGCCAGAAAATTAGATTTAAATTGGAGAAAATCTAGCTCAAGGAAAGTATGATACAATATGTATAAAGGTTCGATAACTGTTACCGTACTGACCAAAAATAATGGGATATAATCTTTACGAGTTCCACCTATTTGCTTGTGATTGATGACATACAGACGCAACTGTCAAATTGACATATTAAACAATACGTATAGGAGACCACCGACTCATTTCTCCTGCCACCCCTTTTCGGTAGGTTCTTACTATAGAAAAACCAAGAAAAATGTTCTTAGAAAGCAGGATGACATGTTCGTATAAGTTACGACTCATGAGTTTAAACTTTACGGGTGTAGTATTACATCCGCCAAATATGACACCGCTGGCGCATAATACTATAATATCTTGAAATTATAATTTTGCTTGTTAATACTTTCCTACTCATATTGTATTCGTTGATGTAACAAATTAGTACTTTAGAATAACTTGTAACTCTTAAATAAAGCATCTTGCTAGTTTCACCGGATCAATATAGAAGGTGCGTCAAATCTCCAAGACCTCTTTAGTCGGTTGTGGTATATAGCAACATTAACAGAGTTTGGGTGGATTTTTATGAGACTTTTACACCGCAAGTAACAGTACTAAGGCAGAGTAAATTAGAGCCAAGCGATATTTGATAGGGCACGTTAAAGGTAGAAGGCCTAATTAGGAAAGCGGGAAGGGTAGTAGATTGTATTGGAAAATCAAATAAAGAGGGACCCTTTTTGATGATACAGGACCAGTCATACAGGCAAGGGGGGCTAAAAAACAAGTATCTAGTTTCACAGTATTCAAGAATAGAGAACTGATTCAGGACTGCATTGTTACGCTAGTTTCGGTAAAACTTTGTTTCTGAATTACTTTGGGAGAACTCGATATTGAGTAATCTTTGAGATGGAAAGGGTATGATTAAGACAGACGTTTCACAAATAAAACTCTTTTTAACACGCTTTTTATCAGCTCTCCGTATGTCTGTATGTTTGGAACGGAATATTCGAACGCTACTTTCACCCACTTCAAAACCTCAGATTAAATTTCAAATTTGTACACTTAGCAATAACCCATGACAATATAAAAGTTCAATAAGATTGCCCCTTTATTTATTTTTATAACGCAATATGTTGAGAATGCGATTGACATTTGAAATTTCTTCTTAACCCACTTTTATTATTTCACCTGTATCTATAGAATCTTTGAAATATAACCCCTTCATATCCGTTAATTAACATCCATTGAAAAGCAAGTCTAATTACAGCAGCCACGTAATTGCGGATCCAAATGTCAAAGTCCAAGGATAAATTCATTAATGAATAAATGACAAATGACAAATTAAAAACAAGCTTTTATAATAATATACAAATAAAATGATTAACTATAGAACTAATGTCATTGTGATAAAAGAGTGGGATGCTAAATATCATTTGCTATAATTTCTTACTAGTTGTATTTCAAAATAGGATATACAAAATTTGTTGCTATCCCTATTTAGCGAATCATACTAAGCTGGTATAGAAATACCTGACATCGACAACAAAGCGGAAGAAATTTTTAAAGTTGTATTTTATATAATATTGAGTTCAATTTGGAGAGCTTCAGTTCGAAATATACCATCCATAAATGAACTGCGAACAGAATGATGAAACTTAATACTTGGCTGTTGCTGTTTACATCGAATTTTCGATTTAATGAATGAAATTAATAGTGCATGGAGATAATTCGGTTCAGTTGTTCATCCGCCTATAGTGTTACGTTATGAATATTTTGTATAGTATGTGTATTGCAACTGCATTAACAGAGGAAATACTGAATAATAACTATTGTTATAATTACAAAGCGGTTTAATGTATTCTACTAATGCACCGAATCTATCTTTCAATGCTTATTGATAGAAATACATTACAACTGGTATGAAACCATATGTCAGCGAATCACAGAAATTATATTATGTCGCTTCCACCATTTTTGAACGAGAATTCATACTCAATGGACTCGGGAAACTAGTTTTCTCTATTTGTGACTTAGTTGAGAAAAATACTTACACATTATAAATTCCTAATTAGCCTTCTTTCCTGGATATTTTCCAGCAGAAATGAGGGCCTCCCCTCCACACGTCCTAAACATAGTTTTCAGCCCGTAAGGCAATCAAATTATCTTGAATTTTGATCAAGTCGAAAAATGATTTCATTATAAAAAGTACTGAACGCATTCCTTCTATGATTGATCCTGTTTTCTTTTTCCTCATTCCTTTTTATGACTCCATCAAATTAACATTATTCACGCCAAAATTGACAGTTATCACATTTTTCATCCAGTTGGGAAAATCATAGTAGAAGTAGTAAATTTCAAACATTGTTAGGGCTCTTTTGAGTTATCTACTAATAATTCCGGCGTTAGACGAATGACAAAGAACAAAAACATATCCATCTTTGTACTCACTCTTTCACATAAAGAGAGCAAATAACGCTACATAAAGAACCCATAATATCCTCTTCATGATGGACGGGAATGGATACTTGAGCTAAAATAATACGGTATGGCTGCACCCTATAAAGAATAGTAAATGCAGGGAAGTACTGAGTAGATCCACTTGACTCAGTTTTTCTTAGCTTTAGCTCAAATGACAGAATCGCTTGCGATGTAGGTCGTTCACCGAAAAGGGATCATGAGATTCCACTTCTTTTGAAAACTGAAATTATCTCAAAACATGAAGGGTTATTTCTGATTACTGTTCATTAGAGTTGCTTCCCCAGCACTGTATTTATACCCTTGTGTATCTGTCCTCAAATCAGCAAATAAATGCCATCCAACAGTGAGCAACCCGACGTTTGCCCCCAGTCAGCCCGTGCGGTTGAATGTCACCAAATTAATAGATGAGGGTCCGTACTAGGGGCCGGCAAACTGTGTTATTCACCAAAATGCCCGCCCTACAGATGATAATTAATAACTTTGTTAAGAACTTGGTTATGTCGGAGTATATCGAAATTACTGTCCACGACTGAACAGGGTTGTACAGAGCCTTGCAGTCAGTTCTTGTTTAGGTTTTGATCAAAAAATCTGTTATTGACGATATTTGTAAACGCGATAACTGGCAAACATTGAACGCTATGTTTCTACTCAAACATATTTTATGATTATTATTAGATCATTACATAGAGGAGGCAAACATTCCCTACTAGACTACGATCACACCTTCCCACAAATCGTCTGCGATTTATGTATGGTAACATGATACAAGATGTACCAGAATGACAGTGTGAAAGTATTGTATAACCAGTGGTTCTAACACAAGATTTTTCAAGGCCATGGATTTGGAATAATCTTTAGTTTGTTGTACCTTGTTAATATTGAATGATAATTCGAAATATGCCACTTTATATCAATAAGAGCCAAAGAGTAAGAAATTGGGAGGTTACTATAAACTAGACGGGATTTTTTTAAATGCAAGAGCGTTTCACGGAACTGGATGTATATTTGCTTTTCATATCTTATACCTCATTCATCACTAATAAAAATGTTTTACTTTTTACTGCATGAGGTAGAGACATGGAATCGTAAAAAATATATCAAAATATTTTTTTGTGTTTCACGGAGTATAAATAACAAAAAAACATGTCAGTTCCGTCGGTCAGTACGTCAGATGAAGCACAATACTGATCAAACAACTGATTTCATCGAGAAATAGGAGTGCAAAAACGATAATTGAAAATGTGTTGGTATTGTTTTAATGTGTACGAAAATGTTTGTGGTTAATCTATTTTTTCGTTTCCTTTATCCGTTTATCACTTCTAATCTCTCAAATTTATTTAAAAAAAAACATTTCCGTGCCCGCACAGATATTTCAATGAATCATGGTCATCTTATGTCCTGCGCAATCCGGGGAGAAGTATTATAATAAAGAAATAATTTGAATTTTTGGTATTATATTTTTTTGACGATTTATGACATATTCATCACGAATGACCATATCGCACATTTTCGTAGGTCTGTTTTCTGTATAGTTACCATATATATATATATAGACTACTGATTTACTTTAACAGTTTTTTCCAAAACCGATACAATTCCGTAAAAAGTACAGCATTACCCTACTTGAAACTACATTTTTTGTGATATAAGCATATTTCGAGCTTTTTGTGGAAAGGGGGACAAGAATCAATTTCCACTGCCAATTACAACATAAACATAGAGTGCCTTATAATTAAAAGGCTCCTCTGTTTCTATAACGGCCTTCCATGTTTACACGTACCCTCAGCTTTGGCATAAAGGGCTGGTTATAGACGGGGGTGGCTTTTTACATCTGCCATACACAAATCGAATTAATTATATCTATTAAGTCTATGCGCCCAGTCTCATAAGTGCTGATTCCAAGCGTGTTGTCCCATAGCCATTGGCGGATGTGATATTTCCAAAGGGGTTCCTATTGTCTGTAACATTACCACCCATACAAAACGCATTTTATTCTAGATAGAAATCCTTGAAAAACCTGATTACTTGACGGAATAGCTAATAAATTCTGCGAGTATAAAATTTCATTCGGATTTCAGTATATTTCAAGATTTGACTATAATTTGAAACAATCATTCGGCCTTTGTCAAGCAGTGTACAGGACTTTATCGTTTTTGAACCCATAATATCAGTAAATAAAATAAAATATGCTCAGAAAAGTAATTCTCGTAGATGGATGGAAAACGCTGGAGTCTGTTCGATAATATGATGTTCGACAAGAATTGTGGTATGAAGTTACATTTTGTTCAACTCGTGTTATTTTTTCTCTTATTTGGTTTCTGGACATTTTAGCCTTTCGACAAATGCTGTTTTCAGAAAGCCATCTAATTCACATCAATTTATTTGTTACAGGTATGTTTAGCATGTGCCACGTATGGACTTGATAGTTGTTTTTATTCATGCAATTAGGGTGAGTTGTCTCTATTATTAGGTTTTTGTTGTTTTGTCCAGAATCTCAATTATTGGCCAAGTGGAAATTTTATAAACTGAATCTTATTGAAATATAACTACGGTGAAATGTTTGTTTCATTTCTGCTTATTATAAGGTTCGGGTTTATCGTGAATGCATGTCGACTCCCGGAAAGATTATTTTATATTTTGCTGAAAACTTATTAAGTTTTTATGCTAGATTGAAAATTCCAATGGTGATATCACGTAATTAACTCATTTCAAGCATTTTGGACCTGAACATTATGTGTTTTACAGTTTTGGCATACAAGTATCCAGTATGGCATCACACTTCTGTTCCCTCAAAAACTTTATCCACGATTCTAAAATATGTATAAAAGTATTTGTATTTTTCCATTTTTTACTCCGCCACCAAAAAATCAGTTTTCAAAAATGAAACAGCTCCATTCACATGTTCGATGTAGCAGGAACGTATTCAAAAATCGGAACTAATTTAACTATAAGAATTCAATAGGTAACTTTAACTTAACTACCAATTTAAGAAGATTGTACATTTATTTTTCGCTTATTTTCCGCGAATAATTGTGACCAATAATCTATACATCGTCAGTGATACAAACAAATGAATATCCTCCGTTCTGTTTGGGGCATATCCATTTTTAGACCAATAAATAAACAAACACGCCAGAGTTATTGCCTTGTCTATTCTCTTTATACAACCCGAAGAGAAACGTTGATAGCATTTACATCTCTCGCTAAAATACTACCGCAGTTCTCTCGGGCCCGGGTTTCTACATTTCCCCTTGCTTTCAAGACCTCTTCTCTACCCAAATCTAATTATTTCTGCATTAGGCTGAGTAGGCTCTGGAGGGAAATATATTTGGAGTAGGGCCAACGGCAGACGGCCTCCCACAGCTGAGCATGATGGTGTTGACTAAATAAAAAGACCCCCAATTGTATAGGATGGATATGCTTTGTTAAAAAATTAGTGCGGAAGAAGGGTCCATTTCTTATTGCAATTCATTTGCACTCAGCTGTTTGCTTAAAGGAGATGGTCGCTTTTTCATTCGCTTTACTTGAGATGTAGTAATGAAGTGTTTGTATTGTCAAAAAATGGAGTTTCGGCATGACGTAATTTGCTTGGAGACTATTCTCAGTAGAGTGAAATAAAAAGCAGATCTCAACTGAACTCGCTTGATTTTTGCACTTGCTATACAGGGTGCGCTATAAATAAGTTCAATTTTTATAAAATAAAACCCCCTATATATATTATTGCATATTTTAATTCCTTATCTGCTCACAAAAATAATTACGAACTCTATAAATATAAAAGTCTGTATGTTTTGATAATGTATTCATGATTGGAAAGTAGCATTACCTATTATGTACGCTGTTATACATTAAACCTTCACAAATCATCAAGACTGATCGGTTACTGAGATTACACAGTGACGATGACAGACAGACCTACAGATTGATGAACCGATCGACAAACGGACAGAACGACGGAAATGAGTGACAAATTTTCGTTAAGTAATGAAGAAATTGTTAGCATGTTCAGAATTGAAAAAACATTTATTTTACGTGTCGATTGCTTCAAAGCTTCGTTAATTTTTAAGTACTGATATCCTGAATATAACCTTTGATTTTAAATCCTATATTATTATTGCAATACCTTTCACTGATATTAGGCTACATTATACAGAATGGTGAAGCTTACTTCGTTAAAATTTAATTTTGACATTATTGCAACTAGTAAAAACTCCTTCCAAAGGTTTTCATATGCCCAAAGAATAAAAAATTACTGGAAAAACATAATAACGAGACTGTAAGTGTGTGTATGTGTGTGAGTGTTCTAGTCAAACTGTGCAGGGTTCTCAGGTGGCTGATTCATTTGACCTGTTTGGATGAAACGATTATAAAAATTGTAATGGATTACGATAAATTCACCCCCGTCTCTGAAATTCATTCAAGTATGTTCAAAATTTATAAGAAGCTTGTGAAAAAGAAAAATATTTAAACACTTTACAAAACCTCTGAGACCCCTCAAGAAGATGTACTGCACTGAGAAACATGAAAAAGCAAATCTCGCTGAAGCTCTGAAAATTTAAGGTTTTGGTGAATAAGTCTGCTGATAATACGCCGATTCTCAAAAATATTACCTACTATCAAATCGGTGCAGTAGTAACTGAAAAATATCTCACGTTTCAGTGCCGTGTTGTTGCAGAAGAATAAAATAGAATGCGGTAATGAACGTCGAAATAGTATTGCAAGTACCGCTAATGAAACCTAACAAACTATTTGATTTGCGAACATAGAATTACTCAGATAAATTCACGTTCCTCATAAAACTCCAACATTATGATTCATGCGAACTGCCTTGTTGGCAAAGTTGGTAATCAGTAATTCATTAAGACTCTTGTAGAATAAGGCTGAAAATTAATTTGCCAGATTATAAACTTCTTTCTTAGTAAGAGGTTACAATAAACGGATTTGGAAGACAAACCACAGTGACATTAATTTTAGTTAACTGCAAACACTTTAAACAAGACTGTACAAGTTTCTAGACGCGTAATTGTTGTTAAACTAATCTATCAAAAATTGTAAATCTAATCATGAGATCTCATTGTACCATTTTTGTTGCCAGTTCTCCAGACCTATGATCCAGTCGAGGTTATAAAAACTGCCATCGAGGTTTTCACTTTAGTTATAGAAAAGCTCATATATAGCCTTTCTCGGGTATAGATGATTACTTGCCCTATTCCTATGCTTTGTTTCTTTATCTATTTTGTGTCATGCATCTTTATGTGGCTGAAAAGGCGTTAGTTCCAGTTTTCTGAGATCGCCTATCCCCATCTACTTCATTGGAGTAATTGGTTTGGAGTTTGCTTTCCTTCAGAAGGTTAAACGTATGCCTTCTGACCTGTTCGTCCAACATAGTTCAGTGCACCCATATTCTGTAAGGATATGGGTGGCATCTTGGTCTACCGTTACCGTTCTTTTTCACCTTCTCTCCTTCTTACATAGGAATTTGTATCTAGTGAAGTAACATCTATATTCACAAATATCTAGTCATAAATGAAATGTCTCGTGTGCAAAAAATCACCGTTTTTTAATCTCTCGCGTGCCTAATTCACATACCTGTTCCATTTGCTGGCAATTTGATGGCAGACGGAGGGCAACCGACTGAACTCTGAACACGCCGATACATTTAACGGTCCAGGTCTTCCAGCAAAAGCCTTACACACCGCTGCATTACACATTCAAGGTGCCATAAAATAAAACTCCCTCGGTCATATATCAACCTGGAGTTTTACCTCCTCCTTCCTTCTCCAAAGCCCCTTTGCTCTTGGTATCATGAGCGTCTAGAGGGGGAGCGGCAGGCCATTATTCATTGGCCGGGACATTTTTGCTTCAGGCCCTGTCACTGTGAAAATGATCTTAAAGCTTTTAACCAAGGAATTGTTCTGAAAGTGAGATTAAGAATTCACGTAAACGCGCGACTGTGAGTCATATTTTATGCTAAGCAGGGATGTATCAGCAAATATTACAAATACCTACAAAGAAAACAAGAATAGTCTTTTTTGCTATATTACGATTATTGGTTGATGAATTACAAATTATGATTAATCAGAAAAACACTTTTTCTTGATTCGAGGAAAATACATTTCAATCATTTTCTTCAGGATGATCTATTCGACACTCCCATTATGATTTAGGTTTAAGAGCTGTTACTACTATACAAATTTGTTGGCAGTTAAACGGAATACCCTGTACATATTTTCTTCCAATATCCATCACCTGAATGCTTCCAGAATTAGCCAAGTATTTCATGTTAAAGGAAGAAAAATCACAAACTACCGGAAACAGCAATTCCTTACGCGTCAATTTGCGGGTGGAAATTAATACCTGCTCTTCCCCTTTGGTAATAAAGAGGGTGGTTTTGCGGGGTCCGTCCACGCACACGCTACCGATGGTGGTAATCCTCTCAAAGCCGAATTACCACGACGCGTCCAATGGGGATACCCAAAAACACACACCAGCTTCGTTGCTCCTGTTCGCGAAAAGTAGAAGTAATAAAGTTTGGTTAAACTGACACCAGCAAGAGGAAATTTTTCTCTCCCCCGTGTTCGTCTGTTCATGCACCTGTATACACACACACACACACCACTCATAGGCGTAGTTAAACAGTTTTTTAAGAGTTCACCGACTAATCTTTATACTGTATACGTTTGATGCGAGTAATAATGTTGAAAGATGTCAAATCCAACAATATGCATACGACACTGAGCTGTATATTAGTTATGATAAGTCAAATATGCTTGCTGCACAAGAAAAACTACAAAACTGTATTGATAGTATAGCCAATTTCTCTGCAGCACATGGTTTGAAATTAAATTCTGATAAGACTCAAATAGTGTTCTTTGGGTCAAATCACAATAACTCAAACCTACAACTTAGCATCACTGTAAATGGGCCAAGTATGGCAGCTTCTAAGGAAGTAAAGGATCTGGGACTTTGGTTGGATGGTGATCTTCGTTTCAGGAGACACGTTTATCTTTCAAAGAGGATACACAGCATTAAGGAACTTATATCGTAGTAGGTGTTTCTTGAACATAACACTTTGTTAACAACTTTCTGATAGTTTAGTGTTGAGTTATGTTAATTATGGTGATGTAGGATGTGGATCATGATGGATTTGAAATCATGTAGAAAACTTCGATTTCTGCAAAATTTGTGTCAGGTTTATATGTGGTACAGATAGAAGAATGGATTGCTCCCCAATTATTAATCAAATGAAATGGCTTAGCCTTAAAAAAAGACATCCTCTTCATTTAGCATTATGCACAAAACTATTAAAATTAGGGTTCCAAAATATCTTTACGAAAAAATTAAATTTAGGTATATGGAACATTATGTCAATATACGGAGTGTCCAACATCTTAGTATTCCTATGCATAAGACCTTCATACTTGAGAGATCATTTCGTTACAATGCTACTAAGCTTTACAAACAGATTCCAATGTTAGTGAACAACAGAGATGTTAGTAGTTTTACAAAAGTATTTAAAAAATATTTATTAGAAGAAAAAGCTAGATGTTTGGAATAATAAGTGCAGTAGATTGTGTATATTAATCTAATTTAATTAATTTTAGTCATGTTTTTAAGTAACTTGAATATCAGTTAATACAGGTGTCACATTTATTCTAGTTATTCTACTTAAAGTCCTCAGTTAAGTAGAACAGCTCAGCTGAACTTCGCTGAGGATAAAATAAAGTCGTTTATTATAATTATAATTATAATAATAATAATTATTATTATTATTAATCTCATCTTTTGTCCTACTATGTCCTTGGTCAGCATTTTAGCTCATCTGATATAATCCTGGAAATAAACAAATATGTGCAAATAGCAGCTTTCGGATCACCTTGAGAATTTCTGATTAGATCTTCATGTGATTGCTGACGTGAAATTTGGCTTAAAGTCATCCTCAACAGAACTACTGGCAAGAGGAAGGATTTCATTATATAACAGAGGCAGAGAAGCAGAATCATTATGCTACCTTCCTTTGTTGATATTTCTTAACATTGTCTGGGCTGAAAATCATTGTAAAACCCGCAATTTTCAACTACTATTACTACTATTGCAGTCGGTACAGCCGATACAAAGAAATTAATGGAAAACCTTTATTAATTTTGGTCAAATAAAATTCGTAGTCATTTTAATTCCTATCGAATAAAGCGCCACATCACTTCACACCACTCCACACCTAAACACTCTGGAAGAATGCACTCATTTCACCCGTTAAAAAATTATGATTGATAAAGTGTCAAAAGTTTAGGGTTGTTGTTTTTTGTTTTAGAAAAGAATTTTAGTTTTATATCGATGTTGCGAGGTATTTAACAATTATTTTGGGCAGCCATTGTAGTCTAATAATTAAAGTCTAACGCGTCACAGATCTGAAATTTGTATTGGTGCAATATAAATGAATTATCACACAGCTTTATTTAAATGATAGAAGAATTTCACCAAGTAAGATCATCAAGAGTCCACATGACAGGTGACTTCTTAGGTAACTTGGCAACTATATAAAAGTTTTGTTCAATGTAGGGGATTGAAATTCAATCTGAGGGATGAGAGGGGATGATGTATGGATTCGGTGTGAAACTACCACCAAACAGAAATCGATAGCAAAAAGTCGAATATCTACCATCGCTCGAAAACATGACATAGTGCAAGTTTTCCGAAGAAAAAACCAATAACTTAGGAACTGAAGGAGTTCATGGAGAAGTTTCTTAGAGTCTGATACAAGAAGGAGCAAAAACTTCACAGTAACAGCGAAAGTTCCTCTGGGGTTCGGATGGCGACACAAGTTAGAAGTTGCCGCAAATAATGGACGTGCTTGTTTAGCCAATAAAAAGGTAAATACTAGGCAGCAGCTGTGTCATTGTGGGATGTGGATCTGATAGGCATACCGAACTTATAGCCTCAGAGTTTCTATCGACCATCTACAATAGCAGATTATGGCGATTAACTCAAATAACGGCGACAAATAAAGTTTTTCAATTATTAGCTTTGTGTCTCTATATTATTTAAGGGTGTCGTTAAAGACATTTTTAGATGAGGCAAAAATTACTGAATACACTAAACTTCATATATGTATTATTTTAAAGTAGATGATTACACTGTCTATAGCTTTATATCGAACAAAAATACATTAATTTACATTAATATAACGAGCAAATCTCTTACTTCAACTTCATTATATCAGATAATATTTTAGAACGAAAAACGGAATCCTCACAACGTGGGGAGATTTAAGTCATCTACTTGGCTCCGCTTTATACTAGGTCCATAGGTAATGAACCCGCGGAAGTTAAAAGGAATTTTGAGGATGATGTGATATATCCTTCTATGGGATTTTTTACTAATAACTTCGCCACCAATTGACCGACTCTCAAAAATAGAACACATTTTTCCAACAATAACCCCACAGCATATCACTACCGATATTCCATCAAAATGGCTACAGTGATTTCCTGGATAGGAAGTTGGTTGAGAAACGAGCTAGCTACTTTAAAAATTGGAACATCTACAAAAAAAATAATGGGGAATAAAGGCAATTATGCTATATGTACTGCACAACTCCAGTAATACTACATGAATTTTTTTAATAAAAATATCATGAACACTTTAACTACATATGTTGGACTATAATCTAATGTGTAGAATAATATGTAAAATAGTAAAATGAACACAAAGGATATTATTTTTTCCGTCCTATCCTTCATTGCCCCCGTGTGTGTCGTTTCGTATCCTTCCAAATATGCGGATTGAACGATCGATGTAATATTTACTCGTATCATAAATATTTATCGACTCCATACACTTTCAGCGAAAACACTACATGAGAAAGGAAAGGAAGCCCGTAATTTCCGCTACCCCACCTGCTCCCTTGAAAAAATTCCACAAACGTACACGTCTCGCCCTAGACTGTAAAACAGCCCTTCGTCTTTTTCGCGTCATTTATAATACATCGAAATGTCACCACTTTTCGTGAATTTGATATTTTTGTGAGATATGGCGGCAAGTAGCTTGACTTCATACTTTCCTCGTTAATCGTGATACATCGCATTGGACGTTTTATGTGGTTTAATCAGTTACATAATTCTATACATGCATTTCCAATCCTTATCAGACCTATGAAGTTAATGGATGTATTTTGTCATCACCTTTTAACATTTCAATACGTTGTGCAACGTGGTAGACATGTGCTGTCATCTATCCACTTGCCTATGGATTGATGATTATTTGGGTTTTTCCAGCCATGTAAATAATGTCATCAGAAAATGCTTCCAAAAAATACTATATTGACTAAATGAATACTGATTACTTATTTTGAATCTATGTAATATATTGATACTTTCACACGTATCATATTGCATATTGCCTGCACTAGTGAGTAAACATAAAACTTCAAAGAATTGAAGATTTTAATGTACGTTTCTATAATAATCTTTCATCATGTCATTATTTAATATGACAATTGATATGATCAAGTCATACTTAATCTCATTCTGTTCCCACTCATATGGTTAATCAGTTTAGTCATCTTAACCATCCTAATGGTGGCATATTCGGCAGAAGTACAACAATGCACGGAGCAGGACATCTATATATGCTCCAATAGTCAGGCAGCTTTGAGAGCGATAGCATCTCCTAGGATCAGATCACCACTGGTCCAGCGCCGCCCTCCAACGCTTCGCCCAATCCAAGAACGGGACCCTCAAGTGGGTCCCTGGTCACAGCGGGGTGCCAGGTAATGAGAAAGCAGACAGCCTGGCGAGGATGGGACCAACGGGCACATGCATTGGCCCCCAACCCTTGCTGGGTATTAGCAGAGGCCAGGTCAATAATGCCCTAGATGCTTAGGCATATAACGAACTTGCGAAAGCATGGTTGGAGAGAGATGACTGCAGCCTGTCCAAGAGGTTCATAACAGGCCCCAACAAACGTAGGGAGCTATGGCTGTTGAACCGAAGGAGGGATCCACTCCACTTATTAGTAGGAATCCTCACAGGTCACTGCAGATTGAACAGGCACCTGACACTCATAGGAGTGGTCAAAGATCCAATCTGTCAGAAGTGCTGGAAGGAGGACGAGACCTCGTTCCACTTCCTGGTTGATTGTGCTTTATACAGCGGCCTTAGGGCTGAGGCATTCGTACATCAGAGTTTGACAGGAAAGAGTGCTACGGAGGAATGGTCGGACATCATGATTTTTATTAAAAGATCTGCAAGGTTCGACACTGAGGAACTACCGTGTCAGCCATAGTTCTAATGATGGCCTTTGGGGTTGGCAAAAAGGGCCAAAGGTGGCCTACTCCCCTGGCTTTGCCCCCCCCCCCCATTACTATTACTACTTCATCATCTTATAAAAGTAGAGAGAAACACATACTAAAAACAAAATCCCCAGACATTACACTACCCTGTTTCAGAGATTGTTCAGTTCTTCAGTTATAATTCAGCAAAAATCAGCTCAATTTCATGCAACATTAAATCGCAACCCAATTTACTGCAAAGTATAGAAATATGTTTTGAAGCAGCTCAGAGGGACAATTTGAGGTAACTACAGTAGTGTTTTGTGTTTTCTTAGTATTTTTTTGTGATCGCAAATCTTTCAGTTGGGTTTTGTTATTTGCTGTTATTTTTGTGATACACCTTTTATTAATATTATTATTATTAGGCAATTGTGGATATGAAAATTAACATTTATTGGTGCTGCTCCACATACCTAGACATTTATTCAGTGTAGGTGTGGTTATTCAACAGGAAACATTAAGGGACGTTTAATGAACTTCCAGATATATTCCCAACGGTTGATTTGTTCACCTGAACGATCGGACCTTTGCTCGTTTGACTGTCATAAGTTAGCCAAATTTGATAGGTCAAAACATCAAAGTTGCGCATGCGTAAGTGGTAGCTAGTTTGGATCATTTTGCACAGCATCCATTCATAGATCAAAACTGATTTTGAGGATCTACACAACGAATTGTCGAAACGCAATTTAGAATTTTGTGTTATAAGTTCTGTCCATGTCAGTCAAGGGTTAAATTCTGTAGTTTCACTGAACACCCTGTATACCTATCCATAAATTATACCCTCCCTGATTTTCTTTGAACTCTCGACGAAAATTAGTTTTCCGCGTCGTTGCTCGTTCATCTTTTTAGCATTCGTCGATGGTTGAAAATGGAACTTCCCGTGTTCCATTTTAATAGATTGTTCCTGGGCTGCAAAGCAGAGATAGATGAGAGAAAAAAATGACCGGTGTCAAAGTGGTGACATCCCGTTGCATTATTGATGACGGCAGACAAGGGGTATTCCATTGTGAACGGAGGATCATGTACGCAAGTGGAATCTTCCTAGAAACTGAAAGAGACGTGCAGAAATCTGTAGGTATTCTTTGGATCGCAGGCATGACACATAACACATAAACGTAAGGAAGTATTGATTGCGCAATACGAAATTTTCGAGGAAGTATTGTAATCGCGAAATATTTTCAATTCGATATACTGTGTTTTCTTAATGTTCCATGACATATACATCACGAAAAACAAGGTCACCTATTGCCGTCTGTCTGTTTGTTTGCCTATCTGTCTTAAATTTGTATGTCGGATTGCCGGTGTGTCAGTCTATCTGTAGTCTGTTCGGTAGACCTTGACTCCTCTATAACTCGTAAGTACTTTTTGAATATTTTTTAATTGAGATGGTACTTCAACATTTTATGAAGTCTACATTACGAAAACCCTTTCCACTATTTCCATCAGTCCTGTCGGTGTGATTATTGGTATTTTTTCTAGCTACGTAATCTCCTTAGCAACCAGTTTCTGATCATTTTAGGGCAGCGCAAAAACAAAGAAGAATTTTTGTGGAGCTTCTAAAATCATCATGCCTGTTTCTTTAGAATTAGGCATGAAGATATCCTATCAAGTAAGTATATGGTAGCATTTCAACCTCATCATATAACACTTTCCATAATAATGGCTTCAAGACGCCATAGTTCCAGAATATCCTATTCCCAAAACCCTATTTCATCATTTAACTTTAGGTAGCTCTCAACGCATCCATGTTGTATAGGATGTGCTGTGTAAGGTAGAGAGAGTCTGCAAATTGACGTAGAGGATACTCCAGGCCATCCAATTAAACGTATTCGATGCATAGACAACTAGAGGCAACTGGAATTGACGCTCGTCGACAAGCTCAAGGCTGTCCCCTTCAACTTCATATACATGGGCAAATGAATTGAAATTCAACCTATTTTGAGGCAATAATGCTAAGATGCATGACAAGAGAACCAGGCAGATAAACTTGACATACGAGGTGAATTTTCGAATGTAGCGGGACACATCAGTTCGATCTTAGATTTTATTTGGTTATGTTGGTACACTGGTCTCGAACATATGTTCCAAATTTCAGCTATGTAGCATGTTTAGTTTGTTTGTGAGAGGCATAAAGGTTAGAAGTGTTTTGCGTGCTCCACGATTCTCTGCTGTGGAAAAACATGGATCAAAGAGTTTGCATTCAATTTTGTATGAAAAATGGAATCAAGTGCTCCAAAACACTTGAAATGTTGAAAGTGACATACAGTGAGTCTACTTTGAGCCAAGAAAATGTTTACAAGTGGTATAAATTATTTGTTGAGGAATGGTCGAATTACCATTAGAGAAATTGCTGATGATATCGGCATCTCGTTTGGTTCGCACCAAGCAATTTTAACGGGTGCTTTGGACATGAAACGTGGTCAGCGAAGTTTGTTCCGGAATTGTTCAATTTCGACCAAAAGAACCGTCGCATGAGCATCTCCGAAGAGCAATTGAATCACGTCAACGATGACCCAGATTTACTCAACAGGGTCATAACAGGTGACGAAACATGGGTATACGGTTATAACGTCGAAACTAAGACCCAAGCGTCCCAGTGGAGGCATTCTGGATCACCAAGACCAAAAAATGCACGCCAAGTTCGATCAAATGTGAAAGTTTTTCTCACAGTTTTCTTAGATTGCAGAGGCGTGGTGCGTGATGAGTTTTTGCCATAGGGTAGAACAGTGAATAAGGAATATTACCTGCATGTCATGCGCAATTTGCGTGAAGCAATCCGCCAGAAACAAAATTTTTGGCTAAAACCAACACACTAATGATGCCGCAAGCACTGTATTCCCCAGACCTGGCCCCCTGTGACTTCTCCTTGTTCCCAAAACTGAAGGAGCCCATAAAAGGACGGTGTTTTGCAACGATTGAGGAGATAAAAATGGCATCGAAGGAGGAGCTGAACAAGATCACAAAAAATAATTTTTTGAAATGCTTTGAGGATTGTAAAAGCGTTGGCACAAGTGCATTATATCCGAGGGGGATTATTTTGAACGGGACAAAATATAAATTGATGAATAAATAAATATTATTTGAGAAAAATGAAAATTCACGTTATTTTTTTGCTCACACCTCGTATGTACATGTATTCTGAAATTCTTGTATGAATGAGTTGAATTACGGGGATGGAAGGTGAGAGCTTAGAGAGAAAGGCGACTCTAGCCACTATGACTCACGCAATGAAACATATGGAGGATGACCGCGGGGTCTTCACCAAGTATGCCGATTTTTCCGGAGAGTCTCATACTTCTAAATATATATTGAATAAACTTGCGACACTGTATTTCATTAATTCAAAAAAAAGGTTGCAAGTACCGAAACGCATATATACCTTACTCTTTCATATAATTTCTGGAACAAATATTAACCAGAAATCGATCTAGTAGAAGAGTCTTGTAAGGAGTACTTATAATAAATAGACAAAATATTATCTTCTTTTTTTTAAAACAAGGTTAGATTTCTTGGGGAAGGGGATTACCATTCCTTTCCATCATTCCCCCATGTATTAGCACTATCGTAAACTCAATACCTTTGAGTATTTCAGATATTGCTCCAGTAGGTGAGAGACAGAGTCGTAAACGAAATAAATTTTTTGGTCGTGAGAGAAAAGTTCGCCTCTTATGGATTCCATTGAACCTCGTTTAATTGGTATGGAAAAGTTATAAAGTTACAGGAAATGGATTCTTTCGATCTTGTCTATAATAAACTGTGTTGGTTTCTAGAATAGAATTAAGCACAGCAGTAGTTGTTCATTTGATTGGCTTCTCGCCTTTTACAAAACTCGACCCAATGAATTCTTTGTCAAAAGAATCACATCAGAGATGAATGAATAGTCAGGGAAGCGGAAAACTAATTTTCAGGAAGGGCTCAAGAATCACAAGGGATTTCAAATTTATGTATAAATAGGAAGCGTATGTTCCACCGTGCTCTTTAGCATTTATCGATTTGCGTCAAATCTTTTAATTGGTTTGAGGGCATAGGGTGCCCTGATTTGATTTGATAGGCAGTGGAAAACAGAGCGTATACAGGGTGATGCTACCTATAATTTAACTTTCGTTTATATGTTATCAGAAGGTATTGGGCGTTATTAAACAGATCAAAGTGGCGAAAATACAGGGCGAACCCAACAACTATATCTAATTTAGCATAAACATAGGTGGTATGGTTCAGTTGTGAAAATCGACCATATGCATAACAAATCGAAGGATTTTTGTATGCCTTACCCCTAATGAAACCATGCTAATCTTATGTGAGTATGTCTACGAACAACAAAAGCATAATTCTCCTCGAAATCGATAATTTACAACTTAGTTTAGATATCAACTCGTCGAATACAATATTTTCCCAGCCTTGGTAACAGGTGCGGTTATAGGGGAGTCAAGCCGTATTTGCTAGGACAATCATTTACTTCCCACAATAGCCACAAAAATATGCTAAAGCTATTTTGACCACCCGCAAAAAATTGTGTTGTTGACTAAGAATTATTGGAAATTCTAGAAGCACAGATAAATTATAAAAAGAGTTTGAGGATTCCTTCGATTTTGTTTATAAATTTGCTACCACTACCGATTTTTTAAAATATGGCGATATCAATTTCTCTGTACCACACCCTATAAATGTTATTGATTCGGTGTAGCGGGTTTTGACATTACGCGTGGACAGCAGACAGACAGAAAGACAAGACAATGTAAATGAGTGATAGTAAAAGTGTAATAGAAGTATAAGACAAATAATTCAAGTCTGATAAACAGTGTGATGTATGACAGTAGTTTTTAAATTATTATTGAATTAAGCAATGCCATTAAAATTGCATATTTGCAGCTCAGCCAGGCGTTAAAGCAATTCATTTTATGGGTCCTACTATATTCCAATATATTTAGTTCATCTTATGTTGGCCCTACACTTAGTTATTGTTGTTGTTTGCGTATTTGTGTTCATTTTATTTGACAGAATGTTTCACAAACATGCCAATACAACTAACCACACATTGCACCAAATATAAGTTACTTTGATGTGCCCTGCTAAATCGAAAGCGACGCGGTTCCACGTGTTTATAATTGTCCTTATTTGTCAAATAGACAAATAAATCCAATGTTTTGTCAATTTTACTGCTTCAATTTGTGTCTTCCTCTTTTCTTTACCAAAATTATAATGAAAGAGTCCATAATTTGTGTGTTATATAGACTACGTTTTCATGTGATATTGAAAACGCTTCCGGTTCAATTAAATTTTAACGAATGATTTTCGAACAATCTAGTGTTTTCATTATCGTATTTATCGGATTTATGTTCAACTTCAATCGCAATTTTTAAAGTATTCTTATTACAGTTTCCACATCAGTATCAGAAGTAATCTATACTTTATGTTTCTTATATAAATGTTCAACGCCCAACATTTAGATCGTTTACTTGTATTTTGAGGCCACATGGAGCTTGTAGCATTTGGATCTCAGGAATGTATTAGCGAATAGACCCTGGAATTCTAAATGAGTTCAAAACTCGTTTTCATGACGTATTAAATATTGGATGTGGACTTTTTCATAAATAGCCTCACGCAGAGGTAGAAAGCCTATCATGCTTCATAAGCACTGCGCAAGGATAAATGTCTTCATATTGACCTTAAAACGCTGTAGATTGTAACCATCTAGGTACAATGTCCCCGATCGCTCATTTGATGCGCCCGTTGGGCTCTATCTTTGCTGAGAACGGTATCAATATCTCAAAAATGTACCAGTTCTTATTATATTCTACCAATACAATAGATATCTTCTAAAAGTTCAGAACATAATTCATCATCAGCAATACAGAGTCAGTGTATCGAGATTTCAATCTACCTAACAACATCGACTGGAGCATAACACTCCTGAAACATCAAAAATCTGAACAAAAAAGGTCCCTATCAATTTTTCCACTCTTACAGAGGCCACTATGCAATAAAGCGACGTGTAGTACAAACTACGTGAACATCTCGAAATTCCATCCCTATTGAATCCATCCCCTTCGTGCGACGGCATCGAACGTTCACCTTTTGACAAAGGCACGTCCGCAAGGATATTCGTCTCCTCGGCCGCCGGTAAATTGACACCTCTATAAAATAACAATAACGGGTACGTGTCCTCCCCCGATCTGGCCGGGATATTGTTTCGCGGAAACCACCACCGCAGAAAACCCCCTCCACTACCATCGCCGCCTCGGGCTTGAGGATACTCTTCATATCCTGTGTTTATGACGGTCCGGTTAGTACAGTCGTTTAGTTATTTCGCCTCTCTAAAAGTCGCACAACATTCACATTTTAATAAAACTTCTGAAACTCATTCTGTGTTCATGTTATCTCTGAAACTTATCCTGTATAAAAATTGAATATTATTCTTAATATAAGATTGCCGAGAAAATTAATGTCATTGTGGTGAAACTGTGGGGTGCTCGAAATCAATTGTACTAATTTCTTACTAGTTATATCTGAAAATGCAGTGTAAAACTGTAATATGTAGCACTCCACGCTTTTATCACAATGGCATTAATTTTCGCGTTATTCATTTTAATCTTGTATTAGGAACCATGAAATTAAACTTACTATAAACTATTATGAGATGTTGGCATTACAGAGTACCACATTTGTACTGTTCTTTAATACCAATTGAATGACATAATGCATCGCTTCCTTCGTCCATGACAGACAAAAAATGCAATAAACTAGAAGCTTCAACGATTAAGTTTTCCGTTGATTTAATTTTTCCTCGTAAATAGGTTTTAATAAGCACAGAAGCATCATTTTTCACTTTTTATGCGAGGCTGCTTTAGAGAAACATACATGTTATAAGCGAACATCAAATTCACCTATTAATTTACATAATTTTCAACTGATATATTCAATAAAACATCATTTTGTGTTATGTGAAAAAAGTGATTGATGTTTTGTTCGATTCGGACTGTATTTGTTATAATATTATAAACATGAACGCGAAAATCACTCAAAAATGTGTGGTGATGAACTGCAATGAATGTTTTTTTCGCTACGCCCTTAAATGATAAGAGACTTAAATATTGTACAAAAACAACATTTCGATTCAAAAGCAATACTACCATAAAAAAATTTACTACGCCCAAATATTATCGAAATCCAAGCTTGAGGATGATTTGATACCTTTTTTTTGTACAGTACTGACATTTAGAGACAACAGCACCGCCATTAAGTTAGACAAAGATTTATTCGCAAATAGATCACAAATTCATGTTTCTAGAATAATTTGGATATAATTATGTGCTGCCAAGTCTCTGCAGTAAATTCAATCGTATCTCGTAAGACATCTACTAGAACTTTAATTTGCGAACGTGGTATGTCAGGAAAAGATGTAATGTATCCCTCACCAGATATATAATTTTGTGGAAATCATACCCTGAGAAACACAAGTACTCGCTTCTTTTCTGTCTTTCTCGATATCTCAGTTAGAACCTGCTGGAACCGGTTGTAGCAGGACATCGCACAATGCAATCCTATTCGTTATTGTTTGATGAGGGTTCTATAGGCTAGTTCAGGGTTAACAAATTGTTATTTTGCCCTTATATCACTCTGCGGATTCGCCAAACCAGATATAATAATAAAAATATTCAACTGATATTTAGGTTGTTTTTCAGGCTTTATAAGAAAATGGCGCCAATCTGGACGCTGTACTTCTCATGATCACTTTATAAATAAAGATTGAGGTTGAATTTTGATACTGCTTATCTTCTGGAAGTAAATTCAAAATATGCTGAACATATAGCAAAACTTTATATCTTATAATTTCATGAATTCCTAAAAATTGTCAATTTTCACAAAGTGTACATAATTTACAATATTTCCGTAACTTACTCCAAGCGGATCAACTGTTCCTATATCCGCTCAAAATTTTCATCACATTCAATTTAACGCATAGAAGACTCAAACAACCCCGACAAGAAAGCCACATGCTGCTCTGCTGCTAAGATAAACGTTACTATCAAACCCTTACCTGGGTTAGGTTTATACAACATTTTCCTCTACTGTCAGGCCGCCGGGCTATAATGACGAGTTTATGCTAAAGACGAAACATGCATTTCTACAGGTCACATAGTAAATAGCATATACTCGTGCTTAGTATCGGTGGGATTGATGTGTCTCGCTCGACCATGAACCCTAACAAAAAATGTGAAAAAGTGGGCACCTTGTACTAGAAAACCACATATAATTTTGATTCCGTAATACAGAAGAACGGTATTTACGAGTGGAAAACAGTATCATCTCGCGATACCTACGGAGTGAATCTACTTGACTCCATTTTTTTTTTTGATAACAAAAATAACAGCGAGTGCTATAGACACGAACAATCTGTAAGCAGTGAATGCATTTATAAAAACAAACTCCCCGCCACACAATGGCAATCGCGCAGTGCTTTTTTAGAGAGCTGTCGCTTTAAAATGTAAACACACATGAAATTATAGTGTTTGCTTTCGCCTATACACCAAATGGAACATGAAAGTCGCGCACATACATACACGACATGCTATGAGTGTTTGTTTTCCCTCCGCAACTGTTGAGTAAAATGAAATGTTTCGGCCGGCTTTGTATATAGAGAGGAACGGTATTGGTTAGTTGAACGGGGAAGCTGGATGAAATACGTATTTATTTTATACAATGACAGATCCAGGTGATGATTTGAATGGTTCATGTGAATACTTACATAGAAATGCAAGAAAGATCATGCAAATGAAGTAAAGGTCATACACATGTTTTGTGTATGTAAGTATGCTAACTATTTTCAACCTGTCTTTGTATAAAAATCTCCTTCTCCTCTTCAAAAGTTACCAAATCAGGCACAGTATTCCGATTTGCATCGGAACAGTTTCAACATTCAGTGTATCCGTGATCTTTTTTGGGTATGCTTATCAATTTTTATTATGGTGGAGGAATCACTAAATATTTTTCACATACTTGTATAGCCTTCTAGTTTTCATACCAGGGTATAATAATAGAGACAGATCAACACTTTTCATTGATGTTCCAGACTGTGGTAGTCTTTCACTTTTTAAGATTGAGTCCAAAAGCATCAGGGGGTACTTTCGGAGCACATCCCACATATATGAGCAGTATTCTAGGAGTATTATGATTCTTATACTATAGTCCTTGAATTGATCCCTGTAGTAATCAGTAAACTCAGCGTATCTCTCCTTACACCTTTACATTTTACTGTACTTGTCGTGAAGTAGAGTAACTTTCAGCAGACATTATTTCACTCTGGCAGCAATAGAACCCCCTAAGGCTTAGTTCACTTTTATTATCTCTCAACCAACTTTGTGGGTCACAATTAATTCATGCGGACAGAATGGTATAGTGGTCTGAATCATCCATTCCAGTTTTTGAAGATTTTGATCGGAAGTGACGCTGACGCGGTAGAAATTAGTTTCGGAAAATATGGAAACGTAATGAAAATTGAAGTTTTGGGAATTCAGATATTATAAATAATTTCATTTCTTAGTGCCATAACAACTTTCAAAAAAATTCGACTCAAATACCTATTGCTAAACGGATACCATTTCGTTGGAAATTCAGCATCATCGTACTTGATGCCATTTTTTAATGGCAGCCCTTTTCGCATTTGGCTCACGTTTCGCTGTGATCCTCAATAGCGAAAATAAAGTCGCAAACCTCATGACATTGCCCAACTTAACAGAAAATGGCTGTTTTACAGCAGTGCCGAGAAAAATGCTATTTGGTCCAAAGTCGAAAAGTGATGGGCACACTTTTTTGGTAAAATCATACAATATCGTACTATTTCATGGCTAATGGGATTAGCACAAAACCAGCTCAAAAAATGATATTCATGTGTTATTGACCAATTGATTAGTTTACAGTCCCGTAAAGCTATGCAATTGGCAATTCAGATAGGGACATACGCACATGCGATAAATTCGTGAATGCATGCGCATAGAACAAGCAAAATCGCGGTATGTGTAATACCGGAATGTCCATAAGCAATATAAAAAATGCACGCGAACCTAGAATACGGACTATTATTAAGCTATATTGTTCAGTACATAATACATGGAATGAAAAGTAATGAATGGAAAACGAATTTTCGGAGCTAATGGACAATTGTGCGCCGTGCATTCTTCCGTTCATTGGCAGCATACATATAGAGTGCTTTTGGGAGGTTTCTGACATATTTGGACTATGATATAGTCGACCAGTTTAGTTCAGCGATATTATACGGAATGTTTGGCTGTATTAAAAGTCCCCTGGCAGAGATTAGTAATAAAAAAATCTCTAAAATGATTTTTCTCCTTTGTGGGAAACTGAGCAAACAATCGCCCAGTTTTAGAAGCTCATACTTCCTCGCATTCATTAAATGTATTTTTCACCACTCAAAACATTTTTTGAAAATTAAGAGTTCGCCCAAAAAATTGTTTTTAACTCCACCATTCCAGAATCCAAAAAATATAAAATGTTTTTTTCGTTGTCGCATTGTCATAAGTAATGTAGATTAGTACTAGCTCATTAGCCTAGGAAAAAATAAAACCTTCCTTCAGTCCTTATTAGCAAGCAACAGATATAAAAGAAAAATATTGGTGAATGTACAGATCAGTTCAACATGGGATACTTTGCTACATATATGTATATCCAACGGGTAACTAGCCATTAATATCTTCTACTAAACGCAAACTACCATTTGCTGTTGCCATAACACAAATCTGACAAACCATAAAAAACATCAAAACTTCCGATTTTTCCACAAACCGGAGTAATCTCATCTCAACAGCGTTCGCATAAAAGCTAATCTCCCTTTGATTTTCACCCCGTCTGCACATATTTCGACGAGCCTGGGACAAAAAATATTTTTCCATTACTGCACAGGGCGTAGGGCGCCCTCTATGACAGAGAAAGTGGAACAAATTGAATTTTGGTGTTAGGTTGGAGGGCTTTGGGTCGGTGGTCTGAAGGGACCACTAGCAGTATCGAGGGACGCGTAGGGATATTTTTATATAACTAAAAATAACACAGGTGAGCAGGACTGAAAATACCACTGTTGTGGGAAGCGAAGCTTGGATGAGTTATAGTATGAAGGTTGTTAATATCGATTCTGCCATTCTGCCATGGGAGTAGGCTCGAAAGTATCACTTTTTAGACTGAAATTTTAGAACTTTAATGAATTCATGTATATCACAATGCTAATATTAGTAAGTTCAATGAATCGATATACTAAGTTTCACAAATAAAAAAGTCATAACGGCTGCATTGCATTGCATTGTCTGACTATCAAAATTTCCCTTTACAATAATTCTGTTGCATTACTTGTAAAATAGTTCAGTTTCGACATGATCACAAAACTGAAATTTTCAAATCTAGAATTCTATTTACTCTGTCTGGCTGATGCTTCATTATATGTTTTTATTTCATTTCCTCCCATGGCATAATGGGGGGTATCGTTATCACGAAATGTTACGAATTCAAGATATTATGTTTTCTTGTAGTTGCATAACATCACGAAAGACCGTGTCCAACCAAAACATTTCCATCACACTGTCAATTTGTCGCCTGTCTAGAAATTATTGTCGTGATAAAGTATCCTATAAGGTCATGCTAACCGCGTGTCAATGTCAAAATGAGATAGAAAAAAACGCTAAGGCAGACTGAATCGCTGTTTGAAACTTGTAGACAAGGTGGATTTATCAAAAGTTTGATTTCGGACTTCCATTGTCTATAAAATTTTGAGTGTCACGACGTTTTGATTGATGTACTATCTTCAATCATCTTGTTCACCTGAAGACGATTGAAGATAGTACATCAATCGAAACGTCGTGACATTCAAAATTTTATAAACAAGTCCGAAATCAAACTTTTGGCAGACTGGATCATTAAACGCTTTTGAGGTCGCTAAATAATAGTCCTGGAACAGTCAAATCCTAGTCATCTTATTTTTACCTTAAAATAACTATGAATTTGACCTATTGGCGACGAGTGGACGCAGGATTCCTGCTTAGCGACCAAAAAATGTTTAATGATCGTGTACTTATTTCTATTAATTTAGAAATGACACTCAAACATACTGATGTCCAATACATCCCGAATTCGGGTTCAATGTATACTTATGATGATGATAACGTATAGGTATTTTGATTTGATTGATAGTCTAGTCCAGTGCACACGGAAAGTTTCATGGTCTTCCCCATTATATCCTTGACATAACCTGACGGGGTTAAACCAAGATTCACAGAATAAATATAAGTTAGCGCAATGACAAGTCGATCTCCTGCCGCAGTCTTTTCCCCTGCCCTTATGAGGCCATTGAGCAAAGCTGCCTAGCATTGCGCATCACTTTTTAACGGTTATATCAGAGAAATTAAAAAAATAATTCAACTTCGATGTGTTTTGTACGCTTGGGTCAAAGAAACCCCAATTCCATATTCAGCGTCCCGAAAATCATAGATATGGTAGACTAAGCTGGCGTACTGGAATTGTTTGTGGTGTTATGTGATTGACATCAATATCGCATGTCTTCTACTATCCAATTCCAATTCTTCGTCCTTGTTAAACGTTTGGAAAATATTTTTTTTAGCTGTACTATGTTAAATTTATAAAAAATCTTGTCCTTAGCTAAACTATTTTTCCAGTATTATTCAAATCTGCGTCAGAAAGTAGGCTTCCACTTCCAAAGTCCAAGTTCTTCTCTCTTTTTTGGCACACATGTGGTTTTATTAACGACCAGTGCAAACATAAGATGAATCATATATTTAATTACAGAAGTTTCAGAAGTTATGTTGCTATTTTTTCGACTTTTTACCTTTGAGAAATCATACGTCTTTTTATATAATCTTAATAGATATCGAACTTCGCCGCCAGATGCTCCATTAATCTTTGATATGACAGAAAGACGAGGAAAAAAGTTTCTTCTCTCGTTAATGACCAGAGATAAGGCGATCAGAGTTAATAGACAGCCAGGCCTAGCTGATCATAGATAACCCCTTCCATATCACAATCGTTGTTGCGATCAGCTTTCCCTTATTCAGCCTGCCTTTCCCCTTGAAAACCAGCTCCGTCCGTTTTCCGTCTCCTGATATTCTCCAGTGACAGAACGGGGTTGGCGGTTTCCGTTCTATTCCCTTTCCAGCTTCCGGTATCCCGCAGAATGGAATCGAATCATGTGTACTCAGTGCACAATGGGGGCCTATGATTCAGTGGCGTATCGTGGGTAAATTCATATCAGATATAGTGGGGTGTTACAACTCGATTGTTTTATATTTTAGTCTGAAATCGACTATTTACAACCAATTTCTAATGATTATTCAGTCAATATTCGCGATTCTCCTATCTAAAACGAATTGAGTTAAGTAGATTTCGATACCTCGCATACACATTTTTCATAGTGGATAGCGAAAGCGTATTTTTCTGGCTACGATATCACTGCCGACAAACAGATCAACAGTCTCTACATCTTTATTTTTCAATCTCTTTGTCTGTCATAAGAAGCGAAATTCTGTTGTATTTTATTTCCCATGCTAATAGATGGGGAATTATTTTCTTCGCATCGAACTTCGAAATCAAGACAATATGTTTTCTTAATGCTTCATGACATAACATCACGATTTCCATTGGTCTGTCATCATCTATAATCTCTCTCATTTATATTTTGCTTGATCTTTGAGAATAGGTTAACAATCTATCAAAGATAACAAAAGTTTTGTAAGTTCTGTAATTCGGTACAGTGGCGGTGGAGTTAATCAAAAAACAAAAAAATAAAAAAATTTCAAACATTGCTACCTATTAATTTTACTTCAAAGGGGTGAAAATGTTCCGCCTCTGTTTTAGCATCTAGTACTGCAGATGAATGCATTTTCATATTATTTAATAATTGTAAATTATTAAAAAAATACTATATAACCTATAAGGTTTGCAATATTTTCCGAATGTAATGCCAGAAAAGCATGAGTTCCAACATCCGAAATTAAAATTTCATTTCTCTGAAGCAGCCTCCAAATATTCATTCTTCCTGATGCACGCCAATGCTCCAAAGGATGAACAGCAATGTAAAAGGGCCTGTGACGTAAACGTAACGTGTATTAGTAGGTTAGGTGTATAGTTTTCCGCTTTCACATGAAAACAAAGATCTATATTCGAAACGACTGGGTGTGCCAAGACAAGAATGTGTCTGACAACACTGAAATTGTATATACCGTGTATTAGCGTGCCTCATTGAATAGCTGAATACTCGTTTGACGTTAATAATAATGATGAACAGATATAGGTTATAACTAACTGGAATATGGGAATGACAGAAACTACGGGTCTATTTAATGCATTGCTCATTAATGACAACCTTTCAAAGGTTAATCGACTATATCAGGTCTGGTTACTCAAAAAGCAAATGGATAAAAAATAAAAAGGAAAGAATGGAATAAAAGCTAGAATAACAAATAAAAAATTGAATTTGCCTTTTGCAACATGATGTTCATGTCTTTCTAACAGCTGAAATCGATCATTTGCATTCAGTAGCTTATGTACTGTATATTCTTAGTTTTTCGCTCATTATTTCTAACATATCTGTTTGAAATTTCTATCGCTGAGGTGAATCCAGCACAGTTTCCAGAGGCATAACATCAATATTATCCATTTACGAAATTTATCCCTTTACAAATCGATCTCGTTATTAACGCACAATTAACAAATATTGCAGCTTAGTGGATATTTCCTAGCTGCAATTTTTTGCTTATTTATATATGATTTTATAATATTGGGAATAATATTATAATTCGCATCGATGAAATGCCATGCTGATTAGTGTTACATATTTGCGACGCAATCAAAATGTTAGCTGTTAATATAGTCAAATTTTCTGTTATTTTATTCGTAATTAGTCATTTCTACCTGGGTACTGTTTATTCCTATCGAATGACGTGTAATCGTACTGAAAAAAAGTCTCAGTTCAGTCGGCATTTCATTGCGATGTTCCATAATTTACTTTTTACTAGTCTGAAACTGATCAACTATGACCGGATACCAATATTTTATTCGATCTATTAGAATAATTCTTAGTTTTAGTTACATGATCAGTAAACTTCTCTAGTTTAGAGATAATTAACTATACGCGAGTAGATTCCAAATTATGGATCTGTTTTAAGAGGAGCTATCATTCTACCAAGATATATATATATATATATATATATATATATATATATATATATATATATATATATATTATCCCAATACAAATAGTTTAATATATGCAGATGACACTTACAACAAAAACAGTTTCAGTATAAATCGTAAACTAAAATGATTGCAAATATTTGATAAACCAGAATAAATTACATTACATATAAGGGTTAATCAAGTGTCTTAAGCATTGCAACTTGTTTAGAGCCAGTAGGCAACATAACTGGCTATGACCTTCAGCTCCAGATCATCGCCATATTGTATGTTTAATCTGGTCAATACGCATCTGCTTCAAACTTTGCAATGTTTTTTAGTGCCTTTCCTACACTTAACGAAATCTTGGTTCTTGCATCGTCGGGTATATTGCAGAGCCAAAATTAATGAAAATTTGAGCCATATTCACACCAGACAGGGAAAAGTAGTGATCGGGGTGCTCATAATTAATCTAAGTATCTGAGAATATCTGGAACTTGGAATTCAAAAGTTTTAAGTTCCCATATATGGGTTATATGTATTCATGTACCGTTCAGGATCGGGACCATATCAAACATTAATGTCCATAGTAGAATTTCAACCCAGTGCATATCTTGCATTGTTGTATGGAAACAATGGTTCTATATTTGAATCATTCGAGTTTAGTTCCCTATTATGGCATGGCTTGTATCGCATATGCAAATACACGTAGTAAGTTTACTTCGATTTTCATGTTGGCTTTCTAGATACAATTGGTGGTATTGCTATAATGCAACAAATTTTGTTATGGATCTGTATTGCAAATAGTGACTGAATTAAGGGACACCAAATTTAATATGTAACCCTTCACCCTGTCCTTTTTCTAAGATAACCTCTCACTGTGGTACATATTTCAGAAGCGAGAGGGTAAATATATATTCACGTTGACCTTAAGATGCTTCAAACTATCACTATTAAGAAGGATTGGTCATTCTTCAACGCTGAGGAACTCCAAAAGAATGACGTTTGGAAAACTTCAACTCAAGGTGTTGCAAGCTTGACTGGTGATGATGAATCTGTTGGACTGATGCTTCTAGAGTGCTAAACTATCCAGGCCGGAAACATCGATGAGCTAAATATTGTAGAAAGTTCACAGATAAACGTATTTTCCTGTATCTCTTATTATAAAAAATATGCCGAAATTTACATGTATGTACAAAGAAGATATTACTTGAGACGAAATCACTATCTTGATTTAATTCATTATTAATTTGATGCTGTTCGTTGTATTGTCTCGGTGCAATTTTTGAATGAATTTGATTCAGGCAACATTTAATATTTTGTTGGTGTTTAATGCTATGAAGGTTTAGATCTAAAACGGAGCAAATCGAATATATAAATGGGAAGTACCTAAAAATAAATAAGTTGCATTGCTGATCCTATTCTCTAGATGTAAATATTCAGCGGAGCTGCCTTGAAGAAAAATACCACGAGCCATCAATATAACGAACACTAGAAAATGATCTCTTCCAACACCATGTTTCCAGTTACCATTTCCAAATACTTCGAATACGTCTCCTACCATTATCATATCATCAATATTTACGCATTATTTAGTAATCATTATTATGCATTCTGTTGGACTCATCAACGAATAAAATGCGAAATATAAGAGATGGTAGGAAGTAATTGTATACTTTCCATTATGGAAAGAAGCATCGTCGGCTGAGGGTACAGAGATACAGTGAACGCCGGAAAGCTGTTAAACCTCATTCATATTCATAAAGGATGGATAAAATACACAACAGAAAATCCAGTTGGATTGACTTAACATGTTTCTATACTTCTCCGCTCCTACAAATAGTGCCGTTTTATATTCTTAACCTCCAGGGTATTCTAGGGAATTGTAAAAGCGATCTATCTAAGACAGTCGACGCTGGTATGAAGTATAATATATAGACTTCTTTCCTTCTTCAGTCCCTATAGGCGATGAAGTCAAAGGTCTCACATCGACACCAAAATTCAATCCATTCCATATCCACTAATGCATTGTGGAGATGGCGCAGGAGCTCATGTTTTATTATAGTTTTTTTTCACAAATACTATTTCCAATATGCAATAATGTAATATAATTGTGTCTTTGAGAAAAAGACTATTTCAAAAGAATTGTTAGCTATTAATTAGATTACGCATGACACGTGGCAAAAATGCCAACAGAGAATGTAATAGGCATGCAGACTGACGCAAAATATTCTATTAATAATAATATTATTTGAGCCTTTTAGTTTATATTTGTCTCTCTGTAGTTACTCTCTATAGTTAACAAGTAATCTGGAATTGTGTCACCAAGGAAGCGCGTCTGTGATCTACATAGTGTAGTTCATTCTTCATATGTTGGAAAATCTGGCCAGGTCGCCAGAACGTCATTAAAGTTGCTTTAATAATTATTGCGTGGTTTTAGTTATGAGGCAGGACAAATGCGATGAAGTTACAGAATTTTAGACTCAGTATGATGTGAACAGTCTCACCTTATTTTCATTGTCTTCACTTCTGGAGATATCGCATTAAAACACTTTTTATTTTCAACAGCACATGAATAATTGTCCTGAAACAAGGCATGTAAGGTTTCCCAACAAAGTCATATAATCTTATCCCCATTTCCATTTGTAAATTTATCACCCGAATTGTCCTATAGGTATGTGAAAAATACCAATTTATTTTCATCTATTCTAATGACCAGGAGGAGTTTTTCAGGTTATATTCTACTTGAATGTTCAAAATTGCACTTTCAGTGACTCCCGAGCTACGACAAAATCTTTTCTATATACCATAACTATTAACTCAAAAACTTTATTCAATACCAACGCCATTAGTTCAATGAGCATGCAAAAATTCTCAACAGAGCTTTAGAGAACTTTCTGTTTGGTAATCTTTTCGCACATCTAATTGGAAAAATCGGATAATTTATTCTAATTAAACTTTGCATTAGGGAAATTCCAGGAGCTTAGGGCTGCCGAATCTGGGCGTCATTGATTGGGTCTTGCGCCATAGCAATCGATGGATGATAAGGGTGAAAAGGGGTGAGAGGCGTCAAATTAGCTGCTTGTTTGAAATGGATTACTCGATGAAATTAATTGCCTTGAGATATTTGGTTTGTATTTGTCAGACTGAAGTTGAAAAGGGCCTACCTAAACAAAAATGTTGATTTTTATCCAGACTTTTACCATCCAATCCTCATGCGTGGGAGATATTGAAGAATCAACCAACATTTTGAGTTCTGGTTAGAACTTTTTAATGTGGACATTTGTCGATTAATCTATTACGATCTTTGAGTCATGTAGAATCCAAAAAATACTACTCTGAATAAAATTTGAAAATTAAGTTACTGCAGCAGCAAGGATAACAAAAACCTTGCCTTTCTCTATGCATATTTGACCACATAAATGTATACTTGTTTGAATGCTCTCTAGTTTCTGAAAAGTCTGGATTCAATCCAGAGAAGAACACTATGCATCAGACCTGCTATAGACATGCATATTTCGTCTTTAGCCTAGACTCGTCAGTATAGCGTGGCGGTCTAACCGTAGAGATCAATCAGTTGGTATATACATAACCCAGTAAAGGATATGATAGCAACTGACGCATAACTGCGGTGTTCACGAAGAACAAAGGGATGTCTCTGTAAATCAGTTCACCTTTGTTGATAGATGTTGTGAGGGACATCTGTTGCCGCTTCAAGGCAATCCAGGTGTTAAGACCCTAGACTTTGTAAGTTGCAAATGGGCATCCCCATAGAGGGTGACACTTGGAGATGAGTTGATGTTGCTATCACACCCTTGACTGGGTTACGTATATACCAACCGATTACTCTCTACAGTTAGACCGCCAGGCCATACTGACGAGTCCAGGCTAAAGACGAAACATGCATGTCTATGGCAGGTTTGATGCATAGTGGATAGCATACACTTAATAAATAACAAAGTTCTGAGAAGTTTGAATTATTTTTTGTTTTTTTTTGTCGTATTATTCCTCCGCCAATGCACCTTTTCTAATGCAAAAATAGCAGATCCTACGAGGTACCCACATTATATCTCTCCCCAGATTTCATCAATTTCGGTGCAGCAGTTACTGACATTGCACAGTGACAAGGAAGCCAACAGACAAACCGACGAAGAAGAGTGACAGGGATGTTCGTGAGGTAGACATCATAAAACTCCCAATAATAATAATAATATTCGATAAATTTTTATAGACTAAACAATAAACTAAAATCACTAAATTGTAGTTTTTCTTCACTGCTTGAATCATGAAATTAATTAACTCAATAAATTTTATTTCGCTTTCGTTGGATTTAATTTGCCTGTGCCCCATCCGCGAATTCACAACATGCAAATTCTCTGTTTGAAATTGTTCAGAATAATTTGTCACCGAAACGTGACACGCAGGTAATGAGGACGAACAATTCTAGACGAATGCAGGAAACTTTTTGTCACACATATTTCACTACCTTTAAACACTTTTTCTTTGGTGGAAGCGAAATGCTATTTTATTAATATTTGCAGTACTGATGTCGTCACAAAGACCGTAAAGCCCTTGTAATGTTCATCATGGCAGTTATGAGATTTAAACAGAACCACGGAATTTGCTTCAGGATTTAGCTTGGTACCATTGCAACTGGTTGAAAACCCCTCGAAATGTTGTCACTGATCTATGAATATGGAAATCAAATGCTTATATTTCCATGAATAAACCAGAATAATGCAATTAATAATAATAATATACTAATGAAAAAAAAACGATGTGGCAAATATTGCAAGGAGTAGACCAGAATATGAATTCGTTATGTACATCATATTTTATGCCCAAACTGCGATCCGGAATTTGAAAGAGCATAATTCTGTACATAAACAACCAAACGCTTGAGTGCACTCTAGTGACCGGTATACAAACATTTGCGATATGTGTTTTGATACTCAGTTTTTTTGCTTCTGTCAACATAGGATGTATGAGTAACAAACCATATCGCAAGAATCCACCGTGGCAAGCTGAAGCGATGCCCCTGTGAGTGCACGATGGGGATGACTCACGAATCAATACAAGCTTTCTCAGATGGATCCATTAAGACTTATCGGACCGTTTGTCAATATTTATATAATCTGATAGAGGGACGTGGAGACATTTTACGAGGCTGGAAGCAATGAAGAATGGTCGCAATATGCACTTTACTTGATTATTCTTTAATTTTCATAGATTGGGAGCCGATCGTTCGGATGTCGGTCTTATCACATACGCAAGCCGTGGTGTAGGGATATTTGTTCCAGTCAGCTTTCATCTTAGTTCTTTTCATGCTTGTTGAAAGATAAAAATGTTGGAATAACTTATAATTATTATATGAATTATGTATGTGGTTTGATCTGTTTGTCGTTTTATTTTTCGGCATACCTGTCGGTCAGTCTGTCGACTTGTATGTCAGTTTCATTGCCAGTCTGTTCGTCTTCCTGTCGGTTGGACTGTCTGAAAATTTATATTACATATTACTCCAATTTTTAGTTGCTATCAAAAGTTGTTCAATTGTGAGGTTCCTATTATGAAAATATCAGTGTACAGTATAGTAAGGCATATTTTCAGAAACATAATAAATACATACATTATACATATTGCTATACTTTCCAAAAAAGAGTATATTTATTTATTTGGGTGATAATTTTGGAGTAATTTGTCGAATAATTTTCACATTTTAAAATCTTATTTAGTATTTGTGCATTAAACAAACAAATGTAGGATAGCCGTGCATCGTAAAAATGTTATTTTGTCATCTATTGCACAATATGGCGGGTAGGTAGTGGTATGCCATATTTAACATTTATTTGAGTTGGATGATTCTAGAAACTTAGCTTCTGAAAGTCCTATCTCTTGTACTTTATTCACTGACAATGATTTTTGAATATTCATATATATTAGAAATTTAAAAAAAATACTTTTATGTGAGTTTTTCGTTAAACTTGGGTTTCCACCGATTTTTTGCTAAAATCTGTTCTCAATGTTACTCCAGTAACTGTACTGTATTTCTGTATAGTTCAGGTAGTAGTAACAAGAAATCCTGATCAATAATTATCTGACTTCTTGGCTTTGCTGACGACCAAAACTAGCTATAGTTTCTATACTGGATCTGAGTAGTTTTTTAAACGTGCAGAAGAACTATATTTATATATAAAGTGATAAGATCATCAGCTACAGAAATACCCTTTGCGTTCTGATAGGTATATGTAGGAATTGAAAATCTAAAGCTTGACAGATACTGCTGGATCGTTATTCACTAATTGAATGACTATTTGTCTTTACTCTGTCTCCTTATATCAGCAGATTGTAATGTTTAACCAACCGTTGGCTAGAGGTACCGCCATATAACACTTGTGTCATAAATATGTAGATATCACCTCATTTTAAATGAGCTCGTAGAGATAACGATTCAAAAAAGACCAAATACTACGTGTATTTTTTAACATGTCTTAACACGTCATGCGATGCGTTTTTGCGTCTTTAATGTCCAGATATTCGTCAGAGTATTATTGCGTCAGGTTTCATCTATAAGCTTAGATCTCATCCTCACTGGATATGTCAGGCCAAAAAACATGAAATGCACCCAACTCGTGTCTACATTTATTTACTGGGTGAACTGCAGTGAGTGGTACAATTTCGTTCATTAAATCCAACAGTTCGTTATCTTCTCAAGTATGCTCTACATTATGATAACAAGTTGAAACCGATGTAAAAATAACTTTTTTCCGCTTCATGGCTAAAAAACAATGTCTTCGGCATAACTAAGCACGTTTGGATACGGCGCGTGTTAGTAATGTGACGTTAACTTTGAGATATTTCAGTTGAATATGTCAAAACTTTATATTTTCAATTAATCATTGCCTGTGGGAACTCGAATGTATTGAGTAACTGATGATCTTTCCATTCTTCCTATAACCAGAAGAATAATATACACTCCAGTTTTATCTTTAGCTGAATCAAATAATTTTTATAGCTGTTTCGCAAATTCCAATAGCTCTTCTGGCCAGTCCAGACTGTAACTGATGCTTGATTTGGTAATCACTGAATATATCTTTGTCCTGGAGATATCACATCTCTAAGTAGCATGTGGCTTCCCAAACTAATTATAGATATATTCGAAGACAGCATCGTTGCAGCTTGAAATTGCCTTACTATTATTATCTATTATTACCCAATTTTGGCATCCTATCTACAGATTAATATCCTCAATAATTCAAGGAATTTCCAACGTCGAAAGCATTTTACGTGTCGCCAAGGTGGGCATTTTCAAATTCTGCCCCACACTCGGGCAAAGTTTAAATGGAAAAGTGCACTAAAACAGAACCAGGGCTGAGCGAAGTTCCGTAAAACGTGCAGAAAGAAGAAAAATCAGTTAGCATTGCGGGCACGTACCCAACGAACGTTTATTTCCATATTTTGCAACGATATAATACTTTCTCTTTGGATTCCTTTGTATTATACGGTCCCATATGCAAAGGATAAATTCTGGTGATGTATTTACCACGAATGTTGTAGCATGGAAATTGAGCCCCAGCCAAAAGCTTTGGTTATTTGCTGGAATCGGAATGAAAGGATGTGTTTTCAGTCAGTGTTTATGGTATATTCATCATGTGACATTTGAAGCAGATAGCCTTTTGCTATTTTGTACTCGTATATATGACAGATTCATGCGGAATTACTTTGGGGGTTGGATATCGTAGGTTCTGCTTAATTTACATTAAACTTTGTCAGCATTTTGTTTATGTATGCTTTGTTTGCTTCATACGTATTGTATGCGTTCATGTTCCTGGACTAGGCATCAAACGATGAAATTGGTACATGCGGAAAAATTAGGTTGGCAAATTTTTGAACCTAATTCCAATAGATCAAAGTACCCAAATCCGAACATAATGTTTATTTCTTAACTAATATGATTACATGCGATATACAGCTTATACCTAGTTTTTAATAACCTCATCTTTGCAAGCATAAATATAAAATATTGTAAATCTTCTAAGTATTTTAGGCATTTAGATAAATGTAAATTCATACATAGTGAATCATAATATCCGCTTTCTTTCAATAAAACACGTCATTAAACCTTCTCCCAAGACGCTGAAGACTTCCTGACCAACCCGATAATTTCCTAATTAGATTTGAGGCGCTTCCAACGTAGAACATTTTCAAGATAACGCAATCATGTTACCATCGATTTTATCCCCCATAATTTCATTTCCCTAATCGTTCGTTAGAACTAAAGTTAATTGGATAAGACCCTTGCATAATAGCCGTTGAAATCTTCAAAAATTAATTTTATTAAAACTTCAAGTAATAGGACTAAGATTCTAGTGTTTTTATGCCACTTGTCGAAATAATATTGTTATGTAAACATTACTGGTGCGGAAATACAATCTTGTTAATTTTCCATCAAATTTATGTTTCATTTGTTTCACCTCCCACGCTTAAACGAAGAAAGTATTGTGGAAACAATTTACGGTGATCCTTATTTGGACATATCTTTATCGTGGACACACTGTATCTATATCTGTTCTAAAACCGGAATAATGGGATGCAAGGTTTTTATGAAAATGCATACACGACTAACTCGAACAACAACTATTTGGAGCAACTCAAACAATACGATGTAAAATTTAGAATTCCATTAAAGTCATATAGCGATGCATTAATTTGAATTATGGATACTAGAGCTTGAAACTTTAGAACAGGGTACTTTTTGTTCAGATAGAATGTTCTGAATGAAAGGGTCAACACACTACTACATAGCTTGTCATCATTTATACATATCTCTCTTATTTGAACAGAATGCGTTAAAAAAACAAATCAAACATTTGAAGTGATGGCAATTTAAATACGCACAAAAAAATGTTTAAAAATGATACGTTTTCAAGCAACGGAATCTTGGTTTGCCAACTTTCAGAAACAGCGTCATTATAATATTCTAATATAAGACATGCGTATCCGGCTAACATTGAATAATTAGCAGAGTATTCAGGAAATAATAAAAAAATAATCAAAACTTCCTATGTCCAATTTCCAATTATTATCGGTCGAACTCAAAAAAAAATAGTGAGCTCCATACTTTCGAATAGGTCCATACTTAATTTTTACATATTTCGCAGGTTTCTGATCGTTTTAGGAAGTCGTCGAAACAATTTTTAGTTGCTCAGATTTTGGTCATTAACTTCAGTTTGAGTATCTTTTGAGTAGCGGGTCACTTTCCAACGTGCCGAACAACATTTAGCATATTAATTTTGTTTCCCAAGCTTTGCCTGTCTATCGGTTTGCGTATCAGTTGCCGCTTTTATCACCACAAAATCGCAGTGACTGGTTCACTAATTTTTATTTGGGGATGAGTATCTGTAGGCCAAGAATTGATATCACATTACATCCCTAATTGGTTGAATAGTCTTCAAGCACTCATATATCGAATATTAAATCCTACCGTATAAGCACAAACAAAACAGCAATGACAAACAACAACACATTTTTTTGGTACTTTTCCCTGAAAAATGCGGTTTCGCTACACACCATAAAAAAATATGAATGCGTGGCAAGTACTGAGTCATTCCAATTGACTCAATTTTCGTTTTTGGTTAGTACGTTTCGTGAATGTCTGTACCCTGGTGATTAGAATATGCGGTTCCTTGATAAGCTGCTCTGCACTCCAGACTCGTCAATCCGATTACACATATTTAGCAAATGATTACGTGGAGCAGCAGCAGCTTCACATCAAAGACATCGCTGCAAATTCATATATAATCACCTAATTAAGCGTACGCTGTCACCAGATATAATCGTATATATTCTCTCTGCAGTACGTCTGCATAACACTATGCGGTTGATGACGCTGACGATCGATCGTGATCTATTATACAACACTTAAAGTGATGCGAGTTATGGACGGGTGATTATAATCATCACCGGTTACCTCTCGACTGTTTGCAACCCGTGAAATAGGGAGCTCGCCGGCCTCTACCTCGTTCAGAATTGGATGGGCTCGTACGATATTTATGACCTACAGGGTGATAGAGATAAACATATCTTCAAAAGTGAGACTAGAATTCCAACATCTACTATAAAGTAACAGTATGTATCAAATATGCACCTATAAATATGACGATTTCATGAATTATTACTCCGAGTTTGACAAACCATGAATAGTGAAAATTCGATACAATTCAGTTACCGCATCTTAGGAGATTCAGAACCCCATTGTTGGAAAGAACCGGTTCTATAAGAAAAATTGTGTCAAATGGAATTACTGGAGTATGAAAAGTTTGATTTCGGACTTCCATTGTCTATAAAATTTTGAGTATCACGACGTTTCGATTGATGTGCTATCTTCAATCGTCTTCAGGTGAACTGGCGAACACGTTCCTCTCATGACTATTTATACCCCGTCCGGTGACGTGTCGTTGTGCGCGGTCTGTTCTGATTGGTTCCCGATGCGCGGTATTCCGGTCTGCTGACGTGGCTGTTTGTCGGTCATTGTTTGTTGTCTGGTCCAGTCGTAGTCTATTGATCTTCTTTATGAGTGGCTGCCAAATTGGTTTAATGTCTACGCTGGGTTAGCTGTACACTTTGCTGTTGTTGCTGATGAATGCCACCTCCTTGAATTTCCTTCGATACCAATGCGGTTCCTTGGCAATAACCTTGGCGTCGTCCCAACCTTTTGAATCCTTATCCCTTGCATTCCGTACTGTAATCAAGATTCCATGCAAGCTAATGCTTATTTGCGAGAATCACTACTCGAATGCTGTAAAATAGCAAGATTGCCTTTGCAAAATTGAAGACTAGCTAGAATCAGATCCGCCTCCAACATCGTGATGAAAGGTTCTCAAATTAGAGATGGGATCGAACAAGATGCTCTATAAGATCAGTTTTTGATTCAAGATGTTATGGAGTTATGCCTTGCTTTGAGTTCAATATAATAGAAAATTCAGTATGAGCTTTAAAGAAGTGCGTTTGTTACATAATCGACAATGATTGATGAGGAATTAAGTCTCATGTTAGTACCAAATTGTTTCTTGTATGTTTGGATTTTATGTAAAGTGTGGCGAAAACTTATTAAATTGAAATAGATTGATATTAAAAATAATTTATTTAATCGGATCAGTTCTATTTCTTTTGAAGTAAATTTAAAATGCTGATCTATACATCAAAGTGTACAGGAATTCAAGTGTATATAACTTAAGAAGAGGTCAAACACATAACATAGAAACATAGTACTAGATTTATTGGTTTCCATCATACAGACATATCTTGAATACTCATTGAACTAAAAGAAATATTGGATTATTTCACTCGCACCTCGCTTTGGAAGATTTTTCTCACCTTACGATCGAAATCCAAAAAATTATATAAATGATCTGATACTACTGAACTCCAAAACTACCACCGATTAAAAATGGTTCAACTCTTGTTCGATATTCCTGAAGTAGTTGTTTCCATCCCACTTAAATACCGTTTAAGTAGCTCAGAAGTTCAGCGCTCTGGTGTAGTCTGGCATTCTGACGTCAAACAATTGCCGTTTTAATTAGAGAACGGAGAGTCCAAATTATAATGAATTGTAAACAATTCCACTGCGGAGTCCCATCATTCATTCGGTATTGGAAACTACTGTCTACTTCCGAGACTATAAATAATGTCCGGATTCAAATTTCAACGGAATTAAATTGGAAGGAAATGGAATGGATGAGACTACCGTCTTTTTTATTTCCCTAGCCAATAGGCAGGAAAGGTATTGGAATCGCGAAAAATATTGTATTCGAGGTTTTACTTTTCGATGTTTCATGACATATTCATCGCGAAAGAGCGTCGCTTAGTTCCGTCACATTGTCGTCTGTTTGTCTCTTTTATCTCTTGTAAGTCTTGGCTCATATATAACTTGGAAATCAAGTTGAGAGTAGATTTTTTCTATGGTAAGGACGGCAATGATTTGTGGTATTGCAACTTGATGCAGTTTCCAAATTTCGATTTGATTTCAAAAATTGTGATGGGGGCGGTAGAATTAAGTTTTTTTTGTAAGCACCTCAACACTCATGCGTTGGGAGTAGAATCGGAAACTTTGACAGGGTAACCGAAAAAAGCAATGTATCTGTTTATAAATAAGTATTTGGACCGATTTCTGGAACTGTTATTATTTGAAATTGTATATGCTCTTATACTTGGCGAAACTCTTCCATCATGCAGATAAAATAATTATATATTAAACACACAGTTTCAAAAATAAAATTATTTCTTCCAGTGACGCGTTTCGTTTTATATTTAAATAAACGTTGGACTGTCAGATTTTTCTCTGACAGTCCGGTACAGCACGCTGGATCATTTTGATGGGTGAACAGCGTCGTGAGGTTCGGACAATGGGTCGATTTCGTAGATTTGCGCAACTATTAAATCTCTCAATTTTGATTGACCTGAATCTCTACATATTGCTAATAAATCCAAACTGTTTTCGCAGTGTATATCAAAAACTCTCTAGAAACAAGATTCTAGTTGTGCCTTTGTGCACTAAACTGTAAGAAAGAACGAATTTCTTCAAGTATTTTTTCTAGGAAGCTACCAGCGAAACAAAGAATACGCAGCAGTGCTTTCTGACCTGTTAATAAATACCGAGATAAAATGGAACAGCGACTGTTCGTTTGCTACTCCTATTTCATGCACGATGGGGAAGGGAAATATTTAATGCTTCTTTTAGTTTCTTAGCTCCTATATAGGTTCTGAGTCACGTTCAAAAAACTCACTGAACTACTTAATGTATTTGGTGTCAATATGGCCTTCCTCAGATTGTCATTTTATATTACCTAAAATATACTTTACTCAAGGAATTATAAAATGGATTATTATCACTATTCGAAAAAAAGTGAATTCTTACAAAAATCGACATATGGATTGAAGATATTGGTTATTTCCTATTAAAATGGCATCATAATTCCTGATTTGATGAGATTATTTATATTCACTAGATATTCGTTAAATTAAAAGCAAAAATGTAATAACATTTTTTCAAACAAATATTTTGAATTTACAACAAAATAAATAAAGGTTTTATCTTCCAGACATCAATCGGAACACGAGTAAATTAGTTGAGGCAGCAGATCACATGGCTTTTAGAATTTTTCTTACTTATTCAGCTTTAATTACTTTAATAATTATTTTTGGATGTGTATATGTACATCCCAAGTATATATACTCGTGTGTACACTGTACAATGAGCATATAGAATGTAGAGTGTAGATGCTCTTACTTAGAGAAACTCTTCCATCATGGAGATAAAAAGATTTTTGTAATTGACACACAGTTTCACTCTTAAGGTCTTCATCATTAACTCTTTTGAGGGCTCTTAATGAAATGATACGTATACTAGTATGAAGCCTAGCATATTTCTTGTTTAGTTTTACAAGTATATTGTATTTCGTAAAAAAATTTTTGTAATGTAGGTTTTGCCTAAATGCTATATTGATAGAGTTAGGCTGAAAATTTTTAGGACAGATAACTATTGCGCTGTTCTTCTTTTATTTGCCGTTTTTTATTTTCAAAGGATGTTGCCCAAAAAGTAAAATCTTTCAAGCTGAAACTAATGTAGAAGGGGGTATCCAGGAGACATGCCTCCAGGAATATCTGAAAAGATTCTAGGTTCGGAGAAATATGTACCCAAATCGTTGTATTTATTCAATGGTCTAGTTGTCTAGTGGTCTAGCTAAATGTCCAGTGTTCTATACAGTAACACAAAGGAGGCGGATGTCAGAATTGTCCAGAGGATGAACATGCCACCAGAGAGGAAATCGTATATCCCTATACGTCTTGAAAGGCTTGAGGAGGAATCTTAGTAGAAAGCAATCCCGTTAGTAGCAGAGACAGTGGGTAACAAAGGAGTTTTCGGGAAAGCTGACACTGTAGCAAAGGGAAATTCCGCTGTGTGGCTCGCTGGGCATGGTGGCTGGGAGGGGGATGAATCCCAGAATCGTTGGAGGGGTGAGAGGGTGACAGACGACGCGGCGTTGTGGCGCCAGTCGGGCGGACGTCCCGACGCGGCTGGCATCCTGAAGGACCGATCAACATCCAAATAGAAGACGGACTGAGAAAAGTGCATCGCAAATGATTCACGTTTATATTTTCGTATTAGTGATCGATCGTATAATATTAGAGTTCACACTACTACACTAAACGTCTAAAAATCGTTATCCCACGTATTCTCTCTCTATCCTGTAAGGACTTTGTGCAATTAAATACATAAAATATATGTGAAAAAAGCGCGGGCGCGCTTTTTTTTGAAAATCGACAGGATCAAGCATATTCATCTATATATATATATATATATATATATATATATATATATATATATATATATATATATATATATATATATATATATATATATATTATAATAATCAGGAAGAACATGACTGACACTGAGGCCTCACGGGGCATACAGACAGAAGTGCGTTCTTCAAAATCGCTTTCCAGATTTGTTGATGTTAAACACGAAGCTGTTTTTAACACAAGGCATCATGGGGCAAATAGCCCATTTTTTCGCAAATGACAATTCTCCGGGTAATCAGTGATGAAAACGGAATTTTATTGTGCCAGACATTGGTTTTCAAATCACCTTTAATTCTATCGATACTGAATTTTTGAATTCTTACATTAAATCTTATAATCTAATCACAAGCAAAATATAGAATTTATGTATTTTTCAAATACTGGTGGATGTGTATACCATAATGATACGTAACACAATCAGCCATCTCAAATTAATTACTCAACTTAACTTAAATGTAATTTTATAACGAATATCTAACACAACAAATTATGAAGTTCTGCCCCACTTTGCGCCACTACGGTGTATGTTTTGCTCAACTGTCATCAGATTCTAGAATTGAGAATCACACTATATGGGGTAATGACTAAATACAGTATGCTTATGAATTTCGTAATGCAAGTATATAAAATGAATACATTTTTTATAGATAACCTTTCGCAAAAGCTCAAAGCCTATTGCGCTCCAGAAGCGCTGCATGAGGAGAAATATCAATTCACATTGACCTTGAAACCCCGGCAGCTCATTCCAAAACGCCAAGTTCTCCAAACGCTGGTTCGAGGAGCTGAAAGTTCGACCTGGTGACGATGCGCTCGTTGGGCCCCTCTAGTATTTGTACTGGCCACTCTTGATGTCATTATAAGAGACAGCTTCCTGGAACATTTGCCATGTTAGTATCTGAAGAACAGATACAGATCAACCATCCTTTTTCGATGTTCTGACTGTGGAGGTCTTTTGTAAGGTCCGGCGTATCCAATAGACGTAATGCTTTTTTTTATTCTGTCCAGGATCTTTAGGGAGTGTTCGGAGTGCATTCCCATACATGCGTGCAGTACTCCAGTGATGGTCTCATCTGAGGCTTGTAGAGTAGCAGAAGCCGTTCGGGTGAATACAATTTTCTGGATGAAAGATAACGAATGCTTTTTAGGTGCTTTCATTCAGTTTTGTAACTGTTCTTTTGGAATTGAATAAGAAATCCTTGAAATCCTTTTGAAAAATTCCAATAATGTCCATTATTTCCAAAACTCATTCAAATAGGTCAACAGTTCTAAAATTCAATCATAGTCTTCAATAAACTGAGGCTAAATTGTACTTTTGTAATTATAGTTGATGAAATGCAATTAAAAATTCCATCAGAAGATGCTGAGATAACTTCCATACACTAACAAGAAATGTAACTAACACATAACATATTACTGGTCCAGAGGAACCATTATTTGTATTATGTAACTAACAATATCTGCAAATATGTTTGTCTTGATCGTGAAAATGATACCATTTTTTGGGGCACAAATATCCGGATGTCGCTAGCTAAATATTGATGTAGCCGTTATCTTTGCATCTTAGGCTATAAACGCTGTTCGTGTTCCACTTCTGCGAGAGCTTATCTAGATTCTATTTTTTTCTAATTTTGATGTATAAATTAGGATAATTAAAACAATTAGATAAGATCCAATCCATTTTACTTCCCCCGCTATAGTACAAGATTCTTGTAATCCGGATGTAAATCACCCAATCAGATAGGAACATTGATTTCGAAATTACTCGTATCGTATTGCATTATCACAGAATCCACTAAAAAAGTTTTAAAATATTTAAGATTGAAAATTTATAGGTTTACAATAAAAACATAAAAGATATGATCAATTCTAAAAATTAACTTTCTTTAGGGCTGAAAAATATACCGAATTGAGGGTTCATTCAAACAGAGAAAACAGCCTAGATCGCTCAGATGTCTACATTTTTTCACTGTGTTATTTTTATGAATAATAGTGCTCAAATGAACATAACTTTTTCATTTTCGATACCAAAGAGAATATTCATACTAAATGCATTTCATGTAGATACAATCATAGAATGAAATCACATTTATATTGCAATTACGCGCCTTTTTTTATACTATCTGAACTTTCTGACCATATTGCACACAAATTATACCGTTTACTACTTAAATGAAACGCTTGATGATCATTATTGCGTATGTCAGAGTTTAACTATATAAATCATCTACAGGCATATATTTTTTTAATAATAGTCTTATGTCTGCAATGAAAATCAAAAAAAACCATATAAAACTGAATTTCATATCAAGAAAATGATACTTTTGAACTGGCTAAGCGCTGATATCACTTACAATATTGTTACAGTAACAATAATGCTTTCGTGATGAATTAATTGTATTTTATTACTTATTTAACTATTATCAATTTTTCATCCAATTATATCAATATCTAGGTCACCAGAAAATGCTTGAGATGCTTTAGAAAGTATAAGAACTTTGTTGAAATCAAAACAATATTTAAACCTGTTAAAATACGGAATTAAATTGAATACTTTTTATTGCTAAATAAAGATCTATAAGAGCTAAATTATGACAAAACCAAGAACAAAAAAACCTTTGCCTTTTTTTTGCAAAGTATTCATGTCCTTCATTATCACAAGTCTGTACCAACAAATACGAGTACATGCCTTGTCGTTGAGGCAGTACAAATAATATTTTAACCATCAGGTGTTCATGAAGGGGATGAAGAGGGATTTATTCAATTAAAGTTAATGTGCAGCTTAGCAGTATTAAGTTTTCATCGATGATATATATCACCCTGTCCACACTATAATACTGAAAGGGCACGATAAACTCGCGTTGAAGCCATTCCATTCTCGGGAAACACAGTATGCAGGAAGCCCTACTTTTTTATTAATAGGTTTTTTCATGAACACTCGCGAGGGGACAATTTCTTTCTGTTACACCCCGGGGATATTGTATTCGTGTAAATGATCTTTAATTTATGTTACAGCTCTGATAATGCACAGAGTGTTTGGATTATGGTTGTTTACGAGGGATGGCATTTATTATGTTTGTTTTTTGTGTAATAGAATCGAGATGTTATAAAACTACGAATACTTTTTGTATATACCTTGTAAACTCGTATAACGTCAGGACTTCTACCATTTAATCAATATTCTAGGAGCTATAAAGGATAGTTTTTATTTAGTGTTCCGCCGAATTTTTGCTGAATATGTGTATTTGAAGGACATTTACCTGATTCAAAATTGCTAGATAATTCATTTTTTGCAATACGTAACAACGATTTTCATAGAAATCCCTGAATTCATAGTGTGTACTTTTATTCTTATTATATAGTTTGAATTGAAATCAAAATTTCTCAAGATGTTGAGATTACCTATTCCGGTAAATTTGTGGAATTTTCTGTAGTTCTGACATATATTATCACTTAATCAATTACATGTATTTGAGGTTAATTGCTGTCGGCCTCCCTTTATCAAGATTACCTACCTACAACCCATAAAGGAGACCTAATCTTGGAGAAATTTTTCATTATGATCGATAATCGATGTCATGCATTTCCGTCAGTTTTTATGTCAGTCAGTAACAGCTTTCATTGCCTGATCACTTCATCAAATAAAATATTTTAGGGTGCTCAAAAACTTCAGAATTTTTGAGCCTCTTTTCTGAATGTTTTTCAAGTTACGAATCTCTTCAACCATATTTAAAATTTTGGGGTGATATTTTCCATAAGTTGGCGAAGCAGCCGAAACGTTAGTGAATTAATTCCTCAACATATACACTGATCAGTGAAATGATAAACTAACCCCATAATAGCTTTAGGCCTTCGAATTGCTTATTTTACTTAAATGACAAAGGAATTGTACCCAACCAATAAATGATTTACAAACTAATTTTTCCGAATGCATTACACCAAGTCACACGTTTAGGTGTTTTACAATATTATCCTGTTTCCTAAAACAACTACAAATTTTTAATTTACTAACCACGACTATTAAACGGAATCCATTCAAATGATTTGTAGATCCCCATTCAGCAATTTTAAATATCTTCGTTGATCTGGATAGGATATTGCGAAGCTGTATGTAGGACTAGATGGTATTTCCATCAGTTCATTGATGTACAGCAAGCAGAGCATTGGAGGAAGAACAGATCCCTGGGGAACGCAGCCCTCGATGGTAAATACATCGGATGCATTTCCTATAGAAAGCTTTCAATATATCGAGTACGACGACTCGACACTCTTCATGAAGTTATATTGCTACGCTCGCAATGTGGGTGACGTAAGCTGGAAGATCTCCCGTGGATCTAGGCTTTCGAAAGCCGTACAGATGATGGTTGGTTGTCTAGTGAAAACATAAAAGTCCTGTCATAATGAAATTTTTATCTAGACATATTATATCTTGATTAAAAAAGTAAATGGCTTAGACTCGAATGATGTATACTAATATTTCATTTGTTAAAATATAGTAAATAGCCTCGACATTTTCCAATTGGAAATATCGCCATACAGATAGAAAATGTCACATACTCGTACAACAAAAGAGAATATTTTCTGGCATTCAATTCTGCTGCAACAATCAAACCAATAATTGAAAAAAAAATGAAAACAATTTATAAATTTTGAATATAAAATTTTATTCATATTGAGTTATTGTCTGGATTTGTCAGATATTGATTATAATTATTGCCTTGCTCTATAATATCGCAAATTGTAATTCGGTATAGAGTGTTTTGATGATTCTCGATATTTGCGTTTTGTGTCCGTTGAAATCTCATATGTCACCAGTGCCGAGCACCCAATATGCACAATATCCCGAAATTAATTGAACTGGTAATAGGATACTTTACAAATAACTGTGTCATTATGTCCTGATTTTGAATTATTTGTGAAGAATACATTTCATTTCGCCAACAATGTAAAGGCAACTAGTAGGGTAGGTGGCTAAAACATAAACAAAGCTATTTAATACATAGATAGAACTCTGTTGGACTCTTCAGTTACAAAAAGCTATATAGACCACGTCAAATTAGATGAACTTATTACGTCAATGTGAAACGATGATAAAGACAAAATTTTCCCATTGTAACATAAGAGTCTATTCAAAAAATTGTACGTACAGTAACAGCTAATGGAAAATCTGGAAATTTGTATGTTAATTTATTCACCCAATTTGTTTTCAAGAGCTGTAAGTAGTTTGCAGTCTGAAGACAGAAATTGTACGAGACATCTCGTGTAAAACGCTTGTTCATATTTTGTGGGACTTGCCACAGTAATACCGTAGTCAAAACTTCACCAAGTCAAAGTTGCACTTTCCGAGTTATAGAAGAGTTACTGAGGTCAAGGATTATTGGACAGAGGCGACGACGATAGACAGACAGACGGACCTACTAAAGTACGTGACATGATTTTTGATCATCAAGGAGACATATTACCTCGGTTAATCATTTTTTTATTACTATAATTTCCCCGCCTGCGCCTATTGCGGGAAGTGGAGTTCTCTCTTACCATTTCTCAATACCAACGATTTATGGTGAAATTACAGATTCGGCTAGCAGTTATATATGAATTTGAGCCGTTATACACGACTAACGCATAAGAAGAAAAACTTGAAATTAACTGGCCCTGGAATTCTTGATCCCGTTTGACCCTGCGGTGCCTATAATAAGAATTCCAGTACTGCTTACAATAGTGTTTCAAGTTAATTGATCTGAGTGTAGATTTTTCCCATTTCCAGGGTACGGCTTAGATGAACCCAGCTTACAAATTCAGCCAGACCAGAAGCTCATCAGCAAAGAAGTAGGCGCCAGCTTAGCATTGACTTGTAGACCGAGGGTACAGGATCCTAGGCTCATCAGTCAACTTGAATGGAGAGACCCATATGGACGAAGGATAGAAAAAAATAACAGAACAAGTCCTATTACATTGCAGGTATTTATGTTTTATTTATGTTAGGTGAAATTCCAAATCAATTCTGTCTCTAAGGACCATTTTTTTACCTAATTTAATTCAGATAGCTCATACGTCATTTTGGTGAACATGACATCTTATAATGTGAATGAAAGATGGAATGGACATACATTACCAAGTTCTCTTTTCACTCGGAATAATGTTGTGTATTCTACTGTTCAACATACAGCAAACACTTTATCCTGGCGTTCTGATAAAAGTCTATAGTGGAAGGCCGTTCGGTGGAATTTGTTTATTTTCAAGGTAAACTTTTTATCCCTGCCCTTCTAATCGGATGCCATCTGGACAGTATCTGAGACTGTCTCAAGGGATAGCTACCTTCTCAGGATCACGTCCCTTCCTATCCGAGAGAAAAAGGGACAATTTATTTACCTTAACCGGTTTTCGATGTTACAGCCTTTACTATTGGGAATGGGAAATTTCTCTACGTCGAAATAGCAATTCCAAACAGTTTTAGTTACCTTACTTTATTGAGCATTTTTAGTCAAAAAATATAAATATCTGTATTGGTTGAACAGTATGTATGACATGACAATTCATATGTTAGAAATAATAATGTTAGATATGATTCGATTTAATAAAACCCCCAATTATTGCCTTGTATGTTTTAGTAGTATCTTAATACAATCCAAGAGTGGTTCAAATGCTTTTTTCATTTCATTTTTTTGCGCCGCCACTGGGTTTATGTTTTTATCTGTTAATTTTTTTGACCTCGCCGCAGTATGAAGTAATGTGTAAAAATGTCATTACAACTGTACTAGTAGTGTTGTAGTTCAGAGAATGGATTGATTAATTCAATTTAAATCCAGAACTATCAAAAATTATGATATTACGTTTTCTTCTATGATAGGACAGATTTCCGAAATATCCGAAACTTTTTAATGCTTTTAAGGAAGTGATGTCAAAATTCCATGATTCATTAGTAGTTCTCAGTTTCAGGCAGTCGCGGATAACGTCGAACAGTTTTGCAACACATTCGTGTGTTATTATTCATAATTAGTGAATAAATATCATCTAACAGATAAAGTTATATTCTTGGTGATATCAAACTGATTTTGGTACATGATAAATTGGCTGAACACGTATTGAAAGCGTTTAATAAAAAATAATTATTTTTTTTCAGCATTTATCTGACGAGGTCGGAGTTGTACTCATATTTTCAAGTTTGACAGAAAATCAAGCTGGTAACTACACTTGTCGAGGGGTGTACTCGAACTCAGAAACGCTTTCTGCCTCTATTGAAATACAAACGTACGGTAAGTGACACACTCACATCACTATTGGATACTAAAGTAAAAAGGAGTTGTTATGTTTCGACAATAGCGTAATTGATACAAAACCAAATGGCATTGAGCGATATATAAATTTAAATTCCAACAGGAAGAACAATAACTACAGGATTTTGAAAGATTTAGGAATTGGATAAGTAAGAGACTTGACAATGAGTTGTATTGATCTCTCGCAAAATTGAATGTTTATAGTTGACTAGTTTTTGCGTCATGGGTGTCAATTTATTTTCAATTATTCAAAAATTTTGCATGTTTTTTTTAGTACTACTGTTATGTTCTACTAAAACACGCGCAACGCTTTTGAGCATGGAAAACCATGTGACAGCAACAGTGTTTTCTATTTGAGATACATGCATGACCGTCCCAAGGATTCGTTTAAGATGGGTCTCGACCTAGCACAGAAGGCGTTTCACATGGGATTCCAATATTTCGTTTCCAGCGCTCATTTTTCAAGATAATGGAACGATTTTTTTGGATTGTTAGAGAATGGTTGGTTCAATGCTCGTACAAAGCCCTTTTTGCAATTTTCGATACAAAATTCTAGATCTTTTTACATGAATATAGAATTGTTTTGCTTCATTTCGGATGATTTTTTACCTTTTGGTAACCAAAGTAACCAAAATATCAAGAAAATGGCTTCACACGGGCCGAGCATAGAGCCATCCTTCCTCTATGATCTGCATTAAAAAAAATTAAATATGTTCAAAATAAGCGCTTCAAACGAAATATTGTGGCACCGAACATGACAAATATTTTTACCGAAGCACCCTTGCGAGAATATCTAAAATTTTGTATCAAAAATTTAAAAAAAAGCGGCTTCGTAGGAGTATAGAACCAACCTTTCCTTATCATTTTCTAAAAAAATCGTTCCAGCATCTTGAAAAATGAACACTGGAATCGAAATATTAGAAACCCTTGCAAAACGCCTTCTATTCTAGGTAAAGTCCTCACCCAATATTGAAAGATTATTCATTATTTTTAGTATTTTTACTGAATGCATTACATAAATTAACTCTCTAGTCAAGGCTGTTCTTGACGCCTCATATATTTTCAGTAACACAATTATCAAAATGTCCTACTAAAGATGATTTTGCACCCCTACTTGCATTTTTTTGTCACTTCTTATTTAGACATCTTAGCCTCTTTTGAATAATAATTTGGAAATCTATATAGGTTGAAAATCTGCAAAAGTCACTTCTACTGTACGTCATATCCTGAAATAATTTTACGTTCCAGTGGACATAAAGTTCGTCGATGCTCCCGAAAACCAGTTCCCAATCGTGGGCGATAACTTCAAGGTAAAGTGCAAAGTTCAAGGTGACCCCCCACCGATCGTCGACTGGAGCAAAGGTGACATAACCATCGTATCTAACGAAAAATATGTAGTGAATCCTGATGACCTGCTTATCCGGAACGTCACAGAACTTGACGATGGAGTGTACAAGTGCACCGCATTTGTTTCGAATACTGGACAGATCAAAAGTAGGAATATCATGGTGAGTGGTCCTGAATTGTATATCCTCTATTCAATGTATTCTATGTATGTATTCCATTTCTCAGTATCGAATTAATTAATATTTTTTGTGAGAATTGATAAAATTTTTGCGATACAAGTTCGCAACTAAGAATAAATTATTGCCTGATCAGACACATAAAAATGAATTCTCAGACGAAGAATATGTGCTTTTATTCAAGTATACCATATCTTCCTATATAAGCAAAGCTATAATAATATTAAAGTATTTTTTGATCATCTAGGTATAGTTGATTCATGTGAATATTTTCAATTCAAACCTGGAAAAGTCTTGGAAGCGAGAACAGCAAAATCTCAAATTAAGCATATTATAATATTGAACTGATCAGAACAGAGAAAATATAATTTATAAGAATTCTATAGTGTTGACTGAAACATTTCATATTCTTGGCGCAAATAGTTCAACTTCATTATATAATTTATCATCTGTATAAACATTCGGTAATTTTTATGAGCTGTTATGAAAGCTACTGTTGGTTCCTTTACCTTGAAAAGAAGACGCAGAAAAGTGTCAAAACTATGTGACTTCTTTCTTATCTTTATCTTTGTCAGTCCCGCTGAAATGCCGTTGATCTTGACAAGAAGATCGCTAGTCTTAAATTGAGGATTTCTTTTTGTGTGCAGTTATAAAATCAGTTTTCTGATCTAAAACAGAATATTGAACAAAACATATATTCTATATCCATAAATCAACGGTATATTGAATAAAAAAGATTGTTAGCTGTATCAGCCAGGAATATATGAGTAAGTACATCAGTCATACAGCTGTAGAGAGAATCAGAGGGAACAGAAATACGGATCAAGGATCACCATATGGGGGGTTAAAGTAGGTACCTAGTTTAGCTCCTAACTATGCAGTATCGATTTGCAATAAAAAATAACGTCGTTTAACGTTTTTATCTCTCTGATTTTTACTTAGTCACTTTTTTATCCGACTCTGTAGGGCTATAGTTTCCTTCAAGATCCACTACTGCTCAACAATTCAGACTGAAAAAATAGCTCCTAAATTATTGCTACAATCCTTTATCGATATTTCAACCATTCACCAACACCAATCGGTCCATTTCCAGGAGTTTGAAAATATCGCATGGGAATTGCATAAAGGTATTATTATTTCACATTTTTTTTCGTTAGGTTGAAGTACAAATTCCTCCGAGAATGGAACCAATGGATCCTCAGAGAATCACCATCATAGATGGTGAATCAGCATTTGTAAAATGTAAAGCAGCGGGAAAACCACCACCAAGCTATCAGTGGATAAAATTGGAGGAACGTAAAGATCTTTCAGTAACTGACAGGTTTGAGGTTAAAAAGGCTACAGGAGAGCTGATAATCAACAGAGCGGAGTACAATGACAAAGGTGGGTAAATTTCGCTTACGATCAGGCATTAATTTGGTAATGGATTGTATAATTTATGTTAAAAAAATGGTGTCAAGCAGGTTGAGTCTCTTGAGTTTCTCACGGAATGATACCATTATAAAAATAAGGGTTTGGATCGAATTTTGAACTATTGTTCTCATGGAATTGAATTTAAAAATATTTGAAAACTTCAATGTATAATATTCCAAAAATTTCTATAAATTTTGAATTTATAAGATTTCCGTAATTTTTAGTACCCCTTTAAGAAGACGAGCACTTCTAAAAACCCATAAAAAACTTCAGTTTATTATTATTTTATCGGTGCCACCGCACGTGGAATACGGAGTCAATCTACTTGATGGCATTAGAAGCTAAATAGCACTTATGCATTACCTAACCCCATTGAGCTAAAATATCTGTAGTAATAATTGATAAAAAAGAAGCGGAACTAATCAGCCACCTTTCTAATTTTTAACACCCCCAACATCAAAGGCCGCCGCTACTGCACCAATTTTCAAAAGCTACAAGGCCTTTTCTTCCTTGCTATAGTTGTAACCTAGTGACATCAAATTCCTAATAGTATTTTCCGAGTTATAGATGGCATGTATTAACGGATACACAGACCGTCAGACACGAATGACATGTTTTGACGTGACTATATGTCATCATGAAACACCAAGAAAACATAATATAGGAAACTTTTCGCAATTACAATACTTCGCCCGTCTATTGGCGTGAAATAAATAAAATAATGATTGATTCGAATAATCAGTAATAATTTGAGACAGATTTCAAGTAAACAATGTCTGGCAATCACTAAAACTCATAGCTCTAAATCAATCTAGTACAGCAAAGTGTCGTTTCTAAACTAGAAATTAAGTGACAAATTTTACTCAAATCGGGTTGCATTATTATGGATTCTATATTATTATCGCAAAAAATATCTTATATAGGTATTCAGATTTAATTCATTATTGGGCACGAAAATCAGGAGACAGAACTTTGCAAATTACATTCTGATTTCGAATGTATTATCTTCAAGAAGTCTTATCTACTTTCTCCTTCCGATTATCCTACTTTAATGTTTGTACCTTAGTTATTTCAGCTTCACTTTAGCTGTTACTGCTTGGAAAAATGGATTTTAATCGTTCTGTGTCTAACACACTTACTTATACTTATACTTCTTTGTATGAATCTGTGCTGGCTCAAAAATTAATTCCTACGTTACCTACACTTCAAGACCTGTGTTCTTGGCCTTGTTCATGTATCCCAATTTCCTCTTTCCGTTTAGTTTTCAGTTGTCCGTGTAAATTCACTCGCTAATGTAAACATATTTTTCGTGTTTACACACATCTTCCAACTTCCCAACATCAACATCATCAGATTTCACTGAGGTATTGGAGATTGATTGTTTTTTTTTACTTTTCAAGGTACATACCAATGTATAGCGACGAATAGTGCTGGCAGGGCTAACACTACGGTTACAGTAGACGTATATGTAAAACCAAAAATATTCGAGCTTCTGAACGTGACCTCGGCAGAAAACAGTTCCACTGAAATCACGTGTAAAGCATTCGGAAGACCATTGCCCAGAGTTACCTTTATGAAACTCAGCACAAAAGAGGTCTTCACGGTTGGGAGGCAACCACATGATCATAGGATCATTCTGGAACAACAGGTTAGTAAAGACTGACTACGATACTCTCCATTGGACAGAAATGTTCTATGAAATAAGGCAAACCAAATCCTATGAGGCTCACAACAGTGGTCTCACAAAAATAAGCACTCGTCATACATGAAAAGAAATGCATTATGTTTGGATAGTTTCACCATCCAAATATGACGAATAAGACGATTGAAGATAGTGAATCATCAGAAACGTCAAGCCATTCAAAAATCCTATGGACAATGAAAGTTCAAAACACAAATTTTTCAAGATTAAGACTGCTTGAATAATATTGAATACGTGTTGGTATGACCCAATTCGTATTTGTTTTCCGCATGACATATGAAACGTACTGTCAAGAATACTTACCTACATACCTGCTGGGCGTCTATTTTAGCATTAGATATGCTAAAAATAAATAGGCGATAAAAAGACTATATTCAAATTTTTAAATTTAGCCACAATTCGAGATATTCGAATTGCGTTCACACAACCTGCAATATCGATTACCTATATTAGCGGATTTACGCTTTAAGCCCATCATATTCACAACCTATCGTATGCATCCAACAGGTGTTCGAAAACAAAGGAGAGACATTCGGAACGTTACACATCGATAAATTGAACAGAAGTGACGATGGTCTGTACGAGTGCAGAGCTGACAACGAGGCAGGGACGTACTATAAAAATGGACACATCACCGTCGAGTTTGCCCCTACTTTCGAGAGGACGAAAAATTTACCACCTGTATATGGATGGTGAGTGTATCTATGTTAATACCCTTTCAGTTAGACTAGAACGCGTTTTGTGCAGCTGATGGTAAACGCATAAATATCAGCAACGATGGCGCCTAATATTTTGCAATTCATTTGTTTACTCTTAGAAAATAGACTATTTATTATCCATAAATATCGATGGATCCTGCTTTCATTGATATAAACAGATCCTTTGGTAAAAAATTGATAGTTCAAAATTGTTTATTGCTGCTTTTGAAATTGTCCAAAAAAATGTGCTTAGACATGGAACAAAATTCATCAAAGTACTCACTTCAAGGTTAGGGTGAATTGAAAGAAAAAATCAATTTTTTTTCATAAATTTCTTTCACTGTGATTCTGTTCAATTGACACTGTTTTGTTTCTCAGGTACAACAAACCAGGCAACTTGAGTTGCATCCCGGAGGCAATACCAAATGCGACCATAATTTGGAAGCACAATGGACTTCAACTATATAACACATCGAATATCGAAATTCATGGCAAGGGGCCCACTTCAAACCTGATAGTCAGAGCTTATAATGAGGAGAGGCTGTATTCTATATATGTTTGTGTGGCTTCTAACAAACATGGTAAGATAAATGTTCTGTAACGCGATATACATAAAATAATGGGGTGAATTTGGGATGTAGGTAATACCTATCCCAAGAGATATAGTTTTCCACAAATCTACAAACACCGATAAATGTTTTCCCGAATCTTCATAACAGACAACAATGAGTAGATTTTGAATGCATCAAAATACTGTATGTATGTTCGAGGAAGCATCACGTGAAACATAGACGTGAAAGTTGGAAATTTCTCTCTCGTAAATATATGAAATATGAAGTTTATAATTTCCACAATGCATAAGACCTGCTATGGACATGCATTTTTCGTCTTTAGCGTATACTGGTCAGTATACCCTCGCGGTCTAACTGAGCAATTAGGTGGTATATGTGTAACCCAGTCAAGGGCGTGGTAGGACCTTGACTTCTTAAGATGTCAGTGGGCAGCGCAATTTTTGCATATGAGTGACTATGGATTATAAATAATAGAATGATTGTCCGGCAAGCAAAAGAAAAACGCTTGCACAGTTCAAACATAATTTCTATTGCGCATTTTATTTTCAAGTCTACCTGATATTATTTTTTTATATTCAGGTGAGAACGAGCTACCCCTTCAGTTACACAGAGCGTACGTTCCTGAGGTTGCCCAAATGACTGTGGAGTCAATCACAGCAACTACGATCAAGTTCAATATCATTCCAAAGGGCAGTTTTGAGGGATTGCCTATTAGATCCTACACAATACAGTACAGGCCCAGAGGCGAGTTGGATTGGAGTTTTGCTAGGAATCACACGTGGAGTTTTGGTAAGTACTTTTTTGATCTATAGGCAAGTTTGATAGTAGTAGGCAAGATGTTCAAAAATACTTGTATTAGCCATAAGTCAGTTCTTGAGTCTTACTTCACGCTGATATAGCAAAATTCTTATTGTGGATACTATATATGGCTCCTGAGAGTATATGTTCAAAAACAAAAATATATAAACAAATAATTGCAATTTCATGATTTCATCTACAAGATGTAAACGGATTTATTTAGTTTTCTTGATGACAGTATCATGTAAACTATAGGCTATATCAGCCAAAATTCAAACATCAGTTATACACGATTCTTCCCTTTACGAGGATATATGTAACAAAATGTTGGTCCTTATTGTGGACAATGTTGATGACTCTGGTGCAAAAAGTGAAACTGTATAAAATAAATGTTGCAATTTTATTGTAAATGTACACTGTTTATTTTAGTCTTCCTGGAAATTTGGGCCATTTGCTTTGTACCATCTGATATTTCTTATAAATAAGGCTTATTAGTTATCTTTGAACAAAGGTATTGGATCAACATTGAACAAATATGTGACAATTCAATATATACCTATTGAAATATTATAAATTGCAAAATGTATGATTAAATTTAGCTCGCAATAGCATGGTCAAAATATGAGGAATTAGTATTCTGTAACATTAACTGTCACATTGTCTTTTTAACGAACATATAGGGTAAGCATGTATTTTATTTAGTCTCGCACATGCGTGTCTTTAGTACTTATCAAGCAAACAACTGCTTAAATAAAAAGCAAATATGTATAAAGATTTCAAGTTTAATTTAACTAAGCATCATCTGTTATCTGGCCATTTACAAGTCTTCAATGACGAGAAACACATTTGAAAAATATCACTCATAGGATAGACCATATACTAATAAGTACTGAATAAGCAACTAATGCTGTTTTAGATAGAACCTAAACCGTTTGCAGATTAGCTAAGTATACTTGAAATACTCTTATAGTCAAACATGCATTACATTGGACTTTGATACGAAAAATGTAATATTGATCAACTACTACATTATTAACGTTCTTGGACTCTACATTAGTTGCATAAATTTGTATCGTAACATTGTTCACAGGTGCTCCATACTACCTCGAGAACCTCGTACCGGAAGAGACGTACCACTTCCGAGTAGCAGCCACCAATGACGTGGGCACCGGGCATTTCCTCAACGTCCAGTCGCAAACTATGCCGAGGAGATCGGTACCGGCAGAACCGAAAATCCTTATAGGATCTCACAAGGAGAAAAACATGAGTGATAGGGAGGATATGGTTATTCCAAGTCCTTATGCAGACCACTTCGAGTTGAGGTGGAACGTGCCCAGCGATAACGGAGAGCCGATACTGCACTATTTAGTGCGGTACTGTGTGGTGAGTTGGATATTTAGAGGAAATTCGAAATTATTTTACAGTTATTGTTGAATAGAATGAGCCTATTTTCTATTATAATTGAAACAAGTAATTACGAAATGAGTTGCATACACTGGGTGAAAGAATTCCATAGTTGAGATAAAATTGTGCAATATATACACTAGATTGCAAGAATGAAATCCTGTTGTAAGTGATACACTTCTGACGATGCTCTAAAAATTAAATCAAATCTTGTTACTAAACCCCGACTTAAATTTATGGAATCCATCCTTCCCCCCATATTGATTTATTTTGCAGCCTTAATAATGCTTATTTTGATAAGTAGTAATTCAACTTATTTCCAACTTGTGATAAATTCAAGTTTCTGATCATCTATTCTGTGGAAATTTGTTAATCTTTATCTATTTTATAATTACTGGATACAAATAACAATCAATTATGAATAAAAACATTAAATTTTCACATACAAGGAAAAAAACTATTTTTGCTGCTGTATTTCATAAGAACAAGAACAAGATATGGTTATCATTCGAGAATATCATTCAGTGGTTTTCTAAAGTAATGTGTGTTTGCTTTGGAGCTGCCAATGATTCTGCGACTTTGGATTGTTACAGCGGCACATCTATCATGCAGGGCGACTTACCACAACATCCTTTGTAAACTTTTACAATTGTAGCATCACTGGGTACTCTTGGCAATATAAAGTGCATTGACTTGAGAACCTAATAGACAACCCCCTTTGAGGTGAACTTGGAGGCATGTTGTTATTAAACCTTTAGCTGGAATAGGAAATACGACATATTTGCTCCATACCACGATACACATAAATCGGTATGCTACTTTAATTCGTTCACAGAACCACCAAGTTGAGCATAAGTGATCAACAACGTATATAACAGGCCAGTGGAGAATATACAAAAACTGTATTTTTAATTTCAGACGGAGAAGATCAACGGTCTTTGGCACGACAAGGACTGCAGCGAGCAGATCCAGCAGTCGGTGCAATATACCAGCTACCAGTTGGACAGCCTGCGGCCAGACACTGTGTATAAGGTGGAGCTGCGTGCGCACAATAGTATCGGTGACAGCTCGCCTGCGCAGATCCGCGTGCGCACTGCCCGAGGTGAGCCACGCAAAGACACCCTCTATTACACTACTTACAACACTTACACTAGTCGGGCGGCGAGTAGGCCTGATTGTTGCGTCCTTCTACTCATTTGTGTTGTTTGTGTTCGTTGTTTTGTCCGTGTGTTTTGTTGAGTTTGGTTTTGTTTTGTAGATTACGCGATGAGGTAACAGTTCCTGGAGGAAATTATATTCGAACGCTGGTTCGCAAATGGGAGACGACCAAATAATGCAAATTTATTTACTGCCTGAAAAACAGTCTAGTAATTGGAGATGCGAAGGAATGAATGGTGGGGTAGATCAATCTTTGATACTCAGCACCGGTGTAACAATTTTGTACACTGTGGCGTAGCGTAATTGGTAGAACGTGCTGATACGGATTACCGCTAATCTGAGTGCGGATCTCGCCAACACCAGGTTTATTTTACTCGTTTTTCACAGTGTAAATAAATTTGCATTAGGTAGTTGATTGATAATTATAAGCTTTGTAATAGCATTCTATTCCTTCGTCTCCAACTGCTTATCTTTATCGTGATCATCGACAGATTTTGCAAATAAATAAGAAGCTGAGTGTGATGAATCCGAAAAAGAGGATTAATTTACCTAATTAGCTCAAGAACAGTTTGCATTCAACGACCTGTATCAAAAACGTTTCAAAAATAAGACCTTTAATCGCTTTTAATAATATGTAGGACAGTAAGTAGATGATGAAGGATACTGATATTTCCGAATCTTATAATTGTATCAGACATGTTGTAAACAAAAATCGACAGTTTGAACACTAATCGTAATACGGGTGTTAAATCTTAATATCCAATTCATGATACAATAAAGTTGTTTCCAATTTTGTTTCTTAAAACCTATCCGTATCAACTCCATACCTATGATTCTTTTTTTTGTCTTGCTTTACATTTATAGACTAGCTATGCTTTTACATATTTGCAGAGACGATTCAATTTTCCCTCGTACTTCAATTGCAAGCAAGCTATTCCCATTTTGGCTATTTCTACAAAATAAATTAAAAACCCTCCAGCAGCTGTTATGTCCGATTATAGAGACTGTTGAGCTACGTTAGTTTCTATTTTTGTACTTTTTTATATCGTTCCATAGCTACAGCTACGGTTTTACTCAGTGGCTTTCGCTTAAAAGGATATTTGCCTTAAAAAACAAATAATTGGTATGTAGCTTTAAGATAATTGATTTTGTATCGTTATAAAAAGTAATACCACCTGACACATATTTATCTTGTTGACATTCATTGCTAGATGGATAATTCTTATGCACAAAACAATTCATGATTTAGGAACATTGACTAATAGAATTATGTAATATTAACGGACTGATATGTTTTTCGTACCATTAGTTCAACCTCTCTATATAAATTGCACATGTATTAGCTTATCTATTTTAGACACATGAGATAGTGCTTTTATGGTATGAAAAGATACCAGAGCACCGAAGTTATTTTTTTAGTCACGTTTATGATATTAGGATATTATGAGGCAGTATTATTTTTCACTTTTTTATTATTTGTTTTTTGCTTTCATATTAGACTCTCTACACATGTCCCAAACTCCAATATAGCATCTTGCTGTGGAGAGTCACGAAATAATAGAGACTCAGTAAAACCTTTGTTGCTGTATCGGGTCAGCTTTATCTAGGATGATATCTGTTTTATCTGTCAATACTACTAGCAAAATATCATCGGCCGCTTATACCAAACTAACATCGGAATATTTTTATCTATGTTATTAGATTAAATTGATTTTTGATAGTGGGCCGGTGAGGTGCACCATCTTTATATTGTTTCATATTTTGTGATTTTCCACAGTAAAGCTAAACTGAATATTGAAAATAAATTAAATTTCTCACCTATATAGCATCATCGGGCTTATATTGGAACTGTTCGTCTAGAAACTGCTTAGTTTGTGCTCTACAAGCTGCAGTACTAGTGTTTTTTCTATGTAAATGGTGTTAAAAACAATAAAAGACTTTAAATTCATCGAATTATTCAGTTATTACTCTGCGAATTTTCTACGAACTGTTATGTTGAGAACGTTAGAATATATTGTGTTATATATTTTATTGTAATTTTTTTATATGTAATTGCATATCAATGTTCTTGACTAGACAGATCTAAAAAACTAATGATCATTCTGTTGACCTGAATGCAATCCAGTGTGTCAAATTATTATTTTGATCGTTTTACTTTAATTTTATTTTGCCTTACTGCTACGGATCCAAAATTTATTTATCATAATCGCTGAAGTATAATGACATAAAGTAGTATTGGAGATAGAAATTAGAATTGAAGGGATCAAATAGGCCGAAATAAAAGTACTTTGAAGTAGAATATATGTTCTAAATTATATCCTCAATAGTTAAATCTGATCTGACAATTATACTTCTGTGTAAGGATGTGTTTGAAAGTTGTGATTATAACAGAAAAAAGGTAAGTTTTTTACAAATTGGCTTTAAAGAATACAATTTGTTCAGTTTGACATGCTATAGTCATTCATCACTATTATAGACTGTATATTTTAATTTACCAGAATGTTGGAGAATATTAAATAAATAAATTTTGTATCTCTGCCAAAAGTTCGCATGAATTTTTAGTTTGTTTTAAAGTTGTACGTTACCTATTTTTGATGCAGATCCGTTTTTATTGGAGTCGCTTTAGTTTTACGTTTTGTCTTATTAACGATGTAGATAGAATTTACTAAAAAATGCTGCTTCCCAAATTATTTGTATTAAGAAAATTAAACGCATTTGGAAAGAGTTAGAAATACTCACATTAGAATGAGAACCAAGTAAAAATGTGCAGTCGGGACTCATACCCGTGCTTATAGCATTCCGTTGTGCTCGTGTCTACATGGCGCCACCACAAAGGGAACACCAGGAAAGATACCATCTATCTAAGCAGTAGATAACACAACGATTATACGTAGTCAGTCCATCAATGAGGTTTATGTGGAAAATTCGTGAAAAATTCATGAATGAATGGAAGAAAGAGGCTGTCCGATGCATAGGCCACCAGAAGGGTACTTTTGCACCTCTATTCTTGCTAGTCCACAAAATGAACCCTTTTCAAAAGCTGAGTGTGACCTTGGTCCTATGTTACACCGTGTGGTTCCAGATCTCTAGTCCACAGTATAGAGCACCTGTGATACCTCAAGGCCCCACAGTGCCATAATATCTGCTTCAAGGGTGCTCTAGTCAGATCGACTCAGTGACATTACCGCACACGATACGTACTATGATTGCGGTGCTGTGGTCTAATGGCCATAACACGAGAGGCTAGCATTCCGCATATAGATTCGAGTCCCATATGAATCAACAATTTTTGCTTGAGCTTTTCCGCTCTGTGAGTATTCATCTATTACTTTTTATTTCTGAACATTTACGGTTGATTACCCATTCAATCAGTGATTCCTACAGAGTACACTTGTTACGTAAATTTTTTCGATTATTTATTTTGGGAAGTAAAATAAATGTAGTTAGTTTTTCACGATAAGTGCTATATATTAATATAATACGTTTTTGGTGATAAAAACAATGCTGTATATAAAAGGTTATTATAAAGTAGGGGTTTATTGCAAACTATTATGTATTTTAAAGAAATTAAGTTGACCACCAGATGCTCAAGAAATTCGATTGATTAAATCATGGGATATCTTATATCCAACAGTGGTTTACGTGAATGCACGATATGTCATCAATTTAGCTGCTGTGCAGTATCAATCGTATCAACAAAATGTAGCATCATTCAGAATTTTTGGTCGAATTAATCACTAATACCAACATTCTTCATCGTGTTCTAAACAACAATTTTAACTACACAGCTAATCATACTTTGGGTTAAAATCAGGCGATCTTTAAGTTCGTAAATTCTTTCATGGCTTTCATGGTTCTTTAGTATCCGTGGAAAGGCATATTCCGGCCTCGATTCGGAATCTCATCAAAAAAGTGAAGTCTAATGATGAAATTAGTATGAAACTACACCAAACGGTAGTAACAGCCAACTATTGAACCAACTAGATTCTTTACTTGATTACTACTAGCTTGATTTTTTTAGATTAGATGAGACTTTTAAAATATAGCCCCTTTACTTTATGATGGCGCCATATTAAAATGCAGATTCTTTGATCAAGATAATTACAGTTGAAAAAAGGGAGTGGAAAAAATCATGAATGCATTATCAATCCGAGACGAATAAAAAATAGCTAGGGTAGATATTTATGTTTATATAAAAATTGTTTTCCTGGAGATAGCATTCAATCTCTCAGTTGCCTATGATTGAGAAAAATTGAGGCTATTCATCTTCCAATCTTTTTTCCTGTGTTCATCCAAAAACTTTTACTGGCATTCTTTAATGTTTTGACGTTTTTTGATTAATTAATGTGAATAACAATTTCAAAACTCACTATATACTATATATACTGCATGGCATATTTGTCACGCAGTCATTTTTAAATATTCTTTTTGCAAATTGATGCACATGGCTATTCAAGCTAAGGCTTAATAAATTTCTCTGTTATGTGTTAATGATTGTTGACATCTTTTATATTAATTCCTAATTTAAGTGAAATATAATCAGATATGTCTCATTAATCCATACTGGAGCTACACTTACGTAAAATGCATCGAATGATTTCAATTCACTCTCTGTATATAATAATATAAGAATTTCAATCGTATGAATATATGTTTGTGGAAACATCGATATTTGTATTCTAGAAGACTATATTATTTTTAACATTTATGACTTTATGTTACAGTCTTGAGTTAAAGATATTTTTTATGTAATTTGAGGTTTTTAAGACTGAAATACATATATTGAAAGTCGCCATCTCTAAATCTTTCATATGAATAGTAGCTGACGCAAAAACTTAATTTATTATTAATGAATTGATCTAGACTAGCATCTTCATGTGATTTGCAAAATATTGCTAAATATCGTTTTCATACTACGTCGTAGCAAAATGTAGCATTCTGCAAATCTATGAAGACTAACACAAAATATGTGTTACCTCCTAATAAAAAATGGTTTATCGATTCATGAAGCTGAACCTTGATAGCACAAAGAACGACATTGGATTAGAAGTAACATACTTTTTTAGAGAATCCATTTCATTTAAATGATCTGAAAGTATGTGCATAAGACAATGCACCAAATGCCTCTTTTTCCAGTACTACTATGAAGCTACATTATTATTCAAACTAATTGCGAAATATCAAGCAGTTGTATTATTTGTTGAACTTGTGATTTGATTCGTTATGAGCGACAGAAAATCACTATATACAATCATCCATCTGATCCAAGCAAGATCCCTTGAAGACCCACCTTTCATATGAAGCGTTCAATCTTCGTGGGCACATCTTTAAGAATTCCAACGATTACAGCTGTCGCTATGTGTACAATCGAATGCATACCTTGCTGCACTACTATAATGCATTCACAATAGAAATACGCAGCACATAGAAATACAAGTAGCAATCACCTAAGTAATATAAAATATGAAAATGTGCATGCATCATTGTTGTATAATCTCCTCAAATGAGTATTTTTCAACATATTTAACGAGTTTGAAAGGTACACCGAAAGTGGTATACAATCTCAAAATGTGTACGTGAGTTTCATATCTTTACTCCCAGAGTCCCAGCATAACATGTTGATAACACAGTTATTTTAGTTTCCTATAGCTCTAGTGTTAATCGTGTATTACGCATATTATCTATGTCGGTTTGACTGCACATTCCTTACTGTAGAATGCAACAGTTGTGACATATATTATGTAACTTAAGAAGTTTTTTGTACCTCCATCACACGAACAGTACGTTTTTGGCATTGTAATGTTTTATTCCTTTTTGAAAAACTACGTACGAATGGACAGCTTTATATTATTTTGTCGCTTTTTGTTGTTGTGAAGTGAAGTTTTGTGCCAGAGCGTGCTGCTTCCGTGAATTTTTCATAAATGCCGCTCGAAAGTCACGTGGATACCACCAAAACTGTACGTAGACTATCTTTTAATTATCCTACAATGGGAAACTAGTTTATTCCAATCTTTGATAGATAGAATTAGCGTAATGAGGATGACTATTGTTGATACATTAATAATATCTCAAATATAGTTCAAATACCTTCATGAGATGATTATTTTCAGGGGTGAGGTACAATATCTCCTCATGTTAGATTTATATTCAAAAGCATCACTATATTAAAGCATCCCAGAAAGATTTATACTATGCCAATTCTGATTTTGTGATCCTGGAGATACTTAATCAATTAATGCCAAAATTATCATAATTTTCAAAACTTTATATTTCAATTTTGTACCCACACTGAAAAAACCTACCGAGGCATCCGAAACGTTAATATAGTTATTTTATAAATCACATGGTTCCAATTAATGACCAGGACAAGTGAAAAAATATCAACTATACGATCACAGTGTGAGTCTAGATGATAATTGCACTTTTAATTATTTAATCCGTTGGTTTACGCGACATCTATCAACGATTTGAATTGACTGAATTGCGAGAAATGCGAATGATCGCTACATTGCAATTTTTAAAACGCTGAAGGGATGGTTTGTGCAAAAATGTCTCTTAAGTCAGTCATGTATATTATTCCTAATTGATAGATTTCAAAGCCAAGGTTTCAAAAGTATTGTTACTATTTAAGAGTGTCAATTTTTATAATTATTTGATAATACTAGTACAAACTTTCCACTGATAGAAATATGGAATACAAATTTAATAAGTAATAAATTTTTATATAAATACAATAATTTAAGAAAAATCATTAATCATCAACTATGTTATCGGCACCTACTTGTATTATTTATTAACTTGAATTCTTGAGATCATGGAACATTGTTCTATTTGCTTCTAGCTTGGTCCATACCAATTCACATTTTTTTCATATTATTCATCAGACATGAAAATTCAGTTATTCTCATGTCATGTTTGTGATTGTGAGAGCTTTTTGCGCAAATCAACCATCCTCTGCTGCTTTAAATTAACATGCACTAACTGCTTAAATTGCTTCGGCATGTTCTATGTCTTCTAGTTGCTTTTTTCTCTTCTGGGCTAACATTTACACTGACTATATGCATTTGATTTGATCTTATTTTTCTTTGACACAATAAAAACGGATTTACACACGGAATGAGAACAACATATTCATTTATAATAAGTTGTCAATGTTAGAATAGATTAGATAATATTATATTGTGTTGAAAACCTTGTTTCGATTTACTGATCAATTGTTGTCTTGGATCTGTTAAATGCGTTTATTGAAATATGCTTTCATGAAGAATACGTGTTAAGGAGGACTTTTTGGATCTAAAAGCAGGAATTCCTTCTATCTACATTTTACACACACATACTTTGCGCTAAATAGTGTTAGTTCTAGAAGTTTCGGTTACTGCACTTCGAATCTACCAAAATCGTGTTACTTGTGGAAAAATGAAGCAATATGTGGTGTGGATTGATTCATTTACATCAGAATCGTGCTAAAGCGAATATTGAGAGGAATATTTAAGAAATTAGAAAATTGTTCCTGTTCAGGTGGTTGTTGTCAAATTAATGACAGTCGTTTTGATCCGATAAGGCTGAACATTCGAATATTCACTGAAACCATAGATATAAATGGTCGGTCCCGTAGGTCGCACAAAAATGTTTACCTTCCGGAAGAAAATCTGTTTAAAAACTGTCAGTTAATCCGCTTTTAAATGGGGTTTGCTAGAACATCCTCTCTATTGAAAGCAGCTTGCTTCATGTGACTTTTTCTGTGTCTTAAAACCTGAATCAATGCTTAATGTGAAATGAAACGAGATTTCAACCACCAAGGATTGCAAAAATTTCTTGCATTACATTACTTCCAACTTTTAGATTTGAATTTCGCAATGTACCCACCTCAGTCTAACCCAAAGAACCTCAGTTTAGTGTAGTTTTATATTGTCATTTCAAGAACTAAATTCCTTGAAGTGATCATGTTAATCATTTTTTTCAACCATACCTCGTATTTGGATTTTATAAATCTGTCTATATATTGCTTTATTTGGATTTATCGTTCCACAATGTATTTTCAAACGATTCGATGTGTTGTTAGGACGGCATGTCCAGCACTTTTTTAACTGACTGTATAATATATAAAAACTAGCGTGACGCTATGGTAATTATACCGTCATAATAGTATAGTATTGCATTTGTTATCCAGGTCACTGCCAATACCACGAAAGTAATAAAATTCCATTCTGTTTCGTTTTCATACCATCATAACACAATGCGATTCGTCTTTTGTCATAAATATTTATGCGTTGTTTGTTAACTCAAAATGAGACCATAGCGCAAACAGTGAGTGTGATTGTGCAGCAGGTAAAATCGGTTTGATTGCATATAACTGTATGTATTTTGTGCTCCTTCTCACTCATGAAAATAAATCTATCTTACCTTGCAAGAAATTCACAAAACATGTTGTCTAGTAATCATGAAATTCAATTTTAAAACACTGTGATTACAAAGAACTCGTAGCTTTGAGCTATCAAATTCTAAGGAACTTGAGGTTTAGCATTGGTTAACGACTCTTAAGTCTCTATGGTTTTAGACAAGTTGAACTTCCAACACCTTGAACAAACCTCTTCCAAACCTCAGCGGTGTGGAATAAGCTGCAGGGTAGCTTTTATCCCATTATATATATTTTACATCATTTTTCTATTATCCTATGTTAAAATTGCGGGTGCAATATTACTTTGCTCAAAGTACCGTCTTTGAACTAATCAAACACAGAACACTACCACTAACCAAAAACTACCTCTATATATAATCGCCTTTGGTCAATGGATTATGTAGTGCGTCATCTACCATATTGCCTCAGTTAACTTATTTTGCTTTTGCTTATCAATGAAGAACTGGCCACAAAAACAAAGTTTCACATGACTGAACAGGTATCACATGTGCATCATTATTTCGCTAAATGTGCTCTTTTGAAATATTAAAATCCAAAAGCACAACACTATCACTAGTCATCTATTTAATTTGTCGTTAATCAATAGATTTTTATGTAATGAATCACATACAAACCCTCCCCTACTGACTTAGACTTATTTTCATATAGTAAGGGTCTGTATATAAATCCGAAAATAATCAATTTGTTCAGGAAAGCATAGACACTGGTTTGTACATCCTTTCAGTTTCACATTACTGATTGTTGACGTGGCACTCTATATGACTGCTATTTTTAATTGAAATGTAAACAAGGCAAAATTGTGTGGATGACGCTCTGCATTAGGAGTAGGTTAGTCAACAAATATTTGTATGCATTTGTTTTTTTAAAATATATATAATAATATTGATTTGTCGTCATATCATCATCGTAATTCTTCAGGTAAAAAGTTTATTTTAAAGGCTGAACCTGATATCATAATTCCTCACAGCAGGCTACAATATTACATGCCAAGATTTAGGATAGGTGATGACATGAGCTGAAGGAAAATCAAGACAATGTATGTCCTTTATACTTCCATATCTCAGTCTCAATTCATTTGTGGTAGATTGACGACAAATCATTTTCTTCTAATTTGACTGCAATTGAATGTCTTATTATATTCATATCTATCGTTATCTAATTTTCTTCTGTTTCTACAGGTGAGGATCCCATCGTTCCCATGCAGAAAACTGCGATAAGCAGCGGCCTGATCATAGGCATCGTAGTGGCTGCCATCATCTTAGTTCTGATCTTGTTAGACATCACTTGCTTCTTCGTTAACAGACTTGGAGTCATTGCTTTGTGTTGCGCTAATTCGGCCAAACAAAACGCCGAGGATGATGCAAAACTCAGCAGGTAATAATTATAGAAATAACACCATCCAATGGTAACTCGGAACTCAAAAATAGCTGCGATCTGATTTTAAGCATTTCTCGAAACTCCTAGTGATAATTGTATAGTGGACGTATACATTTTTGATTTTATGAATATTATGTCAATGACTCAATTAATATTTAGTTGTGGAACATTTTAAATAGGGTTTGACTTAGAAATATATTTTTTATAAATGTTTCGTGCTAGTTATAGTTCTTGAACTATAATCTCGATGAAGAAGAGGCATCAGTGCATTTGCTTTATTTGCAATCAGAAGTATTTTGGTTAACATAATGGCAGAATATATCTCGTCGCTTCGTAGCTTCAGATGAATCTACTGTTGTACCAATAGAAGTATTAATCTCAACTCACACCTTACAGTATGTATTCATAATTTGGGTTGCATCCTTCCATACAAATCCGCAAAGAAGTTGACGCCACTTCGAACACCTTTTGCAATTAATTAACTATCAAAAAGCATTATTATTTTGTGTAGTTTATAACATTGAACACTGAATTATGCAGCTAGTTATGTATTTAAATGCATAAGCAAGACTTATTTTTGAGTTTTGAGTGGAAATGAAACGTTGTGGCTTACACTTAAAATTTATTTCCTACTTTAACTGTTTTAACCACAAATTGGACATATAGGAGGAGTATAATGGGGGAAGAATATCAGATTCATACATTTGGGATGGTTCAAAGTCATTATACATTTACAGATAAAATCAACAATAATTATGTAACACTGACCTTTAACATGGTATAGATACAAAGTTGTGTAATTTACACACAGTTTCACAAATAAAACTCTTTCTTTCAGTGACGCGTTTTGATTTACATTTAAATCATTGTAGAACTGTCAGATTTGACTGCTAACAAGGCTACCCAAATTGCTTGCTAACTAACTAACTAGTCCTATCATGGATACAAAACTAGAGTTCTCAAGTCTAGCATACTATCTATCCTGACTAGCTTTTTTTCTATTACATTTCATTCATATTCTTTTCTTGTGTCTGTCTTAGAGGAAATATTTTTTTGGCGATTGCATTTACACTAGTGTTGAGGGAAACCCCTACAAAACCTTAACCATCGCCGTCAAAATGTCTTCAAGATGTTTCACGTTTTAAGATACTCCATTCCTTGAGCTATTTCAAGAGTATGTTAACCTAGTATACAAAGAGATGGGAACTTATACTAGTGTATCGATTAAAATTGAATTTAAAAGATCAGTCTGTTCATTTACTACAATGAAGTCAGGGTGTCGCATATATTTTTGAATCTCTAATGTTTCCATTAAGTTATAGAATGTATTGAGAAGAATGAAATAGCTTAAGGAAAAAAAAAGGTTTATCACATGAAATATCTTAAGGACATTATGACGGCTATGGTTAAGGTTTTCAACGGGAAGGGGTTTCCCTAAACACTAGTGTAAATTCAATCACCAAAAAAATATTTCCCCCAACACACACATCCATGATAGGACGAGTTAGTTAGTTGGCGAGTAATCTGAGTAGCCTTGTTAGCAATCAAATCTTACAGTCCGATGATGATTTAAATATAAATCTAAACGCGTCACTGAAAGAAAAAGAGTTTTATTTATGAAAGTGTGTGTAAATTACTCAACTTTTTATCTACATGATGGACGAGTTCCACCAAGTAAGAGAATCTACAATCTACATGATTAAACATGGTAGTTATCTCTCATTTCACATAACGTTATGTACTGATTTTTTTGAACATCGAAAAAATCCCCACCCTATATCATAGACACTGTTTATACCAAACTTCTCCTATATGTTCTACTTATTTTAAGGATAGCCGCACCATTTGTTTAACCCCTTTTTCCTCCACCACAACAACATATACCATTCCACTCACTCTTATCGTATATATTGAATTTTCACGCACACTACATGCTTCAACATGACACACGTTTTCCTCTACTCTTTTTGGGAATTTTAGTTTATACAGTTGGCGATTTCCGCTGCCTTATTGCAGTTACAAAGCTGCGCCTGCGCATCCCAGCAGCCTCAACTTGCCACAACCCATCAAACTGGCGCCCTCTTTAATGTAAGAGCTGCCTCTATTCTATTGTGTACACATTTGCTGTTGAACCATTATTTCTATAATAAAACTTATGTGAAGTGACTCAAAATTGGTAATTTGATATATCAGATTTCCATCATTTTTTTTGAAATATGCTAAAAATGCACACGATCACAGTCTGTAAATAGTTTCGTAGGGTTTTAAATTATCTACCGCCAGTCTATAAAGAGACAATACCACATTACACTGCAGTGAATGAACAGACATCTTTTGAAGTCCCTTCATCGATATGTTACCGGCAATAACCATTCTTCAGATCTAGGATTGTCAAAGTGGGCATTGCCGGCACGCTCCAAGCCAAAGTTCGAAATTGTACGGCAATCCTGGGTTTGCCAAATAATTAGCAGGCAAACTCCGAAATAATTTGATGAAATAGTGCTAATAAGATATAAACAAAACCAACAAAAAACAGTACCAGATATTTACAATCAACATATCTTTTACTTTGAACTTATATAAATGCGAATACCCAATCTGAATTTTTTTCAACGAGAATGAATATTTGGTAATTTTTGTATGTGCATAAAATTGTTTCACACTCTCAAAAAACAGGAATAGGAATCAATGATCTTGGTCAATAACAAATGTGTACATAGAATGTTATGATCTGTATATACGCATGTTTCATGTAGCATGCCATCTGAAGATCAAAGTTAGAGCGAATGACAGGTATTCACTGCAATTATACAAACTCTGCCTGTATCTTCAGTGTTATCAAAAAGCTAAGACCGTGTATGCAGATTAAAATTTGTGTAATTAACATACAGTTTCACAAACAAAAATATTTTTGTTTGTGTGTATGTGTTGATTACACAACTTTTTATCTGCATGATGGAAGAGTTTCACCAAGTATCTACATCTACAATCTAAAAGACCGTGTATGATTTTTAAAAAAACGAAGGTTTCACAAAAACCTTAGAGTCACATGAAGTACCGGTTATTCGCCCAAATTAAATGTAAGATGAATACCAACATAGTGGTCTGTAATAATAGTTATATTTTGTCCCAGCAGAAATGTATTGAGAGTTGAAATTGTGTGCATTTTACCACCTCCCCAAAAATCTGTTCGGCTCATATGCATGCTGAAATACTGCAAATTATGAATACATAAATAATTGTTCGTTTTATTTAACACCAATTGCTGGTATCGAATATCTGCATGAAATACCGTAGGAAATTGCTTTTCATTTTTTAGTGGACCTTAACAGAGTTGATGTAAATAGCATTTTTTTAAATATACTCATATGATCGAACACGATGTGTGCTATTCGTCGGTAATATCTGAGATGATGAGCAAAATATTGCCGTTCCAATAAGTATGTATTGCTTCCCACAACTGGCTTCTGCTAAAAATATGTTTCATGTTTACACTCTAAGAAAGCTGTAACTTTATTATTGTCCGTCAGCCAATTGGCGATGTTACAGTTTCTTGCTGTTAGGAATAACCAGTACGATGCATGTTAAAATGTTCCCACTTGCGATTGGCCCGGATGGACAAATCAAACAACTGAAGTCTTCATGCTTTGATCTTTAGTTCAAACACTTGAACAATCATAAATACATTTCAGTACAAAAAAGAACAAAATAACTGTTGCTCAACCGATTTAACGAATGAAAGTTTCAAATAAGGAAATTTTTCACACCGAGGCAATATTCAGAGTTATCTTAGACTCTAAATCTCGAAGTTCAAAATGGTATCAAGGTTCTACTTCACTTGTCTCACACTCATATCACTCTAGTCAACGCACACATGGGATCCAAGTGCACTATTCTGACGTTTTTTAGATGGTATTGTATTCCATCCATAGGTGATTTTACGTAAATTTTGTAAACTATTTTTGCGAGCTGCATGACTGAAGGCTTCACATCCGCAAAACAATCCTTGTAGCTTATCTGAATCAGATACAAGTACCCCGTAAAATGCTAGATAAACTTTAGCAAAATATGTTTTTTTACTTTACAGAGAGGAACACGAGCCGTTGAAGCAAGATGAAAAGCAGATTTCCGTTGAATACGATGGCAGGCATGTATACTCGACAACTGGAGAAATCATCGGAAAGCATTCTGCAGTTTAGTGAATCTGTCAAAAATTTTCTGTTTGATTCTCTTATAACGTGTTCACGAAAACATCTGTGAGTATGCGATCATTTTTCCTGACACAGATGGTTTCGACTATAACTGCTGATGACAGTCTAGTGATATTTCAGAAAAGCGATATTACAAATATATTTGGTTTGAATAAAACAAAAAATTTTCTCAGCTAATATTCAAATAGATTATTTGTTGGCCTTAAATAGCACAAAGCATTCTTAATATGATAGATACAGGTTAAATTCGCTTCATGTAAATACATATAACACGTGACTATGCTTTTCTGAAAGGACTCTGGAACTCTGAATTCAGTATACGACTACGGGTTTACTTTTGAGTTTGATCATATAACTTTGGCCGAATAATGTCTGATTTCTTATTACACAAAATTTCATAATATTATTACCCATAATACGCATAACAATAAACTAGCTCCAACCAGGATCAACATGAAATGTTTCGCGGTAGACTTCCAACTATCCTATATATGCGTGGTTACCTTGCAAGAACATATTACAGTATAGTATTTCAGCATTTAAAAAGCCATAAATTCAAATAAAATTTTCTCAACAATAATCCAAAAACACTAAAGTTGTTTTATAAATAAGAAGCTTTCATTTGGAATTGTACACGATGATAAAATACTGTTTCTCGACATATAAATGAAGTTGACGTTTTTAATTTTTAAGTAAAACCATAAAACTATTGATCGAAATGAATGCAAGAATATTAAAATCAGGATGGTGATCTTAAAAAATTGGGTGAAATAGGCTGTTCATATGGAAAAACCCACATGGCATACGTACGCAATGTCATAGAAACCACGTAACATTAATTCACATGTGCTTAATGTGATTGCAATTGAGATAAAATAAACAGGAAGGTATACAAACGCAAAAAAGAGATATATAAGATTGGATTTCACGCCCACCGTGGATTATATGGGACTCGCTCTTTTGGCGAATTTTCCAGAAAATATTCCAAACTGCTAACTTCCTATCCCGTATCCAAAGTCTCCAATGGTTCAAAGCTCTCAATCGCCTATCTTTATGGTCTCTTGAAGACCAAAATGGTGAGAACATTGATTTTTAATGTTCGCCATTGTTACCTATATATGTAAACGTGTTTGGCTATTATAAATGTGAGTTTGTGTAGATAAAAAGTTGTGTAGTTATCACACAGTTTCACAAATAAAACTTTCTTTTAGTGACGCGTTTCGATTTTTATTAAAATCATCGTCGGACTGTCAGATTTGTCTTCTAACAAGGCTACCCAGATTACTTGCCAAATAATTAACTAGTTCTATCATGGATTCAAAACTAGAGCTCTCAAAACTAGTATACTATCTATCCTGTCTAGTTATTTTTCTATCAAATTATGTTTTCATTTGTTGTGTCTTTCTTAGGGGGCATATTTTTTGGCGACTGCATTTACACTAATGTTAAGGGAAATCCCTACAAAACCTTAACCATCGCCGTCAAAATGTCCTTAAGATATTTGATGTGATAAACAATTTTATTTCTTAAGATATTTCACGTTTTAAGATATTTTATTTCTCCGAAGATGATTTTAATAAAAATCGAAACGCGTCACTAAAAGAAAGAGTTTTATTTGTGAAACTGTGTGATAACTACACAACTTTTTATCTACATGATGGAAGAGTTTCACCAAGTAAGAGCATCTACAATATACGTCAGTTTGTGTATTTGCTGTGTGTATAACTATGCATATATCTATGTTAGTGTACAGGGTGAGTCATTAATAGTGGACGAATGCTGTCTATGGTAATCGATTGTACCGATTTCAAATTTAATTTTTCAGAAAATTTGCCGTGTCCATTTTGCATCCCTCATCAGAAGTCTTCATGAGCTAAAAGCTCTAAATGCCCCTCTAAGACCCTATGGTCTCTTAAATGGTCAAAAATGATGAAAAAATCTATTTTTGTATCTGCCTATGGATGTTACTCAGAAATGTGTCTGTGCCTTGCATATATGGGTGTGTATACGTATATGTATATACCTGTGTAAGTATATAGTGTGTCATTGTTAAAAGAAACCGCCCCCTTTACATCCAGTTTACCATGTAGAACACACGGTTTTTTATGGGCCTTGGTCTTTCCGGATAACAATCGTGAGTACATTTGGCACATCGAATTTTTCGCTATTTTGATTGTGTAGTGTAAGCTGGAGAAGGTCATTTAGAAAATTGAGCTCTTGGAGACATTTGATCACAAATACCAAATAAGCAATATGACAGGTTTTGAGAAAAATTCGCTGTACACATACACAGAGATACACATAGGTTTCATTCGCACATTTTAAACAGATTTTTCAGTATTCTTGAACTTCCAAATTGGCTCAAGGGCGGCATGCAAGACTTTGAATCCACGGACATTTTTCATCAGGGATACAAAATAAGCAATATGCTCAATTTCCAGAAAAACCGTTTTTATTTTCGCATGCATACAATAAAGGACGTCAACAAGTAAAATAAGTTTTGTACACATTGAAATATGAACAGATATTTGTTTGTGCAGGAAGGCACCAAATCCTAGATTGTTGGTCCTGCGTATCATCTTTTGGTGGCGAGCTAAATCTTCATGGTAAAAAATACATGCACCTTAAAACATTTAAGTGAATTCCATAAGTCGTATTACGAATTTCTAAAGTGAATATATGTTTTAAGATCATAAAAATTATTATATAAGTGTATAGATATTAAGCTCCGCAAAACTGTGCCAAATATCTATGTGTAATATATGATTTAGTTATAACAATGCTATTATGAATCTGTTAGTATGGTGTGCATCATACCCGTTTTCAACAACTTAAAGTTAAACATTCTGCACAAAGGACTGATAGAGTGCGGAGAAGGATTTGTTTTGTTTTTGCATCTAACTGAAAACCATCGTGCCCTAGTTATCCTATTGCTGAAGTTATCGAATTATTCCTCCTATTTTTTTAATCATAGTAAGATAACAGTAAACATATACGATTGGTTTTGTGTATTTGCAGAAAGAGTTTCTCAAAACATAATCGTAGTTTGTTGTAACATATTTTGCTATAGCTAGATGTATGGCCAGAGTTACAATATTCAATTTAGCGAAACGTGCATCACCAAACTGCAACTACATCCATTGTTTACATGAAATAGAAACGTCACCGCTTTATATAAGTATCTTTACGCCTCAGCATTTTCTATTGAATTATACTCTATGATGTGCTTGGTCTCAATTTCGAAAAAATATGAGGAATAACTTCATAACTCCTTATTCCATTATTATTTTGGTTACAAGATATCATTTCAATATATCTCTCTCTCTCTCTCTTCACCAAAATAAAATTAGTATAAGAGGGACATAAGAAAATACGTATTATATAAAGTAATTATTAGGTATAATACGAAGTTATATGTACAGCTTAAATTATTTAATGTGTTACCTTGATAAATTTATTTGTAAGTGTAAACTATTGGTAGCTCAATGGTACTTAATTTATTTTTTTATTTCATTCGTACTTCATAACGTTTATTTTTTATATTTTGCAATTGCGCGATTGTGCCCTTGTGTTTTTAACATTCCCTACAATATTCTTTATTATTTTTACTCCACGATGTAAAAGAATTTATTACCTACGGGAATTGTTATTTTTAAACAAAAATCAGTGTCTTTTCTATAAATAATGTTTGACAGATTTATTTTAATTTTAGCTTTGAAGCTCATGACATTGTACCTAAGAAGCATACTTTTTATAGTTGATTTAAATCAACTGGTCAGCGTAATGTTTAGCAGAGATCAGTTTATTCCTGTCTAGACAACTATCAGCTACATTTTCAGCTGCTTCTAATCAGTAGAATTCGAAAATTATGGTTCAAGTTTTGTCATTTTGGTTCTTTATTGTTCATTCACTGTGCTTGCAGATATTTTTTTCATCCATATGGACTATTGAACAAAATGAGCGATTCTATGTTGATGTTTTTTGAGCCGGGGCGATTTCTATTGGGGTTAATTTGCAACATTGTAACAGTGAACACAACATAACGTCAGTCTAAAAATGGTCAATGTCTATAACGTGAACAATTAGTCAATTTCTCTCACGTTTCATGTAATACAATAAAAAAAATGTCACAAATATCATTTTTGTTCATTTTGCAGAATACGTGGCAGACGTATTTTTGAATAACAGTTTACAAGTGAATTAACAAATCAACCAAAAATTACTGGAATTGTAAATACATTTTCAATAAGCTCCCATAGGTAGATTTCGAATCAGTTTTAAGTGGCTACTATTAAACTATCCTAAGTTAATGTTTAATGAAACGTTAAATACTTTGGAAGGGTTTTGCCATTTCAGTATCAAAATGTCTGAATAACGTTAACGTCCAGAAGATAATGTAGGTAATATATTCTGAACAATTTTGTCAATCTGATAAATTGTGCAATATTTGTAATTGTTTCTTTCATATTCCGAAAACTAAACCTTATTAACCATTTTTTGACGTATAATCTCTTATTAAGACTTGCTTCATTTTAAAAATTGAACTTAAGTTTTAGTTAATCATGTACAAATTTTATTTATAGTTGGCACTTAGTTTTGTGTATTCACCAAAGTTATTTTCTATGAATGTAGATATATTGTAGCTTTTGATATTGATTAAATAAATGATATTGATGTATATTGACTGTTTCATATATATACACACACACACACACCTGTCACCAGTTATAGGGGCAAGAGACGCGTAATTGGTTAAGATATACTATCAATGTCATGGCGATCCGTAGGGCCTTTGCCCTTGACTCTGTGGATCAGTTATTCTAATCTGTACAGTTTCCATCTCAAGATATTGACAGAATAAACAATGAAAATAATAAATAATAGATGTGGGAAAAATAGCAAGAATCAGGTACAGAGGAAACTGGGTTTTGTCAATTTAACAGGCTTTATAAATTTGCGGTCCACAGTTAAGTATTTTCTGAACAAAAAAGGTGAGACATAATGTGACTCATATTCTGGCTATAAGAAATAGCGTCAAACAGGTTTTATCTGAAATTCAAACGCGGTGGTAACAGTTTTGAAACAACTTGATTGTCTCCATGACGACCCCACAAATTCGAACCTATCTCAGAGATATTTTTCAACAATCACTGAATTAATTTTCAGAAGCTATACAGCTTTTTGTCCTTGCCGAAGTGTAAATCTACTGTGAATATTTCATTAAGATCAGATCGGTACTTTCAGTATTATTATGAAAGGGCCAAGAATTACTATTCTTTTATCTGATGCCACTGTTTATATTTTTTTAAACTATAAATCTTATCCGTCTCTGCGTGTGATGCTTTCATCAGATCAGTGCTTTACAATTTATAGAGGGTAAGTATTAGCGGACAAATGGCAAACAAACCGACAGTAATAAGTGACATGAGTTTCGTTCTAAACACTTCAAAGAACATCGACTATTGGCCTGGAAAGTAAAGAGATATGTTCAGCATTTTTTAATTTGAGCTACGAACAAGACACCATCCTTTGTCCTACCCACTTTAGGTCTTTTTTAATGGTTTTCTTCTGTAGTTTTCTCAAATGTATATAGGTTATTTAGGTTCCTGCTTTAGAAATTGGTATCAATCCTCAATGAACAAATTAATATTACATAAACATGTGCATTGCAGAACATACATTTAGATTGTGGCTAATGGGACAAGCTCCTAGTGCCAAAAAGACAAGACAATTGATATAAATAATCAATTTGATAGCTCAAAACGGCAGTATTATCCAGATCACATATTAATTTTAAGGTATTACACTATCAATAAGTGCATATAATGTGAATGAGTATCACCCTGTAAGTCTAAATGCATCTCAACTGCAAGGCTCGCGACGCGAATATAAATAGAAATGCTATTAGAAAATCTGAATTGTTTTTCGTCAGTCGTCTGCCCTTTCCGCGAGAGTGAAAAAACAATCTACTTCTACTGAGGTCTAAATCAAACCATCAATAATGATATCCAAGATGTTGTCACTGCAAAAAATTTCAAACTTGGTAAGTTGTTGCTAAGTATATTAACATTTAATAAATTGTTATATAACACTTCAAATCACAAAAAACTGCATAAGTAGTGTTCTAATTCCTGGCATTTTTACCTCTGATTTATTACCCTTTGGTCTGCAGTAGACTGTTTGAAGTATATGATATAACTAGTCATTTGAGGAAATATATCCTAGAGTCCTATTGTGCTTTTAATAACAGACTACTGTCTATGAAAAACCTTTTCACGTTCGGAATTATATGTTAATTTTTACATCAACGAAGTTAATAAATATATTTTTATTATGCATGGCACACCCGACTTTGAAGAAAATATGATAAAAAATCATTATTTTTCAGTCATTCAGTTTGCCTTATTTTTAGGCCGCCAAACCAGCTTTACAACAAACAATCGCAAAGCGTTTTTTGAAAAAAGATCTGGTAGTCAAATATGCTCAAGATGAAAGCGTTCCAGTTTATTTGAAGGAAGGTTTCAGTGACAAAGCTTTATATATGCTGACATTTGCTCTGTCAGTGATTGGAGTAACAAGTGGTATGTACACCATGCTGAGCATGGCTTTCAGTAGCAAAAAGTAGATGTTTATTATATCTGTACAGCTTTACAATAAGTAGTTTATTTTAGAATCGAAGTATATTTGTATAGAAAATAAAGTATTTGATGTATTTTTTTTACTTATATGGTCTTAAATTCTGCATGGCAGCTTATACATGTAATTGCCACTAAGGATTTCATGTAGATATAGAGATATAGTTTGATAATGAATATTTGGTTAAATAATAGGTTAGTCAATGGTTATACTTATTGGCATTGTCACACTGTATTCTTAGTGTCAATGTACTTACGCTGCCGTAAAATGAATTCAAGACTAGATATATATGTCCCTACCTCACTGAACAGCTTCATAAATTTCACTGAAATAGATGCAGCGGTTACTGGGACTACGCGGTGAAAAAAATGCCAACGGGCAGACCGACACAAGACAGTGATACAGCTTTTTGTAATGTACAGGATTTTCCTCACTTATGCGTGGAAAGTAAAAGCACCATTGCTTACTTATTTAGTATTTATTGTCACCTGCCAATATGTCAATAATTTGAGATTATATAGCTGTCAAATACTTTTCTTCAGATAGAGTATAGCGCTCTAGCAATTATTTTGGTATGCTGCAACTAATTCGAACAGAGTCGCTTCACTGAACATTAGATTGCTTTACATCACTCCTCTGTCTTTATTTGGTCGCGCCATAGGCAGTAGAGTGAAATCAACTCAGTTTCTCATAAATAAAACAAAAAGTCGTCTTCGGCAAGACCGGAAAGTAGTTTTATTTTCTAGACAGGATGAATGTCCGATAATATGATTATAGGATATGGTTTCTATGCAGGTTTTTTACCCTTCAGAATTTTCCCCTGGACGCCACAGTTCAAAGCTACGTCTCCCAGTGTAAAATGTGCAGATGGACCGCGATGGAACCAGATAAAACTATTAGTATTGTATACTATAACCGCATCTACCTCCTGTCGTAATTCCAAAAAAAAGGATGAGTCATCCACTCTTTATTCCGCACATAAATAGATAAAATAAAAATCAGTTGACCTACTTAATCATCAATAAACAACATATCGTTCCTTTTGTACCAGTGTGTTTTCTCAATCTTCACTATCTTACTGCATTCAAGTCTTAAATTTCAGAATTTATATTATATTACAACAGTTGCTCAAAATTTGTTCATCAGTGGAACTATATTTGAATAGATTTTATGATCAAAGGAATAATCACCAATGAAAAAATAACAAATGAAATGTATTACAATGTTGCTATTGCAAAGTAACGATGGTTTCAACAAGTAATTACAGTACCTAATTAACATACATGAAACATACTCAATTTTGTCTCCTTTCTCTGAGTGGCAAAGTTTCACGGTGTGGTACACCAGTCTTGAACAGTATACCATCATCTCCCTGATCTGTATTATAACCTATCTCGTACTTTTCTCCAGGAGCCTATAAAAAGATAGCATAATACAGGGTAGCATTAGAGGAATGATCACAAAGTGAATATGTTTCCAGAAAATAGCTTATCAAGGAAGTAATAAACTTCTTGATGTCAAATTCTTCAATATGAATGTGTTTTCTCTGGTTCTAGTGTAAAGACAGACCGATAAAATTTACGGTTTTTTATATGCAATAGACATATTAGCGCACAGTTTAATCAACTTAAGAACATGCATCAGGATTGTAGCTGATATGTATATTTTGAAAGGTCACAAACATAGGCCAGCCTACATTTCCTGCAATTTCCCCGTAGCTGATATAGTCTCAGTAAAAAACACTGATTAGACGCAGTACATATCAGATATGCAGGTTCAAAAAACTATTCACTTTTTGCTGATATATCTGCTAAACAAATGAAAAAAGCCAAGGCCCTCAGAGCTACAGAGACGTTCGCCGTTAGCTATACTTCTAATAATACAAAAGCTAAGATTAAATACAGTAACAAAAACTAATTTCCATAATGTGAACATGATACATGTTACATGTATTTTCATGGCGTAGATATCATGGAACATTAAAAAAAATTGTATCCTAAATTCGACCATTTTCACGATCAAATTACTTTCTTAGCAGTGGAAACTACAAAATGTATCACCTGATTTTACATCATAGTTACCCTGGCGCCAATTTTTTGACAACTCATATACAGAATGTTTGTTTATATATTATGTTTCATAAAAAATAACTCGCATCACCAGAGTGAAGCTCAACCTATGTTTTTTACAGCTACGTCTACTGCTCAGTATAAACTGGAAATTGGTGAATATTACGGGATACTGTCATTGAAATAGACTAATATGAGAATTTGCATTAGAAACTGAACTTCACTAGAGTATTCTAGTAATCACAAAGTATAAAAAAATAAGTAAGATTATTGCTGGCAGGGATCGTACATGTGACGCCTGGTGAAGAATCTTTGAGTTTACCGTTTGGCTACAGAACGTCTTATTATCCTGAATCTTTTAATCATATAATATGTAATCAAAACAAACAATTGTTCAATGTCTATTCATATGTTATATTTTATATGAAATACCTTTCATCTGGTTATTACAATGGTTGACTTAGGAATGATATATATAACCTATCCGTCGATGCGCAGCAAAAGCAGCATATTGTGCTAAATATATTTGTCTTGGAGAATAACCAGCAAAATTTTGAGAGATTTTTGTCATGTTCTAAAGATCTGATTTGATCTAAAGACTTCAATCATGTTAGATTATATATGTACAAACGAAAACTTTAAAAAAATGTATCTCTCAGAGGGACAACCTTGAGACCATATCAAAAAACACCTCAGCGAAAACAAAATTCGAAAAACAATTAGGTTTCTAGGAAAGACGATTAGGCGCATGATAATTGCTCTCAATACTGAAAGTTGATATAACATCTGAAACTTTATTTCAGCAACTTGTCTGTCTAGCAACCTTTAGTTATCATGAAGTACTGGATCCATCACAATTAGCTTTTATAAACATAATATAGTTATCATTTGGAAGGTGAAGAAGGTGAAGTTAAGTTAAATATAAATACTGAACAATCCCCTGAATAGATAAAGTAACAAATCAGCAGTCTTTGCACAATGAATAGCTCAAATTATTCAATTCTCACCTCTCCTATAGTTTTGAAGAATGTATCAGAATCCTCTGCTGGTACACAAAGTTCAGGAACATTCCAGCAAGGTATGTTTGTATAGTTCATGATAAGGTCCTTTTGATCTGCATATCTGCCCAAAACAAGATGTCAACATCAATTGTATGGAAAATGAGGTAGAGCATTTTTTACACGAGAACTCATAGACGAAGGCTTTAAAAGGATATGATTATTATCATTGTGGGTTAGTCTATATCTAATGATTGCTTCGCCAGAATTTAGAAATGAAACAATATTGCGAGGAAACAATTTTACTGGTGCATTTTTTCGTTTTTTCGTGATAGCTAGTGCACTTAACCATGGAACATGCAAGTAAAGCTTTCTGTGGGTTTAAAACACAATAAATAATATTCCTTCTAAGATGCATAAATGAATTTAAAAGAACAACATCTAGACAAGGTAAAAAAAATTCTAGATGAGTGAACTATAAGTTCAAGTTTTATATTCATGATAGAAGTTAATTAGCGAAGAACACCACCAAGAACTTGGTAGGTCATTGCTTTTTGTAAACAGTCAATATTGACAGTTGTGAATCAGGACAGCAAAAAGAATGTATTACACAGAATAGACATTAAATACTCATAAGAAAACTTACTTGTGTCTCATGCAGGCATATTCTTCTTCTAACCTGAAGATCCAATCTGATAAATGTGGATCTTGGCTATCATAATTGAAGTCAATTCGTTCAATATCTTCGACGACAATATCTACATCACCTTCCTCGGTCCAGTCATATACTAAAAGCTCAGAGTGTTTACTATAAGAAGAAATAATCTCATTTAAAAATCAATAGAATAATATAAGAATTTAGTTTTTAAATAATATAAACATGTCCTTTACCAATCTTTCTATTGTTATAAAAAGTTGTTTGAAATTGTGTAATTGCTGAATATGGAATTCACGGACAAATCATCTCACCTCATTTCTTTCAGATAGCTCTGCTTGTAGTGTTTTTCCATGACAGACAAATATTGTGGTGATATTACTGAGGAGTCTTTTTCATAAGAGATAGCACGCTTCTTAACATTTTCTATAACCTTTGGGACAGGAACATCCAAGTAAATTATCAAGTGCGGCCTTAGTAGCTCAAGTACAGTATTATCCCGAAACTCATAGTACTTCTTGTAAGCTGAAAACGTTCGAACATATACAAGAGGAAATCAATTCATATATAGATTTCAGTAGAAAAATAAAATAAATCTACACTTCAGCATGTGTTACTTGATACACTGTGCTGATATTTCTTATAGCAAAGCACATCATGTAGAATGAAGATCATAAATCTACTTGATAACATCAGAGCAAATTGCAGGAAAGGTCATGGATGGTTAAGAGAGGTATACAACATAGAAACCCTGCTACAAAAATATAGCATAATTTAGTGAAACATATTTAGAATTCCAATATACATTTTGATAGATAACATTTTCACGAAACCGAAGTCCAAAAAATTTGCCAAACCTTGAAACAATGAGAAAGTAGTGTAATAGCTTTACTTTGGCTGAAATAGATGATATCTAAAATAAAATACATTTTCCATAATTAAGTTGAAAATAAAAAACATTCAAATTTCATAGCTATGAAAACCAATCCTACCACCCCGGTTTCAAAGACAAAAACTGAATATTATGTGAGGTAGTAAAATATGGGATGAAGAGGTGACACAATCAAAAAGCATTCCTTATATTTTCCGCTGGTCACTAATCACAACCACATACATATGAATGAATAGCTTTACTGACATTGCAGCTGTATGATAATGTATTTATGATAAAGGCTGCTGAGGCAGCCGAAATGTCAGTAAAAATATTCATTGAGACATATGTAGTTTAAATTAGTGCCTGCAGAAAATATAATGAAACAAGAAACATCCACAGGATAAGTTTTAGAAGTTAAAAAGAAATATGTAAAATATACCTTTCTTGGAGAGATATCCTTGGCTATGCATAGCTTCAGCAAATACAAAATCAGAATAGACACATCTGTCTAGGACAACACCTTGACCTGTACTGAATACATGAGCCAAAGCATCAACATATTGAGATAATCTGTAAGAAACAGTTAAAGTCTTTATATAGCATATTTGAAAGCAAGCTTGTAAAAAAATATTGAATAACAAGCAAAAACACAAATGCTCTTTGCAAATTAACCTTAGTGGTTTAATTATATCTTAGCAAACAAAAATGATCCAGGCCTTTTGTTGGACATGATACATATGCTTAGACTTTACATTCTTATGCCAACACTTCTCTCAGAAATTTATATTTGTGTATCTGTATTTGCTTTATTTAGCAAAATATTTGACAAATATGCCAATACAAGATAATGTGACCATCATATGTAAGACTAGTCAGATAAATCACCATCCATAACTGTAAATACAGGAAAGATATATTAGACACAATTTGGAATTAAGAACCCAGAAGAATAAGTGCTGATGGGACACAAATCCATGTCAGGCATTCCATACTTACTTCACACATTGTAGTGTCAAGATGGTCTAAGTGATCTTGTTGAGGTAGGTTCTTGCTCAGACTAATATTTGCCCTGATTAATGGCAAAAACCAAGTAATTTGTGTTTGTTATTGACCCTAATTCCACATAAACAAATAAAGCCAATGCCAGCATTATACACTTTGTATTACAGTATATGATTGCAAAGCTCTGTTAATTTTCCATCTGCTACTTCTCACACTAAATTTTCTGTTTACCTATTGAAACAGATGTGCATAAATTCTTAACCATCATCCATACTGCTAAATGCAGATTTTCATGTACCTGAAGCATTCTCCTCCTCACTTGATGGATTTAGCACAGAAAAAACCAAATTTGATAACTCAGCTTTTGTTCCAGGTTTTGTACTATTTTTTAATTTCTAGTAATGCAAGACTGTTTTAAAGATTAAATTAATTTTGTGGTTATAACCTCAGTACCTTTTTCAGTCATAACCTTATTACCTTACTACTAATGACACTGGTTTATACAAAAAATAATGATGGATTACAATGTCCATGTAAAGTAATTAAATGGGTTAATTTAGATCACATAGATTCTATGTTGTAGTTGGATTGGACACCTAGATAAAACATTGTTTTGTACTCCAAGACCAAAAGATGCTACAAATGCTGTTACCACCAAAGGTGTATCACTTTACATATCTACACCTCCAAAAGTATATACTTTTGATCAAATAGAACTTCATATAGAAAGATGTGTGAAAAAAACAAATACCTAAAGCTGCAGAAGCAAGCTGAGTCTGACCTATGTCCAAGAAAAAAAAAGGGAAAAAATTGCATGTCCAAAGTGTTGGAATGCTATATGCAATAATAATAGAGCTAAAATCTGCATGGAGCATTTGAAATATATGTTGTTCTATTAGAATAAATTGTTTTAATATCATACTTTGACAACTACAGAGAAATTTATCACTGGGGTTATAGACAACACCTATAACAACTATAGCCAGCCTATTTGTCTAATAATTCCAGGGTTAATAGCTCTCTTACCTAACTATGTATTGCTGTATTTGGAACCTAGCAGTTAATTTATGCTTGGGATTCCTCAAAAAATCATTCACATCAAAACTCCTTGTGGTTTCTGGCAAGATAGGATCCAGCTTACGTAAATCATATCCATAATTATTTATATACATCATATCAAGATTTGCTTCAGGATAATAAAGCATATCAAGCTCTGCAGCAAGCTCCTTGGCAAACTTAGTTTTTCCAGCTGCTAAAGGCCCCTCAACAACAAGAACCTAAAATAGATTTTTCAGTTGGTCAAGTCAGTTTTCCATTGGTTAACTATAAAAGTAATTTAATGAATAAGCGAGAAAGTACACACCATTATTTCAATAAGTTTGGTTAGAAGTAAGTTGACAAAAGTATTATTAGTAATTAAATATGAACATAGTTTGGGAAAAGTATCGCTCACCTTTGAATTATCATCAAACCTTGATGATGTCTTATCAAAGAAATAGTTAAGAAGTGTATAGCTCTTTTGATTGTAATTATAAGGAGCTGGTTTGGGTGGCCTCTTCTCAGCTGCTCGGGTTGTCTTGCTAGTAATACTTCTGACAAACCCTACATTGTTAGATATGCTCAAAAATGTACCCCTTTTACCAGCAAGCTGCCCAAAACTAATTCTAACGAAGCTAGCCATTTAATTTTAATTTGGGTATTCCTAGAAGTTTTTACATAACAGCAAAACCACAATACAGAGAAAGTGACACTAGTGACAGTCACTGAGTGACAGCACAGAATATATAGGGTAACAGTTAAAAGCAGCTGTTTTGTATTTCTCTGAGACAAATTGACAGCACGACAGTAGATACCACAGAATATATAAGGTAAGTAGATACTAGATAATAGAAGCCACAGCGAAAAAAGTTCCAGAGGGAACACCAAAACAGAAAAATTCGACGATAGCTTAAGGCGCTTAGCGGCAAACTTTATTTCAAAATTTGTATCGTGGATCCATTCGCATCCTACTGAAGCTCCGAACCAGAGACCCCCAACGGGATAGATTTGGATATGTGAGACTATGGAGTAGATTTGCTTTAGGGGAACAAATGGGTTAAATTGCTTTTGAAAAGGATATATCTACCCCGAAGAACTGATTTTTGGTACATTGTCGTTGCATTTTCCTATTCCGATCCTTTAGCACTGTCTAGTGACTAAATTTATTAATTCGATCAAAATTCGACCCGAAGTCTATACATCTACAACATTGTTATTTAGCGACAAAAGTGGTTATCAAATCAACACTACTTAAACAAGGATCATAATGATGACAATAAGATAAGACAGACATGCTCAAACAATGTTTGATATAAGTTTTACTGTAAAAAATCTAACAACACTGCGAGGACCCATTTAATTCCGTTCACAAATCCTGACCAAAAAAACTCAATAATTCAATTTGGTGTTATGGTGCAAAACAAACGAACGATAAATAATCAACAATTTTTTTTATCAGTGCACAGCGTTGTCATATGTTCGTTGTGACGCCATCACTAAACGGGTCCATTTGAGTCATGTTGTATTCTAGTCTCAAGTAGTAAAGCGTCGGTGGATTTACAACTTGTCATTGTCAATGTTCTCATGTAATTCTAACCTAACTGTTCTATGCTTGGTTTTATTTATGTCATGTACAGAATTACTATTTCACTATTAGTGAAGTACTATATGTCATAACAAAACAAAACCTATAATAAAAATGGAGATAATTTTATACTTGAAAAAAATCAAATAAAATAAAATGTTAGGTGGTAGAGCAACACACTACTATTACCAACTGATTTTTAAAAATGCTAAAGGTATAGGTGTTACGTACATTCAGTTAGTGAGTAGCACATAAATTATGTTTTTTTTAGGATTACACCAAAATTGCGTTAAGGGGAATTCACTCCTCAAAGGTAATTTTTTTCGCACAACATTAAATGGGAATAAATGTATGACAGTATTTTCTGCAAATATCTTTCAAGCAATGGTACAAAATAGTCAACATGTTCAATATTTTTCTAATGAAACAAAAGCTGCAAAAACTGAAAATAGTACGGCTCCAAAGGTTGCTATGGATGACCCTAAAATTATCATACAAGAAACTATTGACACAAAACAACTTACTATGAAAGACAAATTGAAAAAGGCTGTTAAAGAATATGGCTCAACAGTGATAGTCTTTCATGTCAGCATTTCACTGCTCTCCCTTGGTACCTGCTATTTCTTAGTTTCAAGGTAGGTATATCATCTTGGTAGTATACTCTGTATTTAAAATTGATGGTCCAATGATAAAAGATATGTACCAAATTCTGTGATGTGTGTAAAATCTATTATTCAACTTTAAATGTAAACATGTTTTATTGGGATTTGTTTTTTGAATATAGATTTTGGAATCTGAGATTTGATTGTGCATCAAGGTCTGTTTTGTGGTGCTAGATTACCTATAGAATATACAATAATAAAAATAAAAAGAGATTTCAGTGATGTTAAGACACAAATCAAAGACCCTCACTCACTACAGACTCACTCTTATTTTCTACTATACATGGCTATAGTTGGGAAAAAATTCTATTTCAAAATGTTTTAAGGATGTTTTCTTGATTTTATTTTGCATCTTAAAACTGACTTTTAATAGATCAATTATTAGTATTTCACATTAAACTTCATTGATCTACTGTACTGTATATGCTTTGTTTCAGTGGTTTGGATGTTGTTTCGATATTACAATCAATGGGCCTTCAAGATTGGGCTACAAAGAGTCAGGTAGCAGCCAATGCTGGAACTTTTGCTGTGGCATATGTAATACATAAGGCTTTTGCTCCAGTACGAATCACAATTACATTGGGTTCTGTACCTTTTATAGTAAAATACTTACGTAGAGTAGGTTTTATTAAATAAAATCATACTGGAGAAATTCATTCCACTTATGACTACGATACATATTTTGAAAAAATAAGTTTGATAATTCACTTTTATATACAAAAAGTTGTGATGTGGGTTGATGGGTATGAGGCATTTTTTATGACAAATAAAAGTAATGTTTACTTTTGTTTTTTATTCTAACAAACTATCAACAAAACAGCTTTTTACGAGAATATGTCTATAAGATCTGTAACATTAACAAAGAATAGGATTTTTATTCATATAGACACTCCATTGTTAAGTAATTGAATTACTCTACTGTATCATAAAATTGTTTTAAGTTAATGGCACACAAAGCCATGTCTATCACAGTCTGAAATAGTGAAATATAAAACGTAGATGAGCAAGGATTACTGGCTATTGTGCAAGTTTTAATGGTATAGTTTCCATGCACTGTGTGTCTATACAATCGGTATCTGTTATGTAGTTTGCGCCTGTACCTGCTCTACTAAACTAATCAACATATTAAAAGCTGATCACAACATTGCTACCTATATACTGCTCTATTTCAATGTATGTTGAATGTCTCGTATCTCTCGCTCTGAAAATTAATAAATATTGCAATTTGTGACCCTGTATTCCAATAGTATGATTGATGAAATCACCTACTAACTGCTACTAATACTGACTCCATGTTTAAACAAATTTCATAAAGTGAAATTAGAAATGGATTTTTATGTTGAACAAAAAAAACCAATGATATTCTACAATTATTAATTTGCAAAATCAAAATCTAGTAGGTATCTACTGCCAACAACGCCTTTTGCTTCCTTCAGAGAGGATAAAAATATCATGTAAAGTTCTTCACTAAATCCCCAATGGTACACAAACTGTTGTTACTAGGATAATTCTGTTGTTTGTATTGTGACAATGATAGAAAGTGCAATCTACATGTACATAGCTGTTGGAAATATTCTTAGCCACAAGGATTGATATATAATACCTATTATTTTCTTATTAATCTTGAAAGTAATCTGTACTAAAGACTAATCTATAAAAATCTTTTTTGATTCTTTTTTGTTATCAGTCTAGAATCCGGTATAACAAGCTACCCTAATCAAATAAAAAATATCATTTTAATTTAACCCCAACTCAGCACTTGTTCACCAATATGCTCACAGTCACAAATAAAGCCTGTTTTAAGTGTAATCGTTAGTTTTCAAGTTATAGTGGTGTTGTGCAAAAACAATAACTACATTACAAAAAATGACAATACCATAATAAGTATATCAGGCATTACCCTAGTTCAAGTAGTTTTGTGAAACGTCTCCTGGGCATGTGTGTCTATCATTTCGGAAACAAAGGTTTGTGAATTGTCAGGTTTGGAAAAAGGTTTGAACGATAACTAGGATTAAATTATCTGTTTAAGTGTTTATGGTAAAACAATAGCCCAACCAATAGAGATGTTTATCATGTTACTAAATTCTAAAAAACTATTCAACTAAATTAAATCCAAAGTTGAACTTAGAATTTTTTGATAAACAGTTAAAATAATAAAACTTTTTTGTTGATTTTCGCCTATACTATAAAAGGCATTGAATGTATTTCATAACCGCACAAATGCGATCCGAATTGTTATTTCTAAACTAATATCGCTGCGTGGGAAGTGATTTGTCAAGCTACTTGACGTTATTACCATTGGCTTTGCTATTACCACAAAGGTGTAAACCGTTTTCTCGTGGATTTAATACTATATGTCCTGCACCGACACACTCGTTCTTCTATAATCCTTCGATTTTACCATCCAACTTACAAATCCAATCATAATGAATATGACCGCAATGCATACATGAACACAACCGTATACGAAATACTGATCTCTGGGAGCAAGCGCCAGGCCGACGCCTTTCATCACGACTACAGCCGTCAAGATCGTCTGCACCATCAGTGCTGTAAAAGTGTTCACCCCAAATACCAGGCCGTAACTTTCATCTTTGATATGCTTTGCCACCTCGCTTGAGGTCACAGTTATCATGAAATAGTATAAGCTACCGTACACCACGTAACACGCGTAACTGGCGAAGATGAAGTGAGTTCTGGAGGTGTAAAGAATGAGGAAGCCTTGACTGAGCGAGCACAGTGTCAATGTCAAATCGCCTTTGATTTGCCAGTCTGCTTTCAGAATCCCTGCGATCAGAGCACCTGTAATATAAAAAATCCCATAAGATTGGTTCACAAAAAAACATTTAACTAGTTATCCAGGCTAATTAGGCAAAAACCGAGCAAATTATTATCAGTTTATGTTTTACCACTTGCCAATCCAATGCGTAAATACCCGATACTCGTTTCGCTAACTACGCTAGTTTTAATCTTCCATTGAAGATGCTGGAGTATTTAGCGAAATACATGTCTGGAATTATCGGTTTGATACGGTAACATCCGATGTAGTATTTGTGGACTCATTTTTAACAATAAATAGGCTCTTAGTGTTAATGGAAAAACTTCTAATCTAGAGATACAAAGAATTTATGCAAACTGATGTTCAATGCACAATTGAAGTGCAAGTCAAATCAATTTATTGAATACAGCCTAAATGGCGGGAGAATTTTCGAAATATTGTATCTGCAATTTCCCAAAATTTGTTATCATAAAGCTTTTGAGGTCCTTGATCCACATCTACTATAATATTAAAAAATAATGGTTACGAAATGGCGTAAAATATCGAAGAAACCTTGTACAGTTTTTTTTGAATTTCTGTTCCAGTCTTACGAATCGGCGGCGGAGCGTGCCTACTAAAAGGCCTCTCGAGCGCAGCATTTTTTTCGATCAGAATCAGAATTTTTTTTCCATTAAGTCTGGATTTGAACGGACGGCATTTTTGCTGTGCGCGGTCGCCGAGTAGAGGTACACACACTGCCGATTCTTGTAGCTGTAATGAAAATAAATTTAAAAGCCTGGACCAAATTTGGTAAATCAAGTTTCCTAGTTTGACTACTATTTTGTCACCACAATTTTATTTTGTAAAATTTGACAGTAGATTCGTCATAAGTGAACAAAAATTCCTATGAAACCTAAATTCAATTCTTTTTTGAAATTTCGCGATTTGTCTTGCTTCTTCTGTCCGTCATTACGTTTTTGGATTGGTGGCATATTCGTAACCAGTGACCTCAAAAACCCTATGTTAAAAATGTTTGTCAAATTAGACGCATTTTTCAGAGATTTTTCCGCCTTTCTGTATTTACAATTTAGTTTTCGGGTTATTTGATAGCATTACTTCAACTCAAAGTTTTTTCGGAGATTTATCCAGTGTGTAACAGTTAGTTTTGGAATAGCTTGATACCTGATTCTTCGTTCCGTGCCTTAAAACCCCGATAAGATATGAAAGTTACTTTTCAATTAGCACTATAATATACTTTTTTATGTCTTCATTTCGGTCCTTAATGTTAATAATTTAGGTTACAGTCATTGAAAAAAGCTATCTCAGCTGTCTAAGATCTTATGGCATTTTATTTTTACAAAAAAATCCGCTCTAATTTAGAACGCTACGAATTTGTTCTATTTGTTTATTCAATTGCCCAATGATTTTCTAAGCTATTTCAAATGATGTTTTTATTTCTAATAATAAATGCGAAATCGAAAAATATTTGTTTTTTGCATCAAAAAATTACCTTCTACACTAAATTGAACTTTTTTAAGATTTTCTTCCATTCTCTACCACTTTTCTCTGGACGAACTTCACCTCCAGTTTATAGTTTGTAGGTTATACTTGATAGTTCCCCTAAATATTTATTTAAATTGATTCCCAACCAAGCGATTGTATATCTAGATGAAAGGTCTTTTCATTTAGCCCCAATAACATAATTGTTTTTTGTGAAATACGTTTATTCATCTTTCCAAATTCCTAGTTAGACTTGAGTATAGGCAGTTAGCAGCCAGAGATCAGATCCCTCACAAGTTTTAATTGGTTGTCGAGTGTTTGCAGTTTCAAAAGTTTATTTGTAACAATTCACTATTATGGTGTTGTAATTTCGGAGATATGGATTCGAGTCCCGCCAACATCAGAGTTTTCAGATATTTCAAACTGTGAATTATATCCTTTAATACAATATACTCACCAAGAAAGCCCAAAACAGTGAGTATAGCTTGTACAGCTCCATTGTACAAATCACTTTTGTGATCAGGATCTTCCACGATGACAGACCACAAGGGTTGCATGTAGGTCTGAACCTGGATGAAACCGCAGGTCGAGAGAGAGTACCAAAGCGACCACTTCAGCACGTAGGTATTCCTGAAGGAGTTGCTGAAATGGGAGCCCATCAGCGCGAAGGCGTTCTGGAATTTGTCGAGCAGTGGCCGTTTCTCGCTGCCTTCTTGGTGGAAGTAGATGGAGGTGTTCACGGGAGGAAGAAGGAAGGTCCATAGGGTAGCGGCGATCATTGCTAGAAAAGAAAATACATGTTTAGATGTTTTACGTTTGATGTCATGTGAATACGAGTGGTTATATTCCCTGACTAAGAAAATAAGGATTTAAAAGAAAAAATCTAGTCAAGTAGACTGACTACGACGTAATGATATGCCGTGGTATAAGCCCAATGGCTAGGGATTCTCTTTTTGGACGTCAGTGAAAGATGTTCTATCTATCATTTATAAACCTTTCAGCCCAGTAATCAATCATACGTACAGATCGGATATTTTATTGTTCTGCATGTGTTAATTTATTGCAAATAATTAGATGAAAGCTACGAGCTAAGCTACGAGAGCTAAGATACAGTATAACCCAGTTATAACGACAGTTATGGGATCGCGAATTGACACTTTAACAAGGTATCCTAACTGGTGGGGTTTTTGCAAGTTCCATGCTTCCAGATTAAAAATGATGATGATCGATATTACGATACCTATTTATTTTTTATATGCCCAACCAAGTTTATCGTAGAACCCATCAAACAAAATGTCCAAAGTCAACAGTATTCGCTTGAAACATATCATTTTCGTTTCGATAGAAATAAACTCGATGTTTCATTGTACGATTCAAATGCCGACTTCACTACCGATTCATATGGCCAACTTTCTAGTATTCCGCAACGATCGGTCGCAGGCCATAAACTTCCGGAATAAAAGCATAAATAAGGGTCTTAAGTGGTAAATATTTGTTTTTATATCAAGAGAAATTGGAGCTAAACTGAGTTATTCCTTGTAAATTTGGGTAATAAAATATGGGACCGTTTACAATTTGACGCAAAAGTAGGGGTGTCGCAACTGCCGTTGCGACGTTTACCCAGGTTCTATTGTAGGTGTTGCCTCGTTCTTGATAAACAGTATTTCATATCTTGTTAAAACTGTTCAGAATAAAACTCTGTTTCTTCTCATATAGTATGTGTTAAAATAAAACATTTTTTTAAGTTAACGAAATATTAATAGAATTCTACTCTATAAACATACAACTCCTATAAAATTTTGGAGCCACATGTACAGATTACGCTCACTTGACTTGCTACTAGATATTACGTAACTACTAATCCCCTTGTTCATTTATAGGCATATTTTGAATTCACATACATTAATGATAATCAATTAATGCATATCTGCGATAAACCCGATCGATAATTGAACGCCGATTCACATACATCATACCTGAAGTCACACTATGAAAATACGTACATCCTTGACACGATGCAGTCTTTATTGATAATACATGAAAGCTTCCTTGATGCAATCATTGAATATGTATAGATTTTTATGAAGGGGATTTGCACGCATCCTTTTAATAGTTTATGAGCACACACGCTATCCAGGTGGTATTGTAATTATGACGCATTTGTATTTGTATCGAAATGCCTGGAATCATTTAATTACTTCTGTAGAATATGTATTGTAATCGAAATGATGTTGGATGAATTCTACTATGCTATTAACACTAATAATCAGAGAACGCACTCAAAATGCCAATAAAAATCCCTCACTGTTCTTTGAAATTTGCACACAATGTAACTGTTTCAGACTTCCATTGTCTTGAGAATTTTATATTTAAAAAAAAATATATTTTCACGTGAAGATGCCACATAATTCGAAACGTTGTTAACGCAAAATTCTCAAGGCAAGTCCGAAGCAGTGTTACTGAAAAATCCCTCACTTTCACTACCAATTTACCAAACCGCTGTGACCAATAATGTATTTTTTGAAACATATTTTTAATGTGGATTGTAGATGCTCTTGCCCTTTTATAATTTAGATGAAATTGTGTAATTTGAACACAAGGCTCAACAAATAAAACTCTGTATTTGTGACGCGTTTCGATTTGATGTTTAAATCATCGTCAGACTTTTAAAATTGATAGGGTAGCCTTTGTAAACAGTCCATTCTGACAGTCTGATGGTGCCGATGATTCAAATATTGCATCGAAACGCATCACAAAAACAGAATTTCATTTGAGTAACTCTATGTTCTAATTACACATTTTTATCTGGATAAGTTAATTCTTATTTTGAACTAGATTTCCACAAATATTAATCCAAATACTATTGAAATACATTATATTGAATAACATGAATGACGCAATGATTCATAGCTACGACACTACTTGCGATGAATAATTCAAAGAACTGATTATTGAGCCCGAGTTAACTTTTTATGCAAAAATGGGTTAATATTCAGGAATAAGATATTAAAAAATAACACCCTTTCTCCTGGTTATTCGATTGATCTGCTTCTCAGCTAACTCTATCTTTGGAGTTTTGTGATGAGATAAATACAGAAGCTGTATTTGTTAATGGTGAAGGAAACCTGCAGATGGAACAAGATTATGCAGTTCCACGAGCAATAAAGAATCGAAAACATGATTTTTATTCAGGATGGAGCACTTCCGTATGTTTACCGACCGAGGATTAACTGCTTTTTCAAAGATCCTGTTATAAACAGATATTTTGTAACTTCATGTCTGCCAAGATCGCCTGTCCTCAGCCTAGCGGATTACTGGATATGGAGTTCTTCAAAAATTTTAGTGTCGTGAACGCGACCAACGACGGTGGAAGAATTGAATAACAATTAGAGATCAGATTGCTGCCCTTCGACTAAAGACGCTGAATATTGCTGTGTATAATTTGTAGGACCGATTGATTATTGTACAGCAAAATGGACGATATATCAAATATTTGCATTAACCACTGTTGGATATAACAAATACCACTATTTAAGCAAACGGATTAGTCCAAATATAACATATATAAATCCACGAACGCTATAGTAAGCATTTACAGGTGTAATTGATATAACGATAATGTTGCTTATGATTGTATTACCACACCAATTACGTTTAACGGTTTATTGGCCAATTATAATAGAAACAACAAGCTGTTCAGATTTGGTTAATATCTAAGCCACTTTCAGATATATTGTGTATTCTTTAATATAGCTCAAATATATACTTATCAGTATATCCACGAACTCTATAGTAAAGCATTTCCAGGTGTAGGTAATGTAACGAAAATTTTGTTTGTAAGGTGTACTAATTTAATTAATATCTAAGCTACTTTCAGATATCTTGCGTATTCTTCAACAACACATCTGAAAATTGCTTCTAAGATAGTTGAATGGAGATTTTTTGTAGTAACTCATTTCCATTGAATGAATAAGACAATTTGTTGTATTCTGAAAAATACGGAAAAATTTTTAAACTTCCTTTCTAGGTTTGAGTTGTACTATACTGCAATGAATACCAAAGGTAATTGCGTACGTTTAAAAAGTATGCAATTGAAAAAATATGAAAATTCGTAGATGGAAATTAAATGACGTATTTTTCAAAGTGACGCATCCAAGTTCGCACAATTCATATCTACACCTCGCTGGCCCTGCTATTGAAATTAGATTTTTATGTGGTGATTCCCCGAGGCCAGCATTTCCAAGAGGTGCTGGAATATGAATGGACGACAAGAAATGAAAGTTTTTTGGTGTGAACTGCCAGAAAACTTAAATTAGTATCTGTACAAGGAGGACATCGTAATTCGGAATCTGCGGATTTGGATCTCCGGTCTAAGGCCGTGAATTCCAATCCCACTAATTTTGCGTAATGGATATTTATATCCAGAAGTTTTTTCCAATGGAAGTCAAAACTAGGCTATGTTCTACTCTCTCTACACGTTTGACCCCTACAGTTTACATAGTTTTAAGATACATGTGAATTGACATTTATCGTTTCGCAGCGCTTCTGGAGCACTATCAACTTAATTTTGTAGATGCAGGTTGAACTTATTTTAGAGTACCATATTCCATGAATGGTGAAAACAAGCTATGATGTCTGACTATTTATTATGTAAATTGATAAATGAAAAAACATGATAAAACTCGAGAAGAATCTGTTTAAAACTTACATGCGAACGTAATATAGTTGAGCTGTCTGTAATTCATCCATTCCAAGGACACAAGAAGCTGCGCCAATATACCAGATATCGTGCTACCAGCCAGAATAGCTGCCCTAGTATGGGAAGTAACCAGTTGAAAGTATTCTGTGTCGACTTTGGCATAGATATATGTATAATATGCTACTTCGGATGCACAAAATGTGCCATAGAATATCTGAAAAGCATAGATAAATAAAACTATCTTGTCGAAAGTCACATTGGACATGATTTATTTATGTACATCTTGATAAGTATTACCTTCCATGAACTTGAACAAACATCAGTAATAGATACAATAAAATTTGTAAATATGGTATAATTTACTTTCATTTCGTCACGATGAAGTATTTGATATTTCAGATGATGAGTATATATTTACGTTAGAAAATATTTTAGCAAGATTCAAGTCTACCCAATGAGATGGTTGTCTCATACTTCAAACTGTTTATATGACTGATCATTCAAACCATGCTTGTAATTCTAAAGTAACTAAATGTTGCAAAGTGAATTAAAAGAATCGAACTTACGGAATAGATCTATTGAAAGAGCTTTCCAAACGATAGATTCCTCATCTATACCGCTTACTATTAGATTTTTATGTAGATTTTAGATGCTCTTATTTGGTAAAGCTCTTCCATCATTCCGATAAGAATTGTGTATTCAGACACAATTCTCATCTGTATTAGATTTTTGGATGATCTTTCAAAAAATTATCTTAATGTAGTTCACCCTGTACGTTAATGTATATATCTAGTATATATGAACACCAAGCACTGTACCATAAGTAAATATATCATAAAGCCCGTTTTTATCTAATAAGCGTAAACATAATGAGGAACTCTGAGCAATTTCATGGGCAAATTAGTCATGCCCAGCATATTTCAAACATTTACTTAACAATATTTTTTTATTCCTTTTTACGCATTGGAAATTTACTAGCAAATTTTTAGGTGTTAAGTGCAAAGTGATTGCTAATTTTTTTTCATACCCCATTATATTGAGAACACCTGTATAGTATATCTCAATTGATACGTAGATATTATTATTGGAAGCTTTCAGAACAATTGTTGAAAAAATAGGCATCAGGGAGGTCAACTCCCAACTTTTCTCGTAGTTTTTGGTACTAGTTTGCGAGCAATAGTTTTAAATTTGATACATACAATGACTAACATTGTCTGCCTGATGAAATAATTTCACTAACAGCATTACTTACTATCTAGGTTTTGGATTGCAGTCACAGCAACAGCTTATCAAATCAGAATTTGAAAATCAAGTTTGAAACATTCAAGATACGTCCACACAAATCTTACTAGACTAACAAAAAGGTAAATTAAGTAGACAGAAAAAGATAAATGATCGCTAATGCAAAAATAAGTAAGGTGCATTTTTTATGTCAAGTACAGTAAGTTGCCTGTTTCTTGTCAATAAGACAAATATCATAAGCTTGTAAATCAACATAATTTGTTTATAAATACATTTTTGATACAGAAGTTTTTTCTGTAGCTGCTTCCAGCTTTGAAGATTATTATGAGATAGAGTATATTAAATTAAAAACCGATCTGCTTGTACTATGGTTTTAAGCATTGCACACACATCAATAAAATCAGAAATATAATCAAAATTAGGCTATTGTTTTTTATAAATATCAAAATTAATGAAAAGTAGCACTGTTTTCGTTTTATTATAAAAAGTATTGAATTGATCGCATTACTAACAGAATACCGTTTATGATAATTGAAAAACCTACGAAAAGGCTTTTTTACAGACTGCAATGATTAATTCTTCACCACGAAGAGTCAGGATAATACTTTAAAATACAATATTACGTGTAAGCACTTTATGAACATTAGTTTATCATATATACTTTCAACGAAACGCAAAAAGTATAGCATCATCAATAATTTTTGCATAATTACAGTTCCAACAAATAATAGTATTATTTTGTAAATCGCACCATATCAACCTGCGCTGACGCGATAATAAACTACAGTCTATACATCAGATTCACGTACTAAGCCGTTAAAATACATTTATCATTCTCATAAATATACAGGGTGTTTGGTAAGCTTTACCATTTTTTTGAGATTTTTTTTGAAATATTCCCAAAATTTTACAGTTTTGGCTTGATCAATTTTAGTTTGCCTTGTTTCTGTACCGGTTTTTCTGTTTTTTCTAGTCAGCCATGAAGTCCTCATTTTAAATAATAAAAGTAATATGGCTCAAATTACGTCAATCTACCAAGTTAGGCTCATTTTAAGTAAAAAAAGCGCAAAAAAACTAAAACCGGTTAGGAACTTCAAATGGTTATATAAATTGCTCTGTTTAATACTCTTTTTAACGATATTCCACATGGTCCATAAAGCTTTAGTTTGTCTAACAAAATTTTCGATTAACTGTAGAAGGGGCGTTACAATGATAAATTCACATAACTTGTATTGTTGCAATTTTTAAGCTTAAAAACAGCAGCAAATCCCTAGACTTTTTTATGGGTCTTATAATCTATTGCATTGTCTTACTCTTGCTTGCGGCCGTTAATTGGCTATGCGGGCGCCTTTTGTTTGTTTGATTTCTGGTTAGTCAAGCTTGGCCTGTCTGTGCATTTCCTTTATTTTCATCGAGCCATTTTGCTGTATGGCGACATGCTTATGGAATATGGAAGAGCTAACAGTAACTGCCGCGGGGCAAGAAGACTTTATCAAAAACTGTACCCTTTGAGAAGGCTACCCAGCCATGATAGGTTTGCAAATGCGTATTGTAAATTACGCGAAACTGGCAATTTACAACACCGGGAACCAGGAGTACACCCAAGACTGCACAATTTTGCTCTAAGTGAGAGAATTTTGGCGGCTTTTGATGACGATTCCACGACGAGCGTAAGAAAATTAGCTGCAGATCTAGGCCTCACTGTGTAAGTATGATCCACGCAGATCGCAGACATCCATTCCACTACACATTTATTCTTCAACACTTGATTTTTTAATTCTAGGGATCATGGACGGAGACGAAGAACCTCCGTTTTCCCCTTCACACCGATGTTGACGATGGTGAGTTTTCAAAAAGCAATTTATGGACGAACGAGTCAAAATTTACACGTAAAGGAATTTTCAACAAACACAATTTACATTATTGGGCTGACAAGGAGCAGAATCCTTACACCCTCAGATTTTTTTGTCTGGGGGGCGAGCGAAAGATGATATTTATGTATGATATTTAAATAACAAGTGAAGAAGAATCAAGACCAAGAATCAATACAGCCTCTACCCCTCTACCACAATGAAGGAGATGAGGCTTCGAACTACAACAGTTGAGATACGTAGATTTCGGGCGTGTATACGCAATAGAGGTGCTCAATTTCAGCAGAATTTGTGATAAATTTTTATTCAATTCTTTGATCCAAATAAAAACGCCAATGATCGAATTTTATTTTATTTTTTATCCCCTCTGTACCCACTCTGGTGGTGCTTCAAACTGGACTAGGTGTAAAAATACAGTTTAATGATCACTTGATACTTTTCAAACAAAAAAATACCAACACTACAAGTTATGTGATTTATGCAACAACATCATCGGAATGCCCCTTTCAATGGCACATGTGATATATCGTTAAAAAGTGTATCAAAAAGAGCCTAACTTGGTAGATCGACGTAACTTGAACTTTATTACTTTATTTTAGAATGAGGAATGCATGGCTGACTAGAAAAAACTAAAATACCGGTACAGAAACAAGTCAAACCAAAATTTATAAAAAAGATGCTGAGACTTGAGAACAAAATGGAGATATGATTTGTTCCAAATAAACCCAACTACATTCCATTTCAGTTTGTCGGACCATCTAACAAACAGCCCCATACATATAGTGCATGCAATACATGTGAAATCCGTTTAATACTTTTTTCTTCCTTCTAACCCGCATTTGCCATGCTTTGCTTGATTTCATTTCATTCGCCTTCTGATTAAATATCTAATATGTATTGCGCTATATTTATATATTTTTTTGTTCATAATCTCTATTTTAGGGTGACATTTGCATAATAATGCTCTGAATGTTTGATGAATTTTATTAAAAAAACAAATCCTTATTTTTTGTTTTATTGGGTGGTATATATCAGAAATACTCAATCGATGTTATTTTTTTACTGTAGTATGAAAATCAAGCTTGGCATATTTAATTTCTTGATTTACTAAAACAAAAGTGTCTACACTATATTAACTATATTAACTTTAATTAAAAAACTATGTTTGATAGATCGTCGAAAATCAGAAATGCATAATGATCACAATACTTTTCTGCTGGATGCGTTTGCCTTTTCAGGCGCTGATCTTTGAACAATGATTGCTCGGCTCATTCTCAAGACTTGTTCCACGGTTGTCTCTTAAGACGGAATGGGAAACGTCCTAGAACTATATACATGTGTACCAACCAAAGACTTAAAACGTTTTTTATCTTTGGTATTAACGCAACGAGAAATCCTGGCCAAATAATTAAAAATGCCCGCTCTAGCATTACGTCACCTCAGACAAAAATACAAAATTACAGGTGCTTATATCTATGTACTTTTTATAAAGTAATTTATGATTATTTTTATTTATTCAGGATAAGTGAAATAATTTTATTTTAATTTTAGTAAAAGCATATATTCCAAAAGACACATCTACAAATAGAAAATAAATAGTAAAATAGTAAAAATATTATCATTTGATAATACTATGCGCTAATTCAACTGTCTTCTAAATTTTATATTATAAATTATAAATTTTTATTAGGTCAAGGTCAACTAGCTCACATTTAACAGTCCTGAGACAAGAAAACTGGAGTTATTCACTTTATTCAAGTTTGTTGCTTTTCTTAGCACTTTTCATGCATGACCGAGGGTGAGAATTATGATCGTAAAAATCGGAAGGAAAGATTTTTGAATGTTATATGATGGTTATAACATATAAGGTTTTACATGGTTATGTTACTATTTTGTTTGCTTTTCGCATAATCTCCGCACTAGCTGCATCGGTTTGATTACATTTTTGGAGGAATATGCTGTGTAAGATTTGTAGGTAATAGAATACAAATCGATACATAAGCGGATCATTTAGCAGAAAAAAAAGTATACGAAAAAATCTTCCCCTTTTCATGTTTTTCAAATGCCGACCCTTTTAGAGCGCATACAAAAAGTTCAATTAGCATGGCAGTATTGCATATAGCTTCGCCCTGATGAACACTACAGTAATTTATTTACAGTTTGCTTTTACGTTGACTGGAAAAAATAAAATCATAAATTGCATAGGAAAATCAAAAACCTCAAAATTCTTAGCGATCGATTTTTTATATAAAATTTTCTGTTATTTGGGTATTTAACAGATCGATATTTTGCGCACATAGCACCAAAGTGGCACCTCCAAATTATGGCACCTTAGACAAAGGCGCAATACCGGGTACAAAGTCAAATCCAGTTATCAAAAAAAATCAATTAGTCGAAATTGCATAAGCTTGACATTTATCGAAAATTTTATGATATCCATAATACATACTCATATCACAATAGTAATCTATAACTTTCGCAATTCTTGGCTTTTATCAGTAGAGGACATCATAATTGACATTGAAATTCCATTTTACTCAACATAAATTTATATAATTGATATATATGCTTCTGTAGATATTGCCATTATTTATCTTTATATTGACAATTTGATGCACAATTGCAACTACCTAAAAATATAACAACCATTTAACAACTATTATGGAGGTCAAATTGAATGAACTAGAATTTAATGGCAGAGTATGCCTGAACAATGGATCTTAACAATTCTACAATTTTCTCTAAGTGGGAATATAAAGGACCACTTAGCTGGAATTGTTTAAAATTATGTTAAGGATCATTTGTTGAAAAAATGCGATTAATAATTCATAATAGACCAATAGGATGTATGTAACATATTGTATTTATTTTCCACACAGAATTTCGATTACTGATCCCAAGGCTTAAACAAATTTCAAGAGAAATTATAACCCTTCTTTTAAACTTTCCTTTTTTTTTGGGGGGTTTCAAAACTTGGAGATAAGGGGGATGGTAAGATGCGGAAATCTAATCATGTTTTTCTTTGTTAAAATACTTTCTATCAACTATAAACTTTCAGACCCTTCAATCTTCCATACTTGTCAAATATAGATGATTATCTACATATAGCAGCTAATAAAAAATATAATGAATCATGTTTGATGTTTTGACACTAGGTTATAAATGTGGTAAAAATGAAACAACCTTAAAAACTTTATAAAGCAGTCCAGTGACAGCATTGCAATAAAAAAATAAATCAAATCAATAAAATGAAGTACCTAATTATTGTCAAAGAAAATATTTCAGGCAGGCAATTTTTGTACAAGTGCACATGTGGGGAACTAATTTTTCATGGAATAAAGTCTCATAGTACTCTATAAGCTCTTGATTCTGGCAACTTCAAGTGAATATCAAAATTAGCCAACAGTTAGCTATCCTTTTAAAAAGAAAAGCTATATAATAATTTGAAACAGCTAAATGGATCTTCAACTTATTTTTGTGGCCTTTTCAATTTGACAACCATTCCACAAAATGTGATGACACTATTGAAGTATTGAAATATACACATATATTACTACTATGGTAATAATTTTTTTTATATTTCCTTAAATTCGAGTCAGTGGCTATGAATTAATTTAAAATAAAAAACTCAAACACTTATATTTGTTTTTTGGATATTCAATTGTCCACCACATTTTCCTCAAAGAGAAGTAATTAACTGACTAAGTAACTTCTGAAAGATATTACCACATATATATGGGATGAAAAACTTTGTTACTAAATTTCCATTGGGTTGTTTTCTATCTAATAATTACTAGCCTCTCAATTACATTTGGGATGTAATGAAATTTTGACATTGAAGTACTAGTATGAAAAGGATTAAAAGATTCAGATAAAAATAGTGTATTTGAACACAAAGTTTTACAAATAAAACATTCTTTTTCCAGAGAACTTTTTCAATTCACATTTGAACTATCATAAGCATAAATATTGTTTCAATTGTAAAACTTTGTGCTTGAAAAAACAATTTTTATCTGAATGATCGAAGAGCTTAACCAAGTAAAGGCATCTACAATCGACAGTGCAGAAGTGGTGGCAAAGTTAGCATCACAAAACGAATAAATAAAAAACAATTAAACTTTGCCTGGTCATATTCCAAAACATTTTATGAGCCTAAAACTGGAGATGGAGTTATCTAATTTTTTCTTATTTTGGTATGACATTCTATATATCTGTAAACTTTGGAGGCAGTAATCCTCTCTACTTTTTAGATGTAGATTGCAATAACTAATATCACTTACCTCTACAATGATGAGACCAGCTAAGCTCTTAGTCCACAAAAGCAAAGACCAAACCACACAACCTGATACACCCAAAATAATTATCAGAGGTTTGTATCTACATAGATCAGTGATCAGGAAAACTACCACCAATTGCACCAAATAGCTGTATGTGCCTATAGGATACACAATCTGGGTAACTTCATCATCTGTAACATTCCTCCATCTATCATCTATGAGAAACTCATAAATGAAGGGTTCAGATGGCCTTATTTCTTTCAAAAATCCAAAAATACTGAGCAAAAGGGATAATTTGAGCCACTCTTGCATGATAGCTCGAGTTCTTCAACCCATCACAGATATATAAATATGTTGAATAGTTAAACTGTTTACCGTCTGTAAGAGATCACATTTCAGTGTTAGAAATATTAAAAACGCAAGCTCAACAGAACGTGACTTCATGTACTAAACCTCGGTAGAAATCAAAACAAGTGGCATGTAATGAGTTATAATAGAGAAGGGTAGTTAAAGGGCACATTTAAAAATAATCGTGAAAATCCACAAATGAATGCTCGATTACAAATCACGTGACCAGTAACGGTCTACGCATGCGACAGGCCGGAAACCACAGAGCAAAGCTAGCAGATCAATCACTACACTACCACAAAGAAATAGATACTGCTAGTTCACAAGTCGTCCGCAGACAGATAATAAAGGAATTCATGTAGTGATCAATGTAAACACATTTTCAAACCAGACGCTGATCACAAGTCAAACCAGCATGACTTTAACATTTTCTTATGTTCCACTAGTTTGCATAAATATTTTGAATACAAACTGTTTTCTTTACATGTATATATGCTAGAAGAGTCTGCTGATACAAAAGCAGGGGCAGATGCGGATCCAAAAATATCTCTTAGGGCTAAGGGCAACTTATTTGCACTCAAAATCTGGAGATAAAGTTATAGGGAATATTAGTCGTTATACAATTTGAAATAATTGTTGAAAAAATGACATACAACTGATAAAACACCCCAAATGAGAAACAAACAAAACATAATATATTGTAGAGAGATATTCGACTTCTCTCACTATGATAGTTGTATAATAATGAAGATTTATAAGCGATAGATTTCTTGGGGGGGGGGGGGATGCCCCCATCCTCCTCTTCTATCCGCCACTGTACAAAAGTGTTGCAAATATACCATTATGTTCAATATTTTCATTACAATACATCGGAAAATCGATTGAAAAGTTTTTTTGGAATCTTGGAAAGAATGTTTTATGTCCGTAAGTGTACTTATTAGATAGATGAATAATTTGAGATAAAGTAAGTTTTACAAGAGCCAACAATCTATATGATTCTTTTTTATTTGATTTACTTTTTAAGTAATTAACAAAAATCTGCATCTGATAATTTATTCTTGATTACTAAACTATTGCCTTTGACAGCAGACAAATTTTAAATATTATTTCATTTAACATATTTAATTACATATATTCTTAAAGCTGTTGTGGAAATAAGACATTATAAGAAAACAATTTATCATTTTCGTTTTCCAAGCATATTGATATATAATAAGTCCATGGCGTTAGAAACAGAATTCATAGATTATAAAATGGGAGATCAGGCTGTATTGCCATCAAGGGTATCAAATTTAAATTTCTCGATCTGTTTTTCTTCTCCTATGACGCTAGTGACATAATAGCACGTGGAAATGTGAGCCAAATTGTGACTTTGTGACTGCTGACGGTGATGACAATGGTGTGACAGACTGGTTTGTTTTGGAAAAGAATTGAGGTTAAGGGAAGTTTGATCCAAACGTATAAAAAGACTGTACAGATATTCATTAATTTATTTTTGTTATGAATATTTCAATTGTATTAATGTAGCATTGACATTAATATGCCACCTAAAAAGGGATCCAAGCCAGCAAAAGCAGGCAAAAGTGACGAAGCAGGAGATAAAGGTGCTCTCAAGATACAGACTCACAAAGTATTTATATAAGGTTTATTAATTTTTGTCAGCAATTAATAAAATGCTTCCGTACCGAGTTTTACCTGATTTTCTCCGCATTCTGGTAAACACAAAAAGTCATTAATTCAATATTTTGTAGGTGCGAAGGAAAAGAAAGGAGGAACAGCAGTGAAAGTACGGCATATTCTTTGCGAAAAACAGAGTAAATGCCTCGAAGCGTTGGAGAAGCTAAAATCTGGCCAAAAATTCCCTGAAGTTGCTATGGCCTATAGTGAAGACAAAGCTAGGCAAGGTGGTGACTTGGGGTGGATGACCAGAGGTTCAATGGTAGGACCTTTCCAAGATGCAGCATTTGCCTTACCAATTTCTACTGTTAATAACCCTATTTACACAGATCCACCTGTTAAAACAAAGTTTGGTTACCATATTATTATGGTGGAAGGTAAGAAGTGAAAATCTTATATCTTTGAAATCATTGCTATTTTACAATTAATTATTCAAATAAAGTTTTATTTAATTCATCATTGTGCTTATTTGTTTTTTGGCATTACAGAATATAACATATATAAGAACTCATATGGTCATATGTGATGCAAATATTGCCTTTTTTGACCTCCTCATTATTGTTGGACAAATTATGATAGCTCTGGTCAACCCCTCAATAATTGCATGACAATTTTCTTTACCTTTAACCCTTATTCATACAAAAAATTATTTCAAGGATATAAAATCAAATGTAGAATCTGAATTATTTGAAATTGGTAAAGATTTTGTCATAAAATTCAATGAAAATTTATCAGAATACAATTCATAACATATAAATAGTTATGTTAATCTTTCATATCTAAATTATCATGAGATTATGCACATGATATAGCATCGTGAACAACCCCCTTCTTGTTTGTGACAAAATGTGACATACATTGCCTATTTGCATATTTTTATTTACCTGTATCAAAATGTTTTACATCAAATTAATAATGTGTAGGCAACTCACTTAAGAGCAAATTTCCTACATAATGCCCTTATAAAGCTTGAGGAACAACCTTAATCCTTGTGCTTAATTAAACCATTTATATATGTTTGCATTCAGCATTACAGTTGCTGTCAAGCAGAAGTTCAGTGATATATACTTCATTTTTTATTATATATTTACCTATATGATCACTGAACATGGTATTCCTAGGCTAAGAGCATAGATTCTGAACATGGGCGATAACGCCCCCTTGTAGTTTAGGTTAAAAAAATATAGTTAAACAAAGACAAAAAAATTACACTAATCACATATTAAAGTTAGCAATATTGGTAACTAAAAAAAGGCATCAGCTCCATGTTACTGAAGGCAGTGACTTATGGTTATTTTTAGGTACAATCGAGCCTGGTATAAATAAACTCCTTAAATTTCTTCAAATTCAACCTTTTTATCAGATCAGTTATACATTCAATGTCTTTTGAATGCTAATGAAAATACTTCTCAATATAATTAGGTATGTGTTTTCCTTGTTCTCATTGAAGCATTCTCCTTCAAACTCAGATATACTATAACTATATCATAATATACATTTGAATATGACTGTGGCAATAGCTGTTTCAGATTCGCGACAGATGGAATTTAAAAAAATGGAGGGCTCTAGTAATAAAGTTGAATGCTCACAGTACCCATTCAAAAACCTTATAGGATCACAATTGAGGAAAATATTTTGCAAATTTCAATACATGTCATGAAATTGTAACATGCCATGGAATGAAGTCGGCATACCTGATTGTATTCCTTTTAAACTGTCATTTATGATGTACCATAAGATTTTTATGTGTTCATATAAGCTTTGTTAAAAATAATATGCAACTCCTAATACTCTCTGAAGTACACTCATGCCTGGAACGGATCAGGTTGCTAAAAAAGTAATCAAAGACAATTTGTTTCTCACCTATTTATTATAAATTAACTCTTTAAATTGAAATAAATAAAAGCTTATGAAAAATATTGGTAATGCACAGAAATAAGAAAAATTTCCATGAGTGTACAGTCTCGTTTGTACTTATTGAAGAAAAATCACCAGTACCATTGTAACTTTTCATCTAATAGATTTCACATCATTAATTAAATTTGTAAATTGGAGTTCGTATAGCGAACATATTTTAAGAGGTCTTCATTTTCTTCACATACCCAAGGTTTCACATGATGGCAAGCTACATCATGCCAGTTGACACCTAAAAAAAATAGAAATTTTGAAATTCAATCCTAGTCCATTCATAAGCATAATATATGGATCTATGAACAGCAATTGGCCAGTAAAAACTTAAAAATCATGGATACATCAACAGAATAGTTTTGAGAAGTTAAATATTCGTATATATGAATCTATACGACTCACCATCATTATAGAACTGATTCAATACAGCAACGCAGTTTTCAGGCGCTCCCCCTTGGATCTCCTCCCTGTTATCTGGCTGTGGCCTACCAATGCCTCCAGATTCACTCCAGTCGTTCTGGTCCCTCCTTGTGGTGGGCGCCAGTTTCTGTAGCACTGCCGTCCAAAACCATCCGTTCACTCTGGGAGGCTGCAGATCAGCCCTTTCGCATCCGGCGAAGTCACACAACCGCCCTGACGTCCAGATGTATTTTACCTGAAACAAAAATAGAAGTATGAAAATCATTGACTCGAGTACGTTGACTTCCGAGTAAACCGAAGTGGTGATACTTTCTGACATACAGAAGCTGACCTATGTGGTAGTTCAATATTAGAATGCTGAAATTCTTATTCAAAATGCGATTAACTATTTGGTCATAAAACTGGACGTAGATACATGAGTATATGCCACATATAAGGAAAATATTGCCGTTGCGTCTTTAACTTCGTTGATGCCTTCTGGTGGAGAGTCGAGTAGTGAGAAAGGTAGAATTCTGACAAGAGGTGGCTTACTTTCACAAACATTCCGAAATATGTATAGGAATAAGTAATATTAAGAAATAATTGAGAGCACTTTGATACTGTTTCGCTTTTTTATCAGAAATATCATTTTTCATAACAATTTTCAATCCTGGTCGTAGAGAATAAAGTATCCTTAGAGTTCGATTTTCCATAAAAAATTAACAAATGGGATTATTGAATCCTATGTTTTGCGTTATATCTATTATATGCAAAGCTGGTGATCCATTCAACGGAAACATATGTACATTTTGACCAATGCTGGATGAACAAAAAAACATTGCACTTTAGTATATGTAATTATGATTTTCATTCACCGATGAGGAATGATCTCATCAATTTTATTCTAATGTTGAGCAATATAGGACTGAAGTACAAGGACAACGCGAGAAAATTAATAAGCAATTTCGATCGTGAGCTATTATCAAATATTATAATAAGCATGATAGTAGATTCTGTAACCTAGAGTGACTCTTATTGTAATTCTATCAGTATATTGGGTCAATGTTTCTGTTACTATTCGTCGTTTTCAATTTGGTTTATTGGCTGTCGATTCCGATCAGTGCGCCTTGACTGCAGATCACGTGACCATGCATATTTTAGCGTAAGCCGCTGAATATCAACAAGGCGCACCCGATGGCATTTTGTTCTGAAAAAATATAGAAACTTTATCCGCGCTCGCACTCCCTGTAATAATATTGAAAGGAAAGTGACGAACCATTACAGATGCGGTATTGCGAATATTTTATTTATCATTAATGGTCAGAATCATGTGCGCCGGCAGTGGGAAATTTTCCCCCTAGTGAATACAACTTGTATATTACTTGTTGATTATAAGCTACAGCCGCTCAGAATTTTGGTGAACTCGTCGTGAACAGGGTCGCCGACGATACGTTTGACAGGCTGCATTGTGTTCGCGAACGCCGGTGGTTTGTCACCTTAAGCTTAACAAAGACAAAAAAGCGTACCACGAATAAGATTATGTTTGACCCATCTGATGCAATCTGGCGGAGGTCCAAGCAAAAAGTTATATCTTGCTCTGTAGGACCACAATTTATAGAACACAAAAAATAATTTTAGGTGGTAGTGAAACAAAAATTCTACGTTGCCTAAGTGGGATGGAAGTATTACATCGATTGTTTGTTTGTGTGCAAACAAAAGTATAATCCTACATTTATACTTAAAGTCATCGTTGAAATCCTTTTTGGACTTAACTAAAACTTTTGCGAATTGACTCTACGAATCAGCGGCTACAAATATGTTCCTGTCATAATTATATTTGTTTTCTTCCCACGCCAATAGGTAGTGGAATATTTTGATCACGAAATATTTAGAAACGAGATTTTACGTTTTCTTAATGACATGTACATTGCAAAAAACTGTGTCACTTTTTTCCGTCGGTCTGTTTCTATCAGTCTGTTTGGTATTCCTTAAGGCCCCTTTCAAACTCGAAAGTATTACCTTCCAGATTTTGATGAAAGTTTGATGCTAGGTTATTACTGAGGCAAGGATGAAGAAGCTTTGTAGTTTTTTTCTGGCGGTGACAAAAGAATACTATGAACTTATAAAGCAATACATTCATATTCAGTAGATGTGAACTTGAAGTCTTGCGACACATCCTACTTATGAAGATATAGAAAAATCGCAATGCGTTTATGATGGTTCAAACAAGGCTAAACCTTTATTTTTGTACAAGTTGAACAGTATTTTAGCAGGCGATGATATTTATTGTTGTTTATTCCAATGTTTGCGACGTTCGTAATACACTCTTCCACGTACATTCCTAAACACGAAAAGCAAACGACTGACTGTACACGACATACCTAAGACCATATGTAGGTGGCTCTTGGCTACTCGACTTGGCGACACTCGACTCAGTTGCCAAGATAACCATGGCCACGCTAATAGCCACGTCGCCATGGCGTCCAGGTGAAAAAGTTGTTAATTTTCCGCTCATGATTTAGCATTAAATATTACAGATTACTGCATTTCAATTGATTAAAAATAATAAACTCAAAATAGCGTCAAGTGGGTCTTGTTGTATTGCGCAATGCTTAGTTCTCAATGATAGCTTGAGTCATAGATTACAAGCTAATACCCACTTGATTTCGATATTCCACGAATGGAGTATCAGGATGCAATTATACATCCTTAAGGCTGAAGATAATCTATTGAATGAAAATGATTGCGCCATAAGTATTCCCAAGTACTGCCACCATATATTGAGCTCCTGGCCTTTAAGATGCTTAAACAAATAATTACTGCAACAATTTATTGTCTATATCCTTTGCAATTATAAATTAAAATTGGAGATATCTATCAAGGCGTTTCGTCATAAGTATTCATGCAAGAATGCAGGAGGATGCGTCAGTGTAAATATGATCCAAACTAGGTAACAACAGTGCTAATGTCGACAGAAAAGCAGAAATGTACTCGAGTAGATTGACTCAGTGCTTCACAATCTGTAATAATGCTGTTATTCGCTTGAAAAGATCATTATCACATCTAGTTTAATCAGAATTCTACGAGGTGTTTCGTGTAGTCCATGTCCATTTTTGCACTATTTTGCGATTGGTCGAACGGAATATGTTTTCATTAATATTTAGCAGTTATATTACCTGAAAAATTGGGAATTTTATAACAGTTGTTTTTGCCCAAAAAAAACATGGAGCCATAAAACATACATATCAGCAGAAACTAAGTGTGAAACATGTTTGTCTTTTCAGAATTACAGATTGTTATTTTGTAATGTAACAGGGCAAAAATGTGCTTATTTGTTCAGTAAGTAATTGAATATTTATTGATTAAGACGCTACTCAATGCTAACACAGTATAGTAAAGCTATGCGACTGCATGGAAAGCACTAAATCAATTTCCCTGACTATTCCACTTAATTTTTATTATGTACACGCCAGCTCTTTTCATCACAATATTTATATAAAATTCCGTTCATTTTTTCTCCCATTTTATGTTTTAATTGTAATATTCATTGAATCAAACGCACATAAAACAATGATCTGCTATTTTCAAAACAGTGTCAATCTTTCATTCTTAGAATAATTGTGTTTAGAATAATTCTGCAATAAAATTCAAACGATGAATATGAAACGGCAAGGACCTCGTGTATCAAACTATCACGATGCGTAAATATTCATCGGTCATTTAAATATTCAATTTGGTATTGTGCAATACCGTATAATTTTGATCACGATAATACTTCAAAAGCAGAAGGTCCACTCGTAATGTGAATATGGATTTTTACTCACAGAACACGTAAAGGTTATAGATACGAGTATAAGCTACTTACGCATTTTTACGTTTGGATCATATTATCATTTTTGCTAAATTATTAACTGGGGGCTCGATTTAATGAAGATTAAATACGTGATAAGATTACTATTTTAAATATATTAAATTTACTAAGGGTTGTAAAATAATACAATATTTGTGTACAAAACAGGGTAATTTTAGTTTTACAGAAACTGCACTGCGTCCTAGGTTTAACGTTCCAGGTTAGGATTTTTATCAGTTAGAATTAGCCTACTATGAATGCCTAATAGCGCGTAAGAGTCTCAAGTTTTTTAAGGAAATGAAATATTTGCTCTTAGGAACCATCCGCTATAAATAGACCGAACTATCAACCGTGTCTGGAAAAACCTGTGGATTGTGAAACATTGGAATTATCATGATTCTTATATTCAATAAATCTTCCTGGAGCCAAAAACATAATTTATGCTATACTTTTCTTTCCGAATCCCAATATTCTTAGAAAGGTACTTGTGAATGCAGACGGTAATGTTTGTAAGGATCGAGATTCCATTGTCGCACCAGAATATATTTTGAAGAGTAACGCCCTCAATAGATAAATAGAAGAATACTATGGATACCATGGATTGCAAACAAACACTATTCGAGAACTCTTAACGACCATGAAATGCCGAAAAATCTCCTATCATGTCACATTTTTCGAGATAACCAGCATCGTATCTTGCAACTAACAATAAAAGGCAAATTAAAAAGACGAGGAGGAGTTGGCAGAAAAGAAGCGCTATGGCTGAAAAACATTCGACATGTCGACCATTATTTCGCTAGAATGATTGCAAACATCAGGGCGACTGGACAAGGCACATAAAGAAGAAATCGTCCTCAATCGTATTTAGTTATTCATTTTCCAACACAATACAAGTTGAATTAAATGTTATTTCATAACATGTTAATTAAGAGTTAGTTCAGATGACTTCGCAGCAAATTGATTGTCATTTATGACACATCTTTCCTGATGCCCATACCGCAGCTTCTAGCGTGGAGCTAGTAGCCCGTGGCCCGAAATATGCTTACATCTTACGGCACAACCGGCTTCTGTCTGTGTCTGATCGCGCCGCCAAAACCTACGCTCTTATATGGAACTAGGTAAACCTATCATAAGTCACAAACTCTCATTTAAGTCACTAGTTGTACCCGGAAGGTCGGTTGATGGCAAGTACTTCGTGAAAATATTAGATTCTGTAATCATCATATAATGTATTATACATTGAAAAACAAATCTAAAGAAGAATTGAGACTGCTTATATAATTATATACAGAGGATTAGATTAACAGAAAGGTCTCGACAACCTCTGCGAGGAGCTGCATAATTACGTAATGAAGTCCTTTTTTGTGGATGGATTACGTGAAAAGAACTGCAAAGAGTGCCATTAATTACTTGCGGAAAATCTCTCTATGCTTACATATATACAGGATGTACGCGTTCGCCTCAGGCATCGTATACAGTGTATGTGAGAGTTAGGCTGAAATATGGTATATTCATTTTTCTAAAGAATCTCCATAATTATTAAAAACATAGCAGTACCGCAGTGAATAAATCGAAACAATATTATTGAAAAAGTTTATCTTACTTTGTCATCCACGATGTGCTTCTTAATCCATTCATTTTCAGCACTTGTTTCCAAAGAAACTAAATCCATACATCGTTTTCTGCAAAAGTTCCTGCCATCTAACCAATCCAGCTCTGTGCTTTTTGTTGCTGGATCTCTCCAGCTGAAGAAATATCCTTTACCTGAAAAAAAAAACAGTAGGAATTTAAAATATTGAACTTTCCACTCAATAATTATATATTTGTGTGTCTTTTTTATATAATGGCATTGAATTTTGTTTATCAACTTTGAGTAAAAAAAGTGATTAATATAACAGCTAATATTGCGAAAATACTTTTTTCCTTAAAAAATTGAAAACGCGTTTGTGACAAGAAATTTCGTCTACGAAAATAGTTTATATCGTAATAGGTGAGTCCTAGAAGAAAAACCTTGAATATTTAATGTCCATGCAAAATATAGGCAGCTAATAAATTTGTGCCATTCTTGGATATTCTTAGGTAATTTGTTCGATTAAGGTTAAAATATGAAAACTGCTCGTGTTCAATCAGAGTTATCGAGAAAAAAAATATTTTATAATTATTTGAGGTAAGGTTGCTTACCATCTGGTGTCCTTTCATGTATGACCCTTTGAGCACACAGAGCTGGTACAGGAGGCTCCAAAATTCTACCATTCGGAAATTGTGCTTTACATGCAGCACATAAAGCTGTGAGAATAATCAATGTCTTCATTCTGTAGCTGTTCCCTAAAGCAAAAGTTTCATTCGCAATTACATTTGATTGCTATAATAACAATTAACGTTGCACTTGAGAAATAAGGAATAAAGAAAATTATATGTTTAGATGGCTACTGTAGTTCAATTAGCTAAATAATAGATGTAGAAATTGTCAATTAAAGTAACATATCTTTCACATCAGATTAAAACTTATAACGGAGTTGTGTATTCGAGGAAAATGCTTTGTGAAGATGTAATTTTTATCGCAACTATTATTTGAAGTTTTAGATCTTCAGATTGAAAAATTATAGGGATTTCCTTCAAAGAAAGAAAAACTTTGTCTCCGGTTATTGACTTTCCTAATAATTGAAAGCAAGTCACGCTCAAAAGGTTATAGACTAAAAATTATTATTAACTTTATTGTTCACATCAAGTTAATTTGGAAAAACTATATGATTTTTTAGTAAATTAATTGCATCAAATATGTTAAGTATTTTTCTTACAAACATTCTAAGATCGGACCTGGTATTCTTTCTATAGTAATTTGCAGCCTCAAGTGTTGCGGCTGTGATCATCAAATCGTAAATATTTGTTTTTCCAAAAATAGGATATGAATAAACATCTTAAAATACCAGTTATCGTGTAAGTACAATTATTGTAATATAATACATATGTATTTGCTTCCAAAAACGGTCCGAAGTGGAATTTTATTGCTTCCTCAACATTCGTGCGGAACCCATACCCAAATAAATAAACAAAACTTTATGCATCATCCATGTGACTAAACAAGTTTCTTCAATCTGAAGCAGAATGCTATTAAATTCCAATGTCATTACTAAGGACTATCGGTCTATTAATTTTGCATATCTTGATGTATAGCTAAAACAGAGCATGAAAGAGGTGTTTTTGTGGTCTGCATTATTCTTTCAGTTCATTTAACTTACACTGGCGCTAATAAAACTACATATAACTTCTACAAGGTGGAAAAGCTTTACTAATGTTACGGCTGCCTCTGCAGCCGTAATCAAGAACAAAATGAAGAAAATTAAGTTTTGAGATTATAATGACATTAACTCATTAACTATCTTCAGGACAACAGTTTGTTTTGTTTTTTAACTAAAACTAATTATAGACTTTTGTGGGATGCTCACATGTAGTCGGTTAAATTTGCATTGTGGTCTAGAATGAGTAAACCTATCTCATCGTCACATCAGAAACTTTGTGTTTTTGATGTGATTGGTTGTTTTATGAGAGGAAAATAACATAAAGCGATGTACTCCTAAGGATCCAAAGATAATCCATAAAAATCTGGAGAAAAAAATGTATAGTCCATATGCAAGTTTAAAGGGCAGTGATTATATGTTTCTCTACTCTACTGAGGAACGTGACAGATAGATAATTATAAATTCTTATTTAAAAACCGTCATGTCATTAAAATTTAAAATTATTTGAATTCAGTGAATTTATTACATTAATAAACGACGCAGAGATGCTGGTTAAGCTCTTTCAGCGGTCATATGTGGATTATAATTAGCGTCAGTATAAGTGAGATGAATTAGAGAAACAACCACTAGATAAATTTTAGAAGATATTTTTAAGACAAAATATATGAATTGCTGTGACTGTGATTAACTTACAACAAAACACAAATTTCACATTCATGAAATAGCACGAACTAGCATTTAAGTTCAGAGAAATTCCATTGAATGATTTTCTGCTCATTGCCAAACGAAAGTATCATCACGAAAATTTAAATGAACTCATTGTTATTCTTAGGAACAAGTGGTAGCCCCACAGCTGAAGGTACCACCAAAAGAAAATAATAACTTTCACTTCTAAGCGTGAATGCTCGTGACCATGTTACAAATCATCATTTATACTAGAAGATTAGCAAAAGATATTAAGTGTCAGTGATGACCACTTAAGTCTAAGTTGTGACGAATTGTACAATGGGTATTTATAAATAATATTATCAGCAGCAACCTATAAAATCGTAACAAATAAAAAAATGTCATACGTCTATCAGAGCTTTTAATTCTCAATCAGTTAAATTCTTTTTTGAATTGAATTTTAGGTGACTTGAAATAATTTGAAAAGCCATACTTCGTAAAGTAAGTATATAATGTACAATATTTAAAAAAATAATCTATTCAGAAAGCTCAACCGTAGTATCCGTTCTATGAACTCAAAATAGTATCAGAAATGTAATTTTATAAGGCCTTATTGTTTAAAAAATTGGTGCAGTGGCGGCAAAATTATCTTCAAAAACCAAAATCTCAATTTTTACTACGTTTGTCTTGATTAAAGACAGTTTAGCATCTATGAATTTTTGGATTCCATATTTATCAAACATCGAACAACTATACATTTATTCGTCTTCATCCAATAGCTACTACCATTACAGATTAATAATATGATAGAATAATGATTGCAAATGATGACAAAACTGCATCAAATAGATTGAAACTGTATTTTACGTGCGTTAGTACCAGTTTATCAAATATCTTCTAATTTCAAAAATAATCTTAATTATGCAAATTAAAAAAATTGTTGTAGGAGTTTTTAAATTACAAAAAATTATGCAGATAAAAAGATTGTGTAATTAAGAAACATTTTCACAAATAAAACTCTTTTTCTTTCGCGTTTCGATTTATATTTAGATCATCGGACTGTTAGATTTGACTTCTAACAAGGCTACACAGATTACTTGCCAACTAACTAACTAGTCCTAGCATGGATACAAAACTAGAACTCTCAAATCTAGCAGACTTTTTATCCTGTATAACTACTTTTCTATTATTGGCAAGTAATCTGGGTTAGCAGTCAAATCTGACAGTTGGACGATGATTTAAATATAAATCGAAACGCGTCACTGAAAGACAAAAAGAGTTTTATTTGTGGAACTGTATGTTAATTACGCAATCTTTTTATCTGCATGATGGAAGAGTTTCACCAAGTGAGAGCATCTACAATCTACAAAAAATTATCGTTGTTCAATATTTTCATAATTTTCCTGGATAGCAATAGTTGCAAAATTCGATGAAGATTGGATTATTTTGGTAGTGCCATCAGTCATCAGTTTATGGATCTTTACTTATGAGTTATAAGATTTATAGGTTATACCTTTTCCAAAAGTAAATAATATGAATTAATTTGACTGAATGATGTTGTAGTTGCTTTCAATCAAACTGCAGGTAAAAATGATGTCAAGTATTTTGCCTCGGATGTTTCACGTATTGATATAAGTCTGAAATTGGAATTCTGAAGACAACAAAGTGTTTTTTGACTACTTATATGTTGAAAATAGATTCAAGATGATTTTCTGATTAAATTTAAATACCATAAAATTATCAGTGATTTGAGAGACAAACAACACAGAAAGCAGGCGGTTTTAAACTACTGAAAATGAGGCCTTATTTACCCATAAAATGGTTTAAATATCCGAAATAACGCGCTACTTTTTTAGACATTTTTGAGCCCCCGAATTTTTTTCTGATTTTCTAGAAGTGACAAACTGATGGCTGTTGTTTAATTCTAATTATTTTCCCGTTGATGTACCGATTTGAAAAACTAGAACATTGTTACTTCTACGGGCTCACAAAATATTTAATTTCAATACAAAATCAATACGGCGATGATTCGTAAATAAAAAAAGCAATAGAAATTAATGCGATTTGTGTGGAGCCAAATCGACCCCTCGTGATTTATAAGTTTAGAGAACTGTTGATACATGACTGAGAACAAGGGCTCAAATTGACATGTAATTGGGCCTGAAGTATTTTTTTTATTGTGGAAAATGGTTGGAGGATCTTAAGAATTCATAAATAAATTAAGGTATCTCGCTTAAGGCGTATCTCAACATGCACTCACCGTCTTCAGGTATCCACTGAACACAAACGGGCGAAAGAACTACAACGCGATTTCTCAAAGGTAAACTGGCGCCGTACATGAAAAACATCAGGTATATATAGCGAGGTGGGGACCATCCTCAAGATCATTGACGGAAGCCAGCCGGGTATCTTTGTCGCCTTGACCTCGCGCGATTGAGGCCTTTTGTCACGAGACCTGTTTTTTCACTTTTCGAAAAGCGATACCGGTTGATCGGTGGTCAGTTTTCATTTTTTATGAGTGGTGGCTGTATAACGAGAACTTTATCCATGTTATTGAACTTGTAGTGCCGAATTTTCAAGGAGTCATGTGAAGGCATGTCATTTTTTTAATTACAATGCGAGAACAATAAATTCAGATGATGCGTTTTGAACATGCACAAATGTCAGGATCATTAACGGATATTAAAATGTAAAAAAATCCGGTATACAAAACTTGTGAACCCGCAGAAGATATATGGATAATATAAATGATTTGTGCAAAAAAACAAAAACAAGAAGCGTTTTATCAACTCGTATGATCTTTGTTGACGAAATCAATTTATTGTTCATGTTTGGCAGAAATTTTACTTTCGCAAAAATAACATCGTAAATCAATTCTATTATTTTCTACTAAGAAGGAGTATTATCAAAATAAATTTATTCCATATAACCATATTGAGCATACTTGGCAAGTGTCTTGTGAAATTTGCGTTGTGTAGATTGCCTCTGAACTTTCCGCGCAATTGTATCAGCTTAAATATAAAAATATCAATTGGATTTCGTCCGGTATTAAGTGAATACCAAACTGCATAAGAAGTGAGATTTGGAGATAATTATGATTTTATAATATAGTTCCTCAGGATTACAATAGGTAACAAAATAATTTTGCCGGAGTAATAATGAAGTAACGATGCGAGGTGTATCGAAGATGTTTCAGTCGTACTATACCCTTCTATAGGAACGTGATGATACGGATGTCCGTCATTTCATATTGGTTGCCAATATATATCTTCCGATGAATCAGTATTAATAATTTTATCTATTTGAACAGAACGTCTCACCTCAAGTGCTGACGTGGCAGATCAACACTTCCAGCTCTCAATACATAAGGTACGATATCAGGTTAGATTTGACGGATGTATTGAGTGGTATCGCTGTAGCAGAAAGTTTCACTAAATTATAAATTTCAAAATGTTGATCGCCAAACCCAACAAGCACCTGATTAATTGTATGTAAATAAAAAATACATTTATATTTATGTCTTTACTCGACCACAGAGGATGTGTGTACAACGGAGAAAGTGAGGAAAGTAAGTGTTGGTTACTGTAAAATAACTGTAGACTGTGTATGGTCCACCTACAATACAATTGAATCCAGATATATATACTCTAAGACTAAGGTATGGAGCACGCGATATAATTTTTATTTTCCACGCCGCGCCAGTATTATGATCGCGGATTTTGTCGTTATTGAGATGATAAGTTTTTGCGTTTCGTTTTACCCAACACGAAAATATAATACACTCCTTGAATTCTGTAAACTTTGGTTCGGTCCGTCGGTTGCTCTGTTGGTGTTTTTTGTCGCCTTCTGATCTTAGCAATCGATTTGCAGATTTTGAGGAAATTTGGAGAGTAAGATGTTCTGACGTAGTAAGTAATGCTTCTATATTTGGTAAAACCATCAGTGATTTGGATTGAATGCAATAAATAACGTTATCGTTTTCGGACGTTCCCTTATTCATAAAAAATTGAAAGTCTCTAAAATTGGGGTGGTGGGAAGGGAATATACATTTTTTTAATCTGCAAATTCTGAGAGTTTTTGAGAATTTGAAACATTTAGTTTTCAAATATTTATTAAATTCAAGTCCAGTAGTAGTAGTAGTAATGGAGAGGCAAAGTCTGGGAAGTAGGCCACCTTTGGCCCTTTTGCCGACCCCGAGAACCATCACCAGAACTATGGCAGACATGGTAGTTCCTTAATGTCGAACCTTCTAGACCTTTTAATAAAGGTCATGATGTCCGACCATTCCGCAAAGTAGCACTCTTCCCTGTCAAACTCTGCTGTGCCGAACACCTCATCCCTGAAGCAAACTCACTCAGGAAGTGACACGAGGTTTCGTCTTCCTCCCAGAACTTCTGACAGATTGAGTCATTGATCACTCCTATGAGAGTCAGTTGCCTGTTCAATCTGTAGTGACCTGTGAGGAGAAGTGGAGAGTATCCCTCCTCCGGTTCAATAGCCATAGCTTCCTATCTTTGTTGGGGCCTGTTATGAACGTCATAGGCTGCCTGCAGTCATTTCTCTCCTATCATGCTATCGCAAGTTCGTTATAAGCCCAAGTATCTATGGCATTACTGACCTGCTCTCTCCTAATACCTAGCACGGGTTCGGGGCCAATGCATGTGCCATCCCATCCTCACCAGGCAGTCTGCTTTCTCATCACCTAGCACCCCGCTGTGTCTAGAGATCCACATGAGGGTCACGTTCCTTGGATTGGGCTAAGCGTTGGGGGCGGCGCTGCATTCCTAGACCAGTGATCCGATCCTAGGAGATGCTATCGCCCTCAAAGCTGCCTGACTATCGGAGTATATATGGATGTCCTGATCCGTGCACTGTTGTACTTCTGCTGAATATGCCACCATTAGGATGGCAAATATCTCCGCCTAAAAAATTGACGTGTGGGTTCACAGCGCTACGCTTGCCTCCACGCCTCTACCTTCCAGGCACATTCCCGCACTACTGGATCTCATCTCTTTTGAACGAGATCCGTCGGTATACCATACTAAGGGGCGGAAATCTTATCTTCCCTCCCGTCCACTTTTCCCTAGAGGAAAGAGCGAGTGAGAATCTCCTATCAAACCTTATCGTTGGCACTTGCTACCCTGAGTGAGGAAATGGGGCGGTAAATTCAAGTCCAACTATCAACAGTTTCGGAATCCGATCCGAATACTTGTTTCTAAACTGATACTCTTTTGTAGGAAGTGCCGTCTTAACCTACTTGACGCTATTTTTTTCTTCTGAATTTTAAATAAAGTAGTAATGTTTATCAATAACTTTTTGTTAGTTTGCGAACGTTCTGAATATTTTCTTGTCCCAGAAATGTTGTTCTCCTGAGCAAAGTTTACGGAAATACATATGCTCATTGCACAGTTTGTCGCGCTACCCAATCTGATACAATGATAATCTGTTAACATGTATACTTTTGATCTCAAATCATCACTAACGCCTGTGTTATGTATTGTTTACATACATATACGATATCGTATATTATGCATAGTATAATTTATTCTGAACGTTGTTCTCAACCGGGATACTATGGTAATAGGCAGTGCTATTAAGTCAAAGCATGACTACATTACGGTCTATTTATAAAAAGCTTACTCTATAACAGTTGTGTTGTTCTTCAAAAATTCCATAAATCGCTAGGTAACACCGACGTGTACTTTGATATACTGAAGGATGTAATCTCGTGTATGCCGTTCGTATTTAAATAAAGAAGAGAATATGTAATTTTGAAGCAAGCTGTGGGAGATGTCACAGTAAGCTATTCACTTCGAAAGCTTCTTGAATTTTTATGTAAATGTGTTGGAATGTTCTGATGATATATCAGTACATATAAAAACGAAATATACTCAAATACATACCTTTTTTTTAAAGCTGACGGAGGTGCCAATTATGTTTTCTGCTAGATAAAATTATGATTCTTTCTGTCAGATATAATATAATTACTTAGAATTGTACGAGATTCTCTGGTAATCAAAAAGCCTGATCGCTACCCAAATCAAACATTAATTCATTTTTAATAGTGGAAGAATCAGATAAAAATGAAATGTAGTAGATTAAAGAAATACTTCCCACGCAAAGATATTAGTTAACAAATTAATATTTAAATCGATTATAAATTGTTTGATTGGAATCAAATTGGAGGAAAGTCACAAATATTGGAAAACACTTTTTGATGTTAGATGTCAACGTTTCTAAAAATACTTTCACTAGACCATTAGTCCTAAAATCCGACTAAAATCTTAAAAAAATAAGTCAAACGATTTGACCCAATTTTAGAAGAAGCTAAAACGCAATTTCGAAATTATTTATGATTTTCATTCAATAAAAATTCAGTAATAGTTCCTAAAACAAGTGATATAAATTGACATCTTTGTATTTATTTGGTTATTTTCCGCTTTTATGCACAAAAGTTGGCATCATAGGCAGCAGTCCACCACCGATACCCTCCTACCACCACTGATGCAGTTCAGCCTAGATGTCATTATTTATATTTTATTTATGATTCAAAATCAGGTATTCAGCATTCTACAAATTAAATGGATTGAATTTTTGATATTCGAAATGCACCGAAATTTGTGAACTGTTGTTAAAGTGTAGCGAGTTACTGGTGGTCTAGGATTTATGGATGATAGAACGTCCTTTATCAATGCAAAAAATGTAAAACTGTATTTAGGCGCAAGGATCCTAAATCTACAGGGGCAGAGGTGGATCTGCACTCACAGATTTTATACTGTGGGACAATGCCCTTTCAGCTCTTTTACTTTGTCATTGCTCTGATGACGTTGAGTGCCCTTTTCTCATACTAACAATAATATAAGTCTTTTAACTTATTAAGGGGTTGTATAGAAAATATAATTTTATAATTATATAGGGAATAACAACAAAGTTCTGAAAATTTCGATGGAAATGATAACATTTCAAATCAACGATAAAAAGTGGACAGCATCTCTAAGACATTGCAACTATTTATAAAATCTATTAGAGAGAAATACACAATTTTTGGGATGAAGGCTCTAGGTGTCTCTGTCAATAAAGTAATAAATAATCAATAGTCTTATTGGTGAGTCTTCTAGACCTATAAATTATTAATATAAATTATATAACTGAAGGATAATCGTCTAAGTCTGCACTCAGTGAACACGTTTGGGAAACGGGGTATAGACTAAAATGGGATCAAGTGTCTATACTACACAAAGAGGATAATAATTTTAAAAAGAAGGTCTAGAAATCTGCCTTTATGAAGTTGAACGATTATTGCATTTATAATTCTTCGATAGACTCTCATCCAGTTTGGTTGAATGTGGCGTTGCAGTTGCATTATTTTCTTTTTTGGTTATCAAAGATAAAAATGCATCTGTATTCTAGCTTGTCATAAATTTTCAGCTTAAGGTTAAAAACTAAATTTTTACCATACGGGCAGTCAAAGTAAAGATTCATTCGAAGGCATGTGGTTGTGGTTTCAATTAGTGGCCACAAATAAATTAAACGAATCGGAGAGATAACCACAGAATAATTTTTAGAAATTACATTGAATAACTTTCCACTGTATTTGCTAAATAACTTTCTACATAGAAAGACCAAAGCTTGAATCTCCCGTTTGGGGTAAGATTTGAATTTGGACAAGATCACCAATTTTGAAATGGCCAAGTGAACTGAGCGATAATTTTTGGTGTTATTCTCGTACGAATGCATAATTACGGCGGGACACGGCCGCACTACCAAATAGTGAACAAAGACTTTCTTCAACCTCGGATAGTAGATTCAATGCAAGTTTATGGATCCTCTTTTGAATATTTATATTTGTTCTTGGTCTTGCCCATTGTCTATTCTCTATTACAGTCACTGATAACCTCATCCGTTCTTTATTTAAACTGCTGAGTTATTATTATCGATTGGTTGATAGTGTGTGAAGTGCATGCAAATTTCAATAGACGACTGTTATCAAATAATTTAGGAAACAGACTTAAAAGCCTTCGAGAACAAATCAAAACACTGAAGGCTGTACATGTATAGAACATGCTTGTGACTGCTCCGTTAAAAACTAGATTTTTGCAAATGATTAAACTTTCAGATGAAAATTGTGTATTTGAACAGAAAGCTTCAAAAATAAAACTTTTCTGTGACTTTTTTCGATGTATACTCCGTCCGACTTACACTTATTCGGACTAGTAATTTATTTTTTGAAGACAATTTAGCCCATGACAGGTACAAGAAATTTACCTTGTATGTAAAGTATGGTATATATAAATATAAATATTTTGAAACTTAAGTGTAAACATATAAGTAAGTTATAATTTCCATGAAAATACAAATTCAAACAACTAAAATTTGATCAGATGACATGAGAGATAACTTCTTCCATGAACAGCGACCTTCATTCTTTCTCGGAAGTAGCAATACTGATAAATAGTAATATTCTTGGACGACTGGATTAAAAATGTGGGTTCATTCATAAAATATAACGAAACCATTGATTTTTTATACTTTATTTATTAAGTAACAGCTACAAAAATACAAGCTTGGTAAAAATCGACTAACAAGTTTAGGCCAGCGTACAATATGAAAATAATTAGTGCACTGCAATGGCGTAGCGAAAATGTCGCCGAAGGGCAGGCTTTCCGCTGGCGCCTATAATAAGATACAGAGCGGCGCTCATTTTCTCTTGGCGCCCGTGGGGCTTGCCTCCCAGGGCCACCCGGTAGCCACTGACGCATCGGACTCCTTTGTGGGCGTGAAATACACGCCTAAAAGAGATCTGTGCTTATCTGTAAAATATTTTGTCCAATCTTTACCATATTATAGATTGTGTGATTTTGCTGGATAACTTCACCTCTTTAGAATAGATCATATTATCTATCGCGATCCAGTTTTTAATGATAATTCCAATTTCAACCTAAAATTGATTTGGGACTATCACATAAGTCAACTTATACAAAACATTTGGATGAAAATGAAGCTGATATAAAAACTATGAAGTACCTATTTAACAAAATTATTATGTTTCATATTTTTTATGTAATAGTGATGTAAAGCAAACGAAATGTGGATTGCTGAGAATAATATTCTAATTTCATTTGAGTGAATCCTACAGAAACTAAAGCTGTGAGGATTGGCAGCTGAATATTGTTATTTTGAGAGAAAGTAATCAAACATATAAGACGTCACATTTACCAATATTTGTAAACTAACAGAATTTCGAACAAACTCCTGATTTTTGTCAGAAAGAGTAATATCCACTATTTGCTCTCGTTTACTTAATCAAAAAATTACATCTTAGTAACGCAAAGACTGATTCAACTAATCATTTCATTTAACAAAAAAAGAGTTGTGAACTATTATTCTCAACAGATCATATTAGAAACAAGACTTATTTCATAAAATTGTGTTCCGAAAATCAGGTAAGATGGGAAATACCCTATTTCTAGTTTGTACATTTATCATTAACCGCCCAGCGATGATCGATGTCAACATACAAGGAAACTATTCATCAATATATAAAGTCGTTTCTTTTTATACTAAAGAATAAAATTGGTAATATCCATAAATTCTCCACCATTACCATGGTCTGCTACATACATGCATGTTTTGTTGTGAATCTAAAAGGAAGACCCTGCACTTCTGAAATCTTTTTAGCGCCGCAACGTGGATAGACTCAATGGCCATCGATTATGATATGTTAAATGTACTAGTAAATTTTGATTGTGATTCGTGAAATGTAATTTTAAGTAGGGGATGCCGATTTTTTTTCCAGTCAATTATTTACTGTTTCCGCTAAAAATTATGAATTTCGCTCTAACTTGACCCTGCGCGATCAGTGACTGACGACCATGGCAACCAGCCCATGTACACGAAGCGACATTTTGGCATTTGCGATACCGCCCTTGGTATCGTAGGGTCTGCTACTATCGGTAAAGTACTATTAAATATATAATCCCAACTCAAACAAGTAGCTAGTAATTAATGGGGAAGCAAAACCTGGCAAGTAGGCCACCTTTGGCCCTTTTTGCCGTAACAAGTAGCTGAAAGCATGTTTTCGTAATGCGCAGATTGTAGATCTCTTATTTTGATGAAACTCTTCCATCATTGAGACAAAATTGATCAATGATTAATATACAAAGCTGAGCATGTTTTACAGGTAAAAACTGAATCAGTCACAAAAAAACTTCTATGAGACCTTGTGTATAGATCGCATGATTTATATTTATCATATGATCCATTCAGCACTGAGTCGAAAAGCTGTACGCTCATTTTTTGTAGCTTGTCGGAAATATCAAGTGTATCCTAGCAGATACAAGTGTTGCTCAATATGCTGAATGCAACCATAGCTATGGGTGCAGCCTCAAAAGTACTGTATATGCCTTGCCTTGTATGTTGCCATTGGAAATACATATTTCCTAATACTCACAATATACTACGATAGATCCATGGATATCGTATTTTTGAACCACATATGATTTTGATGAAATACGATTCCGCACCATTTCAACAACATAATACTACTTAAACTTATCTGATATATTTTATAACTATACAAAACAGATCATAATATGAACCTAAAGCAAATATATGAACACAAAAAATAATCTTGGATTGATTACAAAAAATATGTATAAAATATAAAAGAATATATAAAATCTGCATAATATAAACACATTTCGTGTATAATAAAACATATATGTAACTAAACTATAGAAAATCTCAGTGAAGGACGGTAGTGTTATTTTATAGTACTATTCCTATAATCTACTTAAGGCTACTTTAGCCTGAAATGTTTAGTTTCATTATAAATTGAGATTCCTAGCAAGCATGTTTTTTTTTTTAATTTACAGCAACCTTTCAGTACTCTCATGTATATAGCTCAGAAAATTAATATCTATCAGTTTTTAAACTACAAAACTCTTGGAATTGCATAGGCAGAAGTGCAACAAAATGAAATTTTCATCAAAAATGATTTGATTTACTTGATTAATGCACCAAGTACTCATGGATTAAAAAACTAAAATAATGTAACGAATATGTGGTTACATGTATACCCATAATTTATTGCATAATAATTAGAACTATAATATTGATTAAATGAACGATGCTATTTAGCGAAATAATTGCGGAATGGGAATTTGTTTTTTCAATAATTTCCTAAATTAAGTATAAGCTTAAGAAAAAACCAAAAGCTCGCTTTATAAAAGGAATGAAAGTGAGGCTTGAATTTAAAAGTAAGTGCTGAGAAATGAGTCTATTTGGTCTGATCTTATTTAATTTTTTGAAAATTTTATGGTTCGAACCAAAAAATATTGCAAAATCTATCATCCAAAAAAAAAAACAATCTATACAAAACACAAAGTTAAACATATGGATATAAAGTAAATGTTATTTTGTTGGAAGTACTCGAGTATTCTGTCACACAGAATATCATCAGTATGATTTTAAACATTTTTGCTTTTTGATGGTCGAAGTAAAAATTCATATAAGATTTCATTAGAGGTCTAAAGAACGGACCATATTGAGAAATGAGAATACAGACTCGTTCAAAACCCATCTGTACCTATCAATATTACATATTATCAACGTAAGCTTGAAGCTTCTAAACTTTAATAGAAATCTATATTTCTCATCTATCAAACTTTAGAATTTTTATTTTTATGCTTCGTCCAACAGTATTTTTAACGCACTAATATTGTACATTATAATATCATTTTATTCATATTACTTCAACCTGATGATGATTTTCCAAAACTAAGTAGCGATGTAAGGATATCCATGTGCAGATACTTCCGACTCCTTCTATCAAGTATTTTGATGTAAAAAACTTACTGTATTTGTACATATGTATGGAAAGTGAGATCTCGCCTCCAAAATACTGATATACTACGCATCATTTTTCTTAATATATCCAGTTAACTGGTACCCACTGATGTTTTGTGGTGAGCGCTTCTAAGGCCTCTACGATTTTCCTGAATGTTACGTCGAAATCGTTGTTCGGAATTACCAAGTCTATGTATTTGTCGTAAGTTCGTTGCATACTCGCGCTGTCTTCAAGGGACCGCTTCAAATCTTCTTCCTAAAAACGTATTCCTACGTGAATTTTTTTTCCTTGAAAATATCGCATGCGCTCGTATGAGATTTTTATTAGTTGCTTGGGATGTTAATAAAAAATGAAGGTATAATCTCGGGGCTACTATGAACGGTTCCTCATTTTAGTTAGTCCATTTTTTTCAACAAAAATCTGACAATTGATTTTATATCTGGAACCACGAAATAAAAGTATTTCGAATTAAAATCACACGCCAATCACTGAAATATCGCTAGAATTCCGTATAAAACAGCCCTCTGGATATGTTTCAAAAGGAGAAAGATACTGGAACACACACATTTATAGTTTCCACAGATTCCTAAAATGTTCATTTCAGGCAAAAGTGATAGTGAGTTAAAATATATTCTGAATTAAGTTAAGAGACTAATAGCAAAGACAATATACAGTTAGGAGAATCTTTAAATCGGACAAAGGGTACATACACAGAGATAATTAATATAGTATGGATATAGAAGAGAAATGATTTGCATAGTTGTATTTGCAAGTTTCAAGTACCTATTTATACAATTTCCCTTCCTGTATATCTGATTCAGCAATTACTCCTATATTATCATAACCTACCTCATATAGTGATGCCAATGATTCCAGGGTTCTTGCTCTCCTAGAACTGTACCGAATTGAGCTTTGGCGGTCAAACTAAAGCATGCAAATAGCAGAGGTATATTAGGTATACACACATTAAGAAATGAAGTAAAACATAATCAAATAAAAAAAACAAAAAAAAACTAAGGTAAACAAATGCTTGATATTTGATTTTCTTTAACACAATTTGATTTGTGAAATAAATATTTGTTGGTCTGGTAAAAGATTATCTTTAAACCATAAGCTAGAAAATATTTTGTTCGCCTGACATTCTGCTTCTATGACTGCTAAGATGCAGCATGTTCTATTCCAATGCTCTAGTGTATTTATGTGAAATATGCTATGATTACTTGCCTTCAGCAAATGGGCATAATGCTAAATATAATCTACTTTTAACAGAGCATGATTCATATTGGAATATATCAGACAAAATGATATGATTAAAACAAATTATTTGCTAATATTACCGTTCCCTTTGGAGTACATAAGACACAAAATGCCTTCAAGGTAAATGCATCAAAAATGAATAGAGGACGGATGTAAACACAAATTACACGATCTAATACTAGCTATAATACTAGCATTAATTTCATAAATAATTACGTCATTTATGAGGAAGTGTCAAAAAATTCTTGACCAGCTGAATGAATAAAATGCAACGTGATGCACATAGTAACTTTTTCAATAGTTTGTACAAGCAAATTTTTACATAATGATCTAGTTCTAACAAAATAAATTGCAATATGTATTTCAGCATTGGTAGATTGTGGGTTAGGCTGGAAGGTATTATTTTTCCAAATGGACATTTCCACAATGTTTTCTTAATGATTATTGCAATAACTCAAAAATTTTTGCACCATTATTTGATTAGGGCAATAGGTTGGGAAACTACCAGTTAAACAGATTTGTAAAATGTCATATTCAGCAAATTGATCCAAAGAATAATTGCAAAATGTACACACATCTTATGAATAAATTCATTATCTATCAAACAAAAAAAAAATTGTCGTCAAATAACAAATACCCCTGGCCCCACAATTTTACAATAGCTATCAGATTTTTCACAACAGTAGCTTATATAGCACTTTGCTTATCCAACACTTACGGTACTGGTATTGTATCATTGGAGAAAGTATGCCCACATCTGAAGACTAGTTATCTTGTAAGGGAGTATTAAATCAATTATCATTAACTATTTTATTACAAACAATGATTTTTCTGTGCATTTTTTCAGACTAAACACAAAATAAAAAAGATCTTGCTTGAAGTTGATGGATCTGATTGTATGATTTTTTATGTATCAACCAAAGTATTATTCACTCAGTCAGGAGAATCTCAAGTCTCTTTGCAAGGTCAAGTATTCTTGAAACAACCTCATTTATTAGCCATTCAAACTGCACATTTATAGATAAATAGCATTCCAACACTATACCAGTATCTATGAGTACTGTATCATATCATACAAAAAAATGACACATGCTGGAAATAAATGACAATTAAAACTTACCGCCAAGTTTCTACTAGAATGTCTCAGGTTGGTGTTGCTCCTACCAACATCATACAAGTTTTTTAACTGCTCCATACCAGGAGCAGCAATAAAAATTACGTATGGCAGAAACTCGGAGCTGTTGTGAAGAATTTTGAGAGACATGGGACTACAGTCCAGTACACACATCTTGCCCTGAAAAGCAGTTATTAATAACGTCAGTAGATTGATAGAGTATTTTGTACATATCAATGCAAAACCACTTTCAAGACACATATTCCTTTTTGTAATATTGGAAAAAATACCTATACTAAAAAATAAAAACGTTGAATATGCAATTTCTCAAATTATAGATGTGACTTTCTAATAGCCCATAGTAACGATGTTTTGAATAATACTAGTGGAACAACTTGGAATGAAAATGTTCACCCATCATTGGCTACACAGTATGCTTAGCAGTACCGTCAAGGCCAGTCAAGGCTTTAAATATGCCCGGATTTGGTCAAAATTAAGGTGTTTTCATCCATATTGAATGAAAGATCAGATACTTCAAGACATACAAAAATCAAATTTAGGAATATCTTTTCTTTGTGTTAAAATTACCCTATATAGTTAACATTCACATTACCTTTTTTCCTGAATTTGATTTAAATCAAAACAATATAAGTTGAAGCTTACGAGATTATAAAAATACAATGGAATAAGCCGACGTAAATGAGACATAGATTTTTCTAATGTAAACCAGATAAAACTTACCAAACATACATTATCTCAAACTGTGAATTATTTACAATCACAATATACCACACATGTGTGAGAAATAAAATTAAAACAGTAATAGTCTATATGCAAAGACATATACAATAAATTGCCCAGAGAAATATTTCACCTGTTTTATGACTTCTCTGATAGAATTCAAATGTGTCCCATATAAATGTCCATTGTATTCGCCATACTCGAGAAACTGAGCATTCTTGATGTCTTCTTCCATTGTTTCTCTATCAGTGAACCAGTATGACTGCCCATTTTCTTCCAGCACTTTTGGAGGCCTAGTGGTATCTTAAAAAATATTCAAATAATATTGTTTTCTTGGATTCAATAATAATAGTCACCACTTACAAGGTATTACAGCTCCAAACTTTTCAGGATCACTATTAACAAGTCGATTTTTCAAAGTTCGGCGACCTACGCCTTGCGTGCCTATCAAGACCAAAGTCTTTCTTTTGAAAGGAGGCATTCTTGTGACTTCCTCATATAATAAAAGCTCAGCTTTATCAAAATCACAGCTTGACTTTGATTGGTAGATGATTTTCTTTTTTTTCTTTGATATTCTCGCACCTGCACAGTAAAATGAGTAATGAGCTGGATATAATTGGTGAGAAAACACTTTTGTAAATCTGAATATACAGAACACAAATGATGCAAATTTAGGTAATAAATAACAGTTACAGATTTTATAGCTTTCAAATGATGGGACAAACAACAAACTTTTTCTTGAGATAAAAAAATCAAAGGTTAGTTCTTCCCAACCCACTTAAGGGTAAATATACAAACCACCCAAAAATTTGTCTAAGCTCAATCAAAAACAGAACTGCCTCAGCAATATGGCAAGAAAAAATGTGGTCTCATTCCACCTGACTTATTTTTGGTAAAGTCACCACACAATACTGAATGACAACTTACCGCATATACTGATTTTATGTACAAAATCTGCCTCTGGAGCAACAAAAGCCTTTCGTCTCTCCTCCAATTCTACTGAAGGTATCAAACCTGTTGTACCATCTCCTCCAACTTTTTTTGCTTGCCACCAATTTGGATCTCTTTGGTCGACAATCTGGAGAATATCCCCTCTCTCAAAAGCAAGCCCTATTTCTTTGCAAGGCAGAAGTGTATCTTCTTGGGGGTTGTACTCGAACAGCGCTCTCATATAACACTAAAAGACAAAAAGGAGAAATGCAACTTACACTACTGCAATAGCCAAGTCATATATTATGATAATTGCAAAAAATCCAGTAGACTAAATCATTATGTATCAATCGAGCAAATGAAGTGTTATGAATGAGAGAGAATCAAAAGTTTATATTGAAAACTTACTGTCAATTTCTTTGTCAGCCCATTTTGTCCACTTCCATCCACAATATTAGCATGAGTCTCAGAAGGTGTTGAAGTTCCTACTTTTAGGGTCACATGATCTTTTTTCTTTGAGATCTCAGTCTGTAAATCTTCTGGTGATGAAACAGGTACACCATTTACCTCATATATAACATCTCCTGCATGCAGTAGACCTTGTTTTTCTATCATTCCTCCTTCTAATATTCGAGCTATTACTAGATTGTTGTTTTCATTGACTTCCACCTATCAGAGAGTATTGTTGAATTTTTGTGCATTTGCTTCAAAAGGTATGCAGTAAGTAGCTAAGCTTAAATAACAGCAAATACAGCAACAAACCATCATTTTTCTCAAATATTTGCATAACAGAAAACCTGTAAATTACTTATTCAAAAGCTAACAATTTTCTAAAGCACTTAAATACTCAGCTTTCCAAAATAAAAATAATACAGTACAATGAATGAATGTTGCTGTTCATTATACATCATTTCTAACTCCTTGATGTATTACAAAAAGTCGCACTTTGTGTACCAAAGACAAATTTGAGGCAACATTAGAAATTGAGTGTCATGAAACTATTTACAGCCAAAATAGTCCCAAAAAACCTAACTCTATAGCTATGAAAACACATATACTTCTTTAATAATACACTGAGCTATTTTAGGACTTGAAGTAAAATATGAAATGTAAGTTTTGTACTTTATTGTGTTATTTTATTTTAACTTGCATATCTCTTTATTATATTCATGATATATTTTTGTAACTCACTATGTCATGTTTATTATTTTTATATTTAATTTTAATTGTATGATAGTATAACCATCAATAAATATCTATCTATCTATCAACTTACTGTTAAACCAAGGGGCTCTCCAGGTTTCTTACGAACCCCAACCATCCGGAATGTATCTCCAGTCATGTTGTCAGGAAATAGTTTTGGACTATTACAACGTTTATCACCTTTATTATATGCCTGAGCTATTTGATCATGTGTATTTAGCAATGACACAAAATGTATACCATTTATAATATCAGCTAGCTCTCGAGCATCTCTACTATATGCACGATTGCATCTGATTTGTACTTCTCTGAGTAAATCTTTGTTGTCCAATGATATAGGGGTTGGTGAGGGTGGTAGTTCCTTCACAGTATCTTCAACCTGAAAATGTTTCCAAAATGAAAAAAACAGGGGTAGGTATCTATTTTTTTCAAAATGTATATCTAAATTAGGTGTGGAAGATATATATTTGTCTGCCAATAAATATGTTTTCTCACAGTTTAAATTGTTTCTCGCCAAAACATCAATCGGGCCTGAATTGTTTCCATCAAGTAATACAATATTATCTGGTAGGTAGTTTGGCTTGTATTAAAAAACACTACTTTTCGCGAAAAAATATTGTAGACCTACTTTCCAAAAGCTTCAACAAAACACTTTTGACACGCCTAACCTACTTGGTACTTGATGTCATTATGAAATTATTGTCCATAACAAAGTTAAAAACAACTAAACGAGGGCGTGGTTTCAGGTCAAATGATGAATCATTGCGAAATGGTTTAAATTGAATTAACAGTTCAACAAAAAACCAAATATCTGCTCATTTCTGACCATGTCAACAGATGTGTTGGGTTTGCGGATACTTTCGTTAAGTTGAATTGTTATTACTGAAGCTCCACAAATTATAGAAACATACACATACCTAGGCTACGTGGTCAATGTTGAAATCAACAAACGGCTTTCCGCAAGAAAAAATATTGCACAGTTGTCACAGATTTAATAGAAATGTGCTAAAATACCCAAACACAATATCAAAAATAGTGGGACAGAAGCACTTTAATTGAGGAAGAAAAGGTGAAGCTTGGCTTCGATATCACAGATTCACAGAACTATGCAACTGTATTTACCTGAGGATAATAACAAACAGGTAAGGAAAGTAAGGAGATACCTAAATCAGACAGGTGTTATTGTGTTATTTACCACTGTTTCTCTAGAAAGTAGGCAACCGTTATCACACAGCTTTAATATAGGCAAGTGAATTCAGACTTAGAATAATTGAATGAACTTTACAACATTCGAGGATTACTCTAAGCATTTCACTTAAACTATGTTTTCCCGAGAACATGCAAATTACATTTCAAACTCATATACGGTATGTACTGTGGTGGATTCTATACAAACGTCTAAAGAAGGCGAAAAACTGGGGGAAAATTGTGTTAGGTAGTAAATAAATGAAAAATATTCTTACCCTAATAACTGAATTTGAAATAGGGATGTCCATTAGACTATTTAGGTATAACAATTCCGTTTCATTTAACCCATTCACTTCGAAAGAGTCCTGTGTTTTTATGTTACTGTAAACTGGAATAAGTAAGGAAAAATCATTAGTGTTGTTATTGTACGTGTTTTTATGAGAAATTTTTATTGTATACTCAAATATATTTACATATCATCATAAAACGATTTAAGGTAACTCATTGATTCTTCTCCAATTTGCGAGCTAACTGATTTGATATTTATAGAGCTTGTAGTCCTTAAGCCCATGCCTTGGACAATAAAATACAATATTTTCAGACGCTCTAAGCGTCTAAGCTTTGTATATTGTATTTTCTGGTTTTTACGCCGAGTCGGACAAATGGTCAGTAGCGAGAACATTCCATATTTTATGTGATTTCCTCGATTTTATAGCGTCCAACAACAGGTACAACAGCACAAGATTTTCGGATAAATTCATCATTGGTTTATTGAAAGATTTTGCAAAAATAGTTACTTTGAATATTATGGGTTCCCTAGTAGGGTCATTTTTCATTTCAGTGAGAGGGCAAGTGTAACATTGGACATGTTTTAGTTGCTCACCGATGATGCTCTGCATAATTTCGTATAGTAGGGTTTTAATATTCAATACATTAATATCTGGACACTAGGCATCCCGATTAGAATTTAATATGACGCCAAAATGAAGCAGTGCTCTCGGTTGACAGCATATCTTCCTTCAACTTTGGTCAGCATCTGTGAAGCCTTTACTGAGATCACGTCGTTGACAAAAAACGATACTTAACATGGATATAGTTTCGAAAAAATATTCAACACTGAATACTCTACACAAATTCGAATTTAGAAATCAAAAAAAAAACTTGGCCCACTGCGAGATTTAAACCACACACCTTCCTCTAAGCGAAATGAGCTTAGCTTAGCTTAGAGGAAGTGTCTTCGACCCAATACTTGGAAAAAACGTTAGTTTACTGGAGATTATAGAAACGTAAAGAATCGAAGTTCTGATAACTATTACTGGCGAAGTACTGGCCCTTGAAAAGGTCTGATGCTATTGAAATATGTCATGTATTTTCTGTGAAGCATCTCCTGATACTAAAGTAAACATGAAACACCTCAAAAAACATCAATGAGATACCAGATATGAACCTACCTTTATCTTGGATATTCTTCCCATTCAAATCAACCACTTCCATCTTCAGTATATTAGAGCGGATGCCCTTCTCAATTTTCTCGAAAAGTACCATCTTATAACTGATAGAAACTCAAGCTTAGTAATCTAGAATGCCAATCTGAGTTCGATTTCAGATACACCCCCTTTCAAAGGTCATAGTGCATGTCAATCTATTTTTGGTTATGTCCTTAAGCCTATCTCACACGCCCGATTAACACAAAAATTGCACTACGGAAGTAACGAGCACCTGTTATTCCCAACTGACGATTATTATTATGAAAAAGGGCCGCGGCAGACAGGTACCTGGACTTTCTCGATGGGGTGGAATTGATTAGACCGGCTATGAAATAGCGTGCAGCAGCCAGAGTGTGACAACCGTTGCCATGGAGATGGTGCGGCGTCAGGCTCCAGGGAAGGGTGATTGTGGGGGCCACCTTCACAATATTTTTAGCATGCAAATGAATTTCAAATACTTGTATTACATTTTTACAGTAACTCAGCACTTTGAAGTAGAACTCATTATAATTTATATCAAGCACCCGACGCTTCCATCTCAATGACTTTGGGTGAGAGCCAGGTATTCTAGCCACTACATCGTACCAAATTTGTATCGCAAGCTTAAAAGTTACGTTTTATATCAAAATGATCTGGTTATATATCATTTTCATCAGAAGGAATTTGAAAATGACAAGCAATAATGGAACAAATTTATTAAACTATTTTATTTTCATTGGTCCTCGATAAGTGTGCAAAATTTAAAATTAATTTGACGTTTTGAAGTGGGTGAAAATAACTTTCGAAGATTCCGTTACAAACATAGATACATAGATAGATATACACTAACGACCAAAAATTCAAGAACACCTTACTCAAGGTAGGACAATGAGATATAACTCAAAACATAATGAAAGCGGTTTAAATTATTAAATAAAATACTTGTTCACTAATACAATACATTGAAAAGAAAAGAGAGAAATCATAAATATCAGTCATTTATGTGAAAAAATGACATTAATATGTTAAACACCGTCAAACAACCCTTACTTATCACTTTTTCCACAATTTATTGATTGTGTGTTTCGAAATATTGTTCCAGCTTCTTTATGGAGTCTTCCACAAATCTTCTCGCGAGGAAGGAAAACTACCGTGCACATTTCTGTCAAGCTCTTCACAGGAATGTTCAATTGAGTTGAGATCTGGGCTCTTATTGGAACATAAATCCATTTCCAATTAATCTTACCCGGAAGGAAAGGCATTTTGCTGTAGAACTAATTTATATCTACTGCTCCTTTTTCATGATTACTTCGATTTATATCAAATCATAATCGAACCATCACCATGATTGACTGTTGGCACCACACAGTCTGGCATCAATTTTAATCCGGCGTTGCGTCGAACAATAATTCTTCTTTTTGAACCAAATATTTCAAACTTTGACTCGTGAATCGAAAAAACTTTTTTAAAGTCTTCTTCAGTTTAATCTCGGTGAGTAAGTGCCCACTGCATCCGTGTCTTTTTATTTTGTGACCTTAGTAGGGGTTTTGGAACGGCGACTCCACCAAATAACTGAGCATCTAACAATTGTCTTTCCACTGTATTTACTGAGACAGGTTCAGATCCGGATATTTTGACACCTGTGCGAATTTCAGGTGCTGTTAGGTATCTATTTCGCTTGTTGGTAACCACGATGAAATGATCCTCACGATAAGTGGAGGCTCTCGGGCTTCCCGATCGTGGTCGATCTTGATTACTTCTAGTCTCCTTGTACCAAGTTATTGTGTTATGAAGACAAGTTTTCGACAACTTGAGTTGAGAAGTAATCGCACGTTCAAATTTGCCTTAGTTATGTAAAACAACTGTCAGAACACCTTTCACTACGATTTTCCCATTTTAAGACGTTCTCACTGTACAAACAACGAACCCAAACTAACTAAGATAGAGACAGATTAACTGCATGAAAGCAGAGGCTACACATATGTTTTATGAAGCTAAAAGAATTATGAATATGGATTAACGCGAAATAAAACTAAAATAATTAATAACGGCATCGAACACAAAACAAGGATAGGAATGAAATATTTCACAAATAAAACTCTATTAGTGTCTTTTAGTGACGCCTTTCATTTATATTCAATTCATCGTCGGACTGTCAGTTTTGAGTATAAATGGAAACGCGTCACTGAAAGAAAGGAAGTGTTATTTGTGAAACTTTATCAAGTGAGAGCATCTACAATCTACATAAATATAACATCATTACCGCAAGAATCAAATCCTCATAGCAGATCGCGATCGTCAAGAAAAAAAGTTTTGGGGGTATTCACCCTGAATGCCATCCTAGGATACACCTAGGTACAGCATACCTTCCACGCGGCACTTGCGCTTTTGCGACACTATTATTTGCTTTACTGGCAGTCTTTGAATATCTGATTTTAAAATCTTCGATCTGCAATCAGCCTGGCAACGTTCATTATAGTCTAGTCAATGTAGCAAAAGGTTCACTTCAAAGTGAAGTGTGAAAGTATTGTGGTCTTTAAGATATTTTGGGTGTCTTTCGATTCACAAGTATAAACATTCTAAGAATGTGAGTTTTTTTTCGGGAACTAATGGCTTAAATTCGAACACAGATTAGGTTTTCCTAGAAAGTCTCATGCTTATCTTAGCGCCGGAACAGAAAGAAAGCTTGTTCTATAGATAAACCCTCACAAAGGCAGAAGCTCCAGAACGAGTATCAATTACGAAAGGCTTTTCAGGCATATTTCGCTAACATTATCAAAAGAACATGTAAAAAGGCATTCCTTTCTTCCGTAGTGCATGAAAATAATTGAAATTTCAGGTGCTTGGTATAAGGATCAAATTAAAACCATTACCATAAAAATAACAATATATTTAAAACTATATAACGTAAAACAGTAAAGGTGGTTACGTACATTTTCATAGCGTTGATTTTTGTTGAAATTCTCACTCTGTAACAATACTAAACACTCTAAGTCTAAACAGTAGAACACTTAAAAATAAAACACCTACACTAAAAATATGTACATTTTCCTAGAGATGCTTTTCTTAATACTTAACGGCAACAAAAATATAAATAGTAAATATCACATAGAAGGAGTAAATTGTTCAGCTTTCCCATGGATCAACATATAACTCTTCATGACTTTGTTGTTTCTGGATGTGAAGCTCTATAACTCTGTAAAAGGCAACGTCAATATTATTAATCTACTACAACAATGATCATACCGATATCACCATATACACCTCAAGTTAATGTGATTTCACATAATATTTTTGATACTGAACTACGTATATATCTAAATGCTGTATGCTTAAATATGAGTAATATTTTTTTACATACTAATCGAATTAGCACTTACTTTAACTAAGTACCATATTAAAAACTGACGGATGGCATGATGACAACATGTGGTTTCAAAAATGATGGTGCATTACGAGTGAAGTTTTGAAATGGCTGTTTTCACATACAGTAGTTTTCCATTTGATTTGGTTGGCCTGATCCTGTGATTTTAGAATCTTGGATTTGATTGAATGATTACTTTTTGTGGTAAAAGTGAATTGCCGATCTTAGGGAGATGAATTTTAGTATGTTCCGTTACTTTCTTAATTCATAACACCCTAGTATCAAACAATATTTGTATTCGAAGTTCGAAGTCTGAGGAGGCACATACGAAAAGATATATTAACGAACATACGGTTATATTTTAATATACATCTTTGTCTTAAATTAGGGGACTTTATATAAAGATAAGTAGTGGTTATAGTACAATGAAAATAAATTACCTGCTCTGCGATTTGAGATAAGTGTTGGAACATTCCAATTCCAGTCTCTTTGACTAAACCATAAAATACACTTTCAGGGTTCTGCAACAGTATATGGGGATGGTGGAATTCTATAGCCGAACCTGAGTCCATTACTAGAACTTTGTCAGAATCCATCACAGTATGTAACCTAAAAGTGAATAAAAGATCATGGTATTGTTATTTGAAACTGATTTTTAGTTCTTTTTTTAATCATATATGGTGACGTCTTGGGCTCCATTTAAAAAAAAAGTCCACAATAGTAGGATATATGGATCTGATTGTTGTCTGCAAAACAAACTGGTAGACAATAACCGTATCTAAGTTTTTATTTTATTTTTGGACCTTAAATTGAAAATCTCTCACGTTTCCTTGCATAATAGTAAGTTAAGAAACAAAGCAGATAATACACTCAATTTTCAACATTGTATTATGTTAGCCAAGGTCTGAACGGTATTTTTAAGCACCATTATTTTAAAATGCCATGTGAAGTTCTGACAGGAGTCAACCACTCTGGAGCAATATAATTAACTTACCTATGCGCAACAGTAAGGACTGTACAATCAGCGAATTTTTCTCTGATGGTGTTCTGGATGAGGTAATCTGTCTTAGGGTCGACGTTGGCTGTAGCCTCGTCCAAGACGAGAATTTTGTTCTTTCTGACTAGAGCTCTTGCCAGGCAGACCAGCTGCCTTTGTCCTACGCTCATATTAGAACCACTCTCTGAGATCTTACATTCTAGATCACTGACTACACCTATAAAAGATCATTATCATAAGCATCTACATGTATCTTACATCGTGGTGATTCAGCTTGTCTCAGATGTGGTACCACACTTTATTCGAGGGAAGGACAATTCTCCACGGAAACACAGATTAAATATGATCTTGAAATTAATCCATCATCAAGATAAAATTGTGCAATTTATATGCAGATGTTACAGATCAAAGTCGTTTTTCTGTTACGCGTTTGGCTGTAAAGTTAATTTTAACGGCCTGACTACGCGACGCTTCAAAAATTGTTGTGGAAGCTGTTGCAAAAATAATTACAATTGTGAAATTTTTTTTATAGATAACCTCACGCAAAGGCACATAGCCTATCGCACTTCATGAGCACTGCACGAGGATAAATGTCTATTCACATTGACCTTAAAATGCTGTGCATCGTAAACATCGGAGAACAAAGTCCCCGGTAGCTCACTCCACAACACCGAGGTTCTCCAAAAGAACGACTTTTGGAACAGGCTTGTTCGAGCCTCTGGGGCGCCGACCTAGTGATACCAGCAACATGATCGTGAAATGATATATTATTGTTTGTGTTAATTCCCAGAAGCTTGATGGAAGATGATTCCAAGTATTGGGTATCCTTCCATTTCCACGGCTGGCAGCTCTCAATGTCCTCATTGTATAAATTCCACAATTTTATCTACGTGAAAACAATTTGCCTTGAAAAATTCGTGTTTTTGTGCTGATTATTCCAAAAAAACAAGGACACCTAATAAATATACGATTTCTCTTGGCAGATTATTTATCCTACGATTTTTTGTTCAAGATAATAACAACAAGCCTACTAAAATAACGTTGATTCACAATTTTAGTATTAGCCACTATTTTTTCAGGTTGTGAGGGAGGGGTTATAGCCTTGATAGCACGTTTGGTCCACTATTGCTTATAATAACATATTGTCAAAGGTTCAACTGTTCCAGCTAATAATATAAGATCTTTTCAAATAAATAATCAATTGCATTATGAGAATTATCGCATTATCTGTGAAGACGAAATAACTGCTCACTAAAAGTATCGAACCATAAAATCTGAATATCTCAAAAATGTGCTAAAGGAAAACATCGTTATTCGTTGAGTCCTGCCATCTTATATCCCCTGGTTCCAGAATCATGGACCCCAGTATGGCCTGCCTGTGGTGCCCGAGGGCTTCACGGCGGCATAGTATGTGTGCCGAGGACTCCTCCTCATCGCCACAGCGTACACACGTTGGGTCACTAACTATCCCCATTAGGTGCAGGTGCCGCCTAAAGGTATTATGACCAGAGAGCAGTCCCACCAGCAATCTATGATGACTCCTATCAAGAGAGAGACAAAATCGTCCCTCTTTGGCTATAGGCCCTGTAATGAATGAATACTGTAATCATACTTATACTAACCTTTGAGTTCAACTTGTTCTAAGGCATTCCAAAGTTCGGCATCCTGATATACATTCAAAGGATCCAGATTTGAACGCAACGTTCCCGAGAACAGCACTGGTTCTTGCGGGATTATGGCAATGTGAGACCTCAAGGCTCTAAGAGGTATATCACCGGTGCTTATTCCGTCAATAAGAATTTTTCCTTCTATATCTGCCAGTCTGAATAACGCTGAAATGAGCGATGACTTTCCTGCTCCAGTTCTGCCCACTATTCCTACTTTTTGCTTTGGTTTGATCTAGAGCGATACAAAAACATGAGTCAAGTAATTTGCTTCTCAACTTCACACGTCATGTTGTATATCTAGTTACAAAGTATGCATACAACGAAGTTCAGAATCACATTGAAGGCTTGAAGAATAATTTATTCGGATTATACTCTCATCCTAATGAGAACGTCGTATTTAGACAAACTTATTTAAAAAAAAGTGGTTTGACAGGATTCGAACCGACACTTAATGAGTTTATTGGATAGAAGAAACCAATAAAATTATAATAAAAATTCACAAGAAATGACGGACGACAGAGACTCACCTTGAACGTGAGGTTATTGAGGACATAAGGTTCATTTGTCGCATATCGTAAATACACTGATTGAAACTCGACTTGTCCACTTTCGGGCCAGGTTTTTGGTGGATCTTTCTTCTCTCCATTCGTTTCTTGAGGTATCTCGGTGTATTCTATTACTCGTTCAACTGATGTCATGGAGTTGTCTACTTCGCTCCATTGTCTCATGCCATAGCCGAAGAGTCCTGTCAGGCTAATTGCTTGAGTTATAGCCAAACCAACATTACCCCCATACGTTTCTGGAACAAAAGGTTTGAGCATATTGGAGCAGCTTACCATAGGAAATTTATTGTTACTATGATCGATCGATACAGAGATCCGTCAGAAATTGCGGGTAGAAATCTTTAATGACCCAACACGCTGTACCTCGAGATATGAAAGACGTGCACAATTTAAAACTCGGAAGAATAATAGTTTTAGAAGGAGCGAACATCATCGGCGTTTAAGATCGAATGAGCGGAGTGCTTGCTTTGCTCATTTGGTAGGAGCGTCTTACCGGGAATCAGAAGGTGTGTAGTTCGAACCTTGCAGTAGGGCAGGTTTTTTCCCGAATTTATGAATGCGGATTTGTATCATGTGTTTTATTCATTTTTATATCGTTGTGCAAAAATCATCATCAGTTAATTGTTATTTCTTTAGTAGTGGTTAGCTTCCTTGGAATAAAACGATTGCTTTCCAGGACAGTAAAACAAAACGCTTTATTAAGGTCCACAGAGTTTCGACGCCATTTTAAGATATATTAGAATGATGTACATGCGGGAGCGGTAGTTGGAGTGACTAGATGAGAGTTTGTGAAAACCGAGATGATACGCGAACGGTGTGAAGCTGTACCGACACTAGAGAAACAAGATTCGAAAAAATTTATATGCGATGACAGAAACGTGAAGAGGATTTGGTAGATGAGAATTGATTGAAATTGAACGTGGAAAAGTTTTATAGCCCCGCTATCTAAAGTTAGAAAAAAATTTAGTAAGTACGTATTAATGCATTTTTAGTTGCCATATACACATTCAGAATGCATGCAGCAAGCTTTGACATGGGAGGAACACCGATTGAGATCAAGTCTGTGCATTTTTCTTGTATTAGTTACGATACTTGTGTTTAAATCTCACTATGAAGCGTGAATCATGATTTGTTAATTCAAGAGTTCATTCAAGGTCTCAGTTCTTGAAGCAGGTTTGTCGAATCAGATTATGAAGGATTCTAAGATTTCAATCATTCGTCTAACATGATCAGAGAACAAACTTTTATTCGATTTGTTTACCATTTTTTGCATGCACCAAAATTATAATTTGTATTGTATGTTATTGTTATATTGTGAAATATGTCACGTAGTGATATGCGCTAAATGAGCTACTATATGTTTCGTATTTTTTGAGTGATTAGTTAGTGATTGAAACTTAAAATTCTCGGTAACAATATGATTTCTAAACTCACCATGTTTGAAGAAGAAGAAACTGAGGGTCACCATACCGATATATACTACGCACAGCAGGTCTAACCAAAATCCGAATGTTCTGGTACAACCGAGGAACATATAGAAGGCTGAGCTGTGTAGGTCTTGATGTCTGTCAAATTCCTGTTTAAGTATTTCTTGGGCTTCAAACGCTCTAATGGTCGTCAAACCTTGTAAAGATGCGTGAATATGCGAAAATACTGGACTTCGTGCTGGAAGAAATATGTTATTAGTAAAAAGATTATTCCAAGTGAATCGCACGGAGCTATATGTAGTTTGTAATTTTTCCATGATAAGACCAACGATTTTCACCTTTTCTGATTTCTCACTTCTTTGCACAGCGAGAGAAGGTCAACCAGTGCAAAAATGTCTTTAGTCACAATATTAATATCTGTCTCTATGAATAAAACGTTTTATTGGATATTTAGTAACAGATAATCGGAATAATTGTACATATTCAATCACAGATATTCACATTTCTGAGGCTCGGTGCTATTTTCTACATAATATTGAATTATTTAAAACTATGAAAAACATTCATTTATTTTGCCAGCAAAGTCGTGCATAATTATTCAAAATGAAACATGTTGAATAATGCCAAAAAATTTTCAAATGTAAAGTACAGTACAGGTAAAAAAAATCATTTCACAAGTGTTTCATTTTTGACAACCGTGTTCGGTTGCTTTAATCAGTACTTGGTTGAATACTCACTTGTTGCTTCCATTCGTTTTATGTTTCTGCTTGAAGACACATAGAATGTCTTGCACATGTAGAAAATTACGAATATACAAACGGATGGTATCAGGGTCCACATATTCACTGTAGCTATGACGATGTTTATGGCGATAACATTACATGCAATCTGAAAACAGCAAACTTAGTATCGGCTTACTGATCGACGTCTTTTCATTCATATATTCAGCCACATTATATTGTCAGGATATTACAGTAAATGTTTGATGTTTCAGTATAGAGGGCAAGTAAGGCCGGTCTTTCATGATATTAGTCAGTGTTGTCAATTAAAATTGACCTAACCATGATTGAATATACCAACATCAAGTCCGCAGCGTTGTTACTTATACGTATTTCTTTGCTATTTCTTTGTACATACAAAAGCCTCTCAAGAGCTGGTGAAGCTATTCAGTCAATCGCATATGGTTTTAATAATAAGTGTCCATTAAAAATGTGAGATAAACCTTAATCCAAATTCTGTATTCATATGGGAATAAGAGTGTTGTACTCACTTGGATTGTGTCTATCAGAACATTGGGCAAGGTTTCATCTATACAACCGATGTCTTTGGAAAACCTGTTGAGTATCCTTCCGGCAGTGTTTTTGTTGAAGAACAACATTGTTGCGTTGCATATTTTTGCAAACATATTGTTGTGGAGCCTCACGGAAGCCCTCATGCACATTCTGTAATGAACATTATGTTTCGGTTACTTGGTACAGATAAGATAATGAATGACTATGACCAAGTATAACTTGAATAGTACTGGACATATATGAGCTAAAATGTTATATAATGCATTGCGAATCACAAGAAATCATCATCCAATGATTACATTGAATGAGCTTAACGTATTTGTTCGTAAGGACTAAGGACTATACAGATATTAAGTGATATATGTATCTTAGTGCCAACGTTTCTATATCCTATTTTGCGTCCTCAATTTTCTTTGAAACAATATAAAACAATATCGAATTAAATGTTAGACAGAAACTACTCTCCTTCATTTTCTCATTCCGAAGTCTAAAGACAACATTGAAATGACTTCCCGCTCGCAATTCAGGAATGAGTTGTATGGAAAATCTTCGAAAAAAGGCATGAGAATAAAGAATAAATATGCCATATACAGTCGCTTGGACTTGGTATGATGGTAGTTGAAGGTACAAATGCTCCTTTTGAGCCTGCTTTCAGCAGCGTCAGTAATTTACTTAATCACAGATACAGCCTTATCGGTACGCCAAAATGAACATGAGTAATGACGAAATCATAGGCTAGGTTACATCAACAATGGATGGAGAATTATTTGTGAACTATTAAGTCTGAATGGGTGAATGAATTCTATGAGTTATTCAAATATTATTATGAAAATGTTATAAGTATTATATAAAGCACATTATTTTTACCTGAAAAATGCCACGGATCTAATAATCGGTATGATGACCACAAACAACATAATTCCTGAATAAATGTAAATGCAGTTTATCCTGCTGAAAAATGAATCTTCTGCATATATCTGAGACGGTTCCTGAAGCTTTGAGAATACTATCACTTTTTCGTAATTCTTTGGTATGACGCCATCCGGGTATGTTTCGTACAGGGTAGTGTTGTCGTTGATTGCTTCTGAACGAATCTGTTCGAGGTTCACCCTGTAAAAAGATGAACGTATACCTATAGAATGTTAGATGACGTCTTAAATATATGGCACAGAAATAAATCTTACATATTTTTTAGTAGAATAAATAATCGCATTACAGTTTGCTGAATCATATATAAATTAGGCAATTTCATAACAAACGTTTTCTTTCTACGCCCCTATCGTCCTTTTGTTCTAATTCAGTAGCCAACCACTTGCTTGGTCATTTGGGTTTCATGTTAGGACATGGAAAGGTTAGACTGTAGTGATTCATAGTATTCATGTAAAGCAGATAAACTAGACTTACCAAAACTTGACGAAATAATCTGCACTGCTAGAAGCAAACTGTGTGATCACGAACATTATGAGCACCATGATGGACCAACACCATCCACCTCCAGCTTTTATGTAGCTCTTGTATACTTTCGACGATATCTTGCCCGTGTTTCTGGTTTCTCTGATTTCTGATGGCTCATCAGATATGTTTCCGAAGTACTTAAACTCTGAGCTATCATCGTCGAAGTTATCCGTTATTTCCTCTTGATCTATCTGAAATTTGTTGGAATATGTGATTAGTGAACCAGTATATTTTATAGCTACAATGTTGAGGTCTCGGCCCAATATATTGTACCATACTAGGTCAGTAACCGTCCTGACACATGCACATCTTCCCATGTATTAGCATGTGGCAATTATCTAGTAGATTATCTCCGACCAACAGAATTGACAAAAAGAATGTTTTTCAAGTTGCGGCCAATTTCGTTCATGATACGTCATGACAGCATACATTGTTTCTATCAACATCTGAAACAGGGTTATTTACTTTCCAACCTCTAAACTTTCCTCAAGCCTAGATCTACGAGAGATCTTTTCATCATATCATCCACATGTGGAGTACAGCAATAGAACTCTATGAATAGTTTTTTCAAGGACAGATTTCTAATTGTAGTGATGGCTGGATATGTTCCCGATATATTTACTACGTCGGCCTTCCCTAGGGATCTATTCCACCGCTCTTATGGCTTCATCGACGAACTGTTGTAAATAGCATTTACTCCAACTGGCAGCTCCGTAGAATGGAATCAAGTAAATCATTACCACCTCGAGTGACTTTACATCCGTGGCAGTATCATGGTATACAGATCAACGAAGGCATCGAAGAAATTCTCAAAATGTGATCAACAAATAAAGTACAGATTAACACAGAAGATTCAGATAACTAGCCTGACAAAATTACACGCTGGAATAGAGGGATGCTGAATAGTCAAGGCGTCATCTATCAAGCTTGTGGGGTTAAAGTCGTCATGTTGACAGTCTTCTTTGGTCGGCCTTCCAATCATTTCTGGGCTTCTCTTCAGCTCCACAAAATTGTATTTACCGGAAGAGCTATAACTAATCTATAAGGCTCAAATCAGACCAACTTTGGAAGCTCTGGACCCAATCCAGAAAAGAGAAATAGGTCACAGCTTGAAACATCTTGGAAAACAACTCAAACGAGCTACTCACAAAAGTCCTTCAGTTGGAGAACCTCAGTATTGTGAAATGAGTTGCCGGGGAATATATACCCAGTTACAGAGGTTATTTACAAATTTAATGATGAATACATAATGGAGGATGAAAAGCTTATTGAGAGCATTCGTAAATACGGACACCAAGTGGGTATTTTCTGGTATCATACATGGCAGTTGCATACGAGCATAGAACGCAGTTGATCCATTGCAGTGGGCATAATTGTCAGTACGTTTTTCAAAAACTGTTTTCACATCACCCCTTCAGATGTAACAAAGTATAAAATAAATAAAATTATTCTAATCGATTATTTTTCGTGATTTTCACCCACACTGTACATTAGATAATATTTTTATATCATTTAGAGAACCGACACTTCTTACACTGTGTGGACGTTGACCAGATCTTTAGTGCATTATATATTTTTTATTCATTATTTCTGCATAACAGTATTACCTGTTGAGTGAATGACTTTGCAAATTCGACTTTCGACTCCCTGATTTCTTCATAAGTTCCTGTGGTAGCAATCGTGCCGTTTTCCATGAGATAAATCTTGCTGACATTTTTTAAATACTGTATCTGGTGAGTAACTAACACCGTGCATTTGCTCTTGAGGTATCCGCAGATGCAGTCTTCAAACAACTGTTTGCCTACGTGCGTGTCGACAGCAGACAGAGGATCATCGAGTAGGTAGATGTCTGCATCCTTGTAAATCGCTCTCGCGAGGTTGATTCGAGCTTTTTGACCTCCGCTCAGGGACACTCCTCTGTCGCCCACCAGGCTTCTGTCACCATAAGGGAGGATGACGAAGTCTCTCTCCAATGCGCATACCTGAATTATCATAAATTAATATCAAATCGTATTGAAAAAATGTTGATAAATGAAGCTAACCACAATGACTGCATTTTCCCCAAAATATTCTTATAGAAGTTTCGAATAATAGTTCGTTTAAAAATCAAGAAGGTTCAGAAAAATTGGAATTTGAAATGAAATAATGATCTCCAACAAAGTTTGGGCAGGTTTTAATTATGTTTCTTCTCATGCATAAGCGAGAGAAGTGTGGTGATGCAAACATTTTCAAATTTGAGACAGTTGGCACCACTGAATTGGGTGGAATGGGCGGTAGATATTATGAAACTATGATCAAGAAAGGAAAAAGGTTAATTGATAAGTAAAATATAATTTTTTCAATAAATATTGTACAATCCGTATATTTTGGAGAAAACAGTGATAACTGTTGACCACAACCGGAATATAATTTAGGGCTTTACCTTAACGACTCGCTCGTATTTCTTGCTGTCCCATTCTTCTCCGAACAGGATATTTTGTTTGATGGTACCGGCGAATAGCCATGGTTCTTGGGAGGCGTAAGAGATATTTCCCACTACGTCTTTATACCTGGAACTGTTTCAATTAAAGACAATCTATGAAATACACTACTAGACTTCAGATCGAATTTTATAGCATCCAGTACATCGACTTGATGTCATTTTCTTGTACAATATAAAAAATAACGTCGAGTAGGTTGAAACCGTATTTTACAAGTAATGGAATCAGTTTGGAAATAAATATTTATGTGCAATTTTAGAGCTGTTGATCATTTGAATTAAAAATATATTGAAATTCCCAAACTTACATTGAGTGGATGGATAATGAGCATTAGGAAAGCATAAAAATACTACTATTTTTATAAGTTGAATGGATTGTAAAAGTAAATAGCTGTTGAAAATGAAATTTCTGTATTTTGGAGGCAAAGGCGATCAATCTGTTTAACAACTACCGAAGCACCGAAGTTACTAGAGCCAAAAATGCTCATCAACCAACCAAATTAAGTTCTCCTACCTTCAAATCCCAAGACTTAATTTTTGATACCCCTGAAATATTTTGGACAATGATCGTTGTTTTAATTTTTTTTGTATGTCAGATGACAGATCTATCAAAACTGCTCCGATATTCAAAAACATTGAAGCTTTCTTATTTTTGCGGAGGTATTAATCTAGAGTCAGAATTTCATCAAAATTTGAACGGTCTTTCCAAGTCTATGAGATGAATCGATGGCAATGATGAAATGGTCATATATGTCATGAACTATTGAAGAATATATAGGATATATGATATTTTTGCGATGACAAGCTATAAAATATACTTTACTTTTATGTTCAGAGGGCAAAACAGCAAACAATGGGCTTGTTCTAATTAGAGAGGCAAGGCCTAATTTTATCTGGACTATAAAAGATTCAAAAGCAGCAAACATAGAAGCTATCCTGTACTTAGTAGGTTTAGCAGACTGTTGAAAGTCTCACTGACGAAGCTATGATAGAAATAACGTGCCAATTGTTGCAAAACGCTATTTGACCGAGGGTTAATTCGGCAGCGAACTATACTGTTACTTACCCTTTCGTGATTGGCAGCTCCCTCATTATCACATGGAGCAAAGAAGTCTTCCCAGAGCCAACACCTCCTACTACGGCCACCAATTGCCTGGGTCCGACGTTGAAGTTGATTGTACTTAATGTATTCTCCGGAACTTGGCTTATCCATTTGGCCGAAACATCGTGTAAGTATATTCCCACCGATTTCTTACTAGAATCTCTGATCAAAGGCGTAGATGTGTGTATCTTTTTAGTCCAAGAGTACTTCTTGGAAGTGGTATGGACCTCATCGAAGAGCAAGAAGGTCTCGATTCTTTTGAGGGAAACCAGGGTTTCAGCGAGTTGGGTGATGGCTTGAGGGAAGTCAGTGGTCATGGCGGATTTCAGGATGTTGTAGAAAGAGGAGATTACGTAAGCGTATTCGGCAGTCGGGCTGTTGCCCAAGAAAGCGTAGGTGAGGATGCAAAGGAAAACTGAGATTCTGGTGAGAGCCTTGTTAATGGAGCCGTGGAACGCCTTCACGTAGGTTGTCATACGGATTTGCTTCACTTCTAGCCTGGAAATTGAGTTATTACATATATAAGGTGTTCCATATTCCAACAAGGTGTGGTTTCACTAATTTAGGGTATGACATTTTTTTTTGAATTAACCCAGGATGACGATTGATATTTTTAAAAAAAGTTAGCTACACTCCAAAAATGGATAAACTTATAAAATGCATGAAAATGCACCTTGTGATAGCAAAGCATGTTAAAAAGTGAGACTTTCATAGTTACCCACTTAACCAGTAAAACTTAAAACGTGCTAAAATGTAAACGCAAAAAATCTGGGTGCCTTATTATATACAGGTACTACAAAAAGTTTTGGTAAATGATGAATTTTCGGAAATTCCACAAGGATTTCTAATAGAAGGCAAAGCCTACCATCCTAAGAGACTCTTTAGTGGTGAAAGCTATCTAAATAAACCAAAATATGGCAATCTACTAATAGGTTCAGTCCAACGCATAGAATACTCAGCCAACTATTCTGACAAGGAAATCACACGCTGTTCTGCTAGCCGTGGAGATACTTAGAAGTCATCTTCCATGAATCTTAGTCTAAGTTTGATTTATGAGAAAATATCTTTCGGTGTATAGGACTTACTTTCTGATCTGCTCTATGAGAAGAGAAAATGGTTTCTCCCAGGTGTACATCTTGATAACCTGTATTCCTCCCAAAATTTCACTCATGAGTCTGACTCTTTCATCTGTCTTTACTGCAGTCTTTGTTCTGAAAATTGTGGTAAGTTTTCCGGTAAACACTAAAAAAATATGATAAGTAAATATTGCGTCAAACATTGCTTAAACGTGGGAAGAGCTTAATCTGATAAGCTTACAACATTTTGTCAACGTCTAAATATTTGCTTGAGATTAGTTACAACTGTTGCCTCAAAACATTAAATATTGGAAGAAATGACATTAAGAAGATTTCGCTTGTCTCGTTTTTATATCAGTATAGCTGGCGAAACGCATTGATATTGAATCAGGCTTCCACTCTTAGAGGCATATACTATATTTATATAAATAGTCCAAAAGAAGAATACTTTCTTTTAGATCGAGTCGGTTGAATGTGAAGCTATTTAATCAGGGCTTACCAGACGATAGCTGAATATTGAATTTTCATTTTCACGGATCGTAAGATGCTTCAAAAATAGTGCCAGCTTACTAAACACTTATAATATTTTTTGTCCATGAAATTTGTGCTATATCGGAACAACGTCACTTTAAGCAATTATTTGTTGTCAAAAATATGAAAATAAGAAATAAATGGGTCACACCTTTCACGGCAGCTTTTAGATATGCAAATATTTCACTCGAAGATTTGAAAATTTATGATTATAATACGAGTAATCATATAATTCATAATTATGTCGTACTTACTTTGAACTGGAATGATTAACAAAAGCAGTAAGTAACCAACCAATCCCGTGAGTCCTACCATGTAATATAATAGGTACATTATGATCAAGGTTTCAATTGGGGCTGCCCATAGATAATGGAAATACTGGAAACTATTATCGAAGCGATTTACATCATTTGACAGCAAGTTTATCATTTGTCCAATAGTGGTCTTTCCTAAAGCTTTTTTACTCAGTCTAAGAGTTTTTCTGGAAACAAAAAAATACGTAAAGGTCATAATTAATATAAATTTGAAATATTACGTTGAGTTCACTTAGGTGTATAACGACCATATTTGGAGCTGACAGTAAATATACTTAAACAAAGAATCAAAGGAACATTGAAAGTCTTTGTGAGGAATAACAATTTTTCTTTATGTGATGAGATTTGGACTTAGCTTATGTTATATAAATAATGGTAAACATTTATAAGTAGTAGATTTCACCAAGCCTCTGTCCAAATATGTATTTTAATTCAATTTTAAATAATTTTGATACATTCCAACATTATCTTAGCTGAAGTGCTTACAGGGATGTAAAATAAGGTCTGCTATGATGCAAAGTAAAACTGCGACTGAAAAAACTCATAAAGAGGCCTGTGGTAAAATTGATAACGGTGATATAACTGGTTTGTACTACCACTAAATGTCTCTTAGATATGAACTATATCATCATACAAAGACGGCATGCTACATTCTTTCAAATACCGTTTCACCTAGTGGTTTGATTTCGACTGCCGCTTTTTGATTCATGAAATTACACATATCTTGAAAATTTAATAGTTCCTAATAAAACTGTATGAAATAAATTTAGAAAAACACTGAACAAGTGGGAAAGTACAAAACGTTTGGTACTCAACCAGATTGCAAAACACATTCCACTGAAAGATTTGGACGGCAAATAAGATTAAATTTTATATACAGAGACAGAATTTTCCTCTTGATACTATTTCTTTACCAGCATATGATATCAAAAATAACACCAAAATAATCATGCAAATAAAAATATTGTATTTGTCAAACTGTGTTACTTACACAATCTTTTTATCTGGATGATAGAAGAGTTTCACCAAGTAAAAACGTCTACAAGCTAAATTACTAAAATATCAATTAATAATTTTAAATTACTAATTATACTAATGAAGTTTGATCAGACATCTGGAAAACATATCATAAATCTCATGTAAATTCAATAAAGTTTGGGGTAAAAGGGGTCCATAGTTGAATAAGTTACATTTTATATTTTGTGCAAGAGGTAAAAATGAGAAACATGTTTCACCTGTAGACTAGTGAACAGCAGGCAATCCTAATCTTCATGCCTAGGTGCTGAACAGACAAGAGGTACGAGTGGTAAACGATGACGAATAAAAATGAAGTCAGTACGATAGATCCAGCGTATATACATGCTTGGCGATATGTGATTGAGGTCTGATGTGGGTCATAGTAATTGACTAGTTGACCTATCAGAATAGGCTGAGATAATCTGCAAAAAATTGGGTATTATAATGTAAATGAATTCTAATAGAAATGGTATAATAATTATAACGTAAACCTAAGCCTATAATCTATACCTAAACCTATAACGTATAATCTAAGCAATCACGCGTGGACCTTTCTATTCTTTATTTTGTTGAAATAGTTTTCTAGTATGATATTGAGACTGGAATAAATATCACTTACTTGAGAACGAATTCCAAAATAAATAAGACGAACACGTGACATATAATATCTCTGCGGAACATCTTCCATAAAGCTTTCCACAGTGAAGGTTTTTCTTTATTGAGCCTCTCCAATTTCCATATAGCCTCTAACCTATCACCTAGGCTCTCGGACTCGTGTTCGGAGAAGGGTTTGTATAGGTCGTCCTCGTCCAAATCTTTCCTCCATCCTTTGTAGAAAATTGGTATACCCCAACTATAAAAATCAGAATAAAAAGTTATAAGTTTAGCTAGCTATGAAGTTATTCATTCTGTTCAACGATTATTCAATTTTAGAAACGAGTTCCAGCGACTTCTGACAAGCAGCGAGAGTTGAACAGAATGTCATTTCATAAAATATTCAAATTCAATAATATTATCAATGATCACCTATTTCATATTGTGGGAGACAATAGCTATCAGAAAAATTGTTCCTGTCACTGTAACCTGAAAAACTACAGCAATTATATCCTAAACATTGTGAATATGCGACTGAATTAGGTATATTTCTGTTTATTCCACTTATTTATTTAAACATGTTGATAGAGTAATTACGAAGGTATTAATGTTGTGGCAACTATCTATCACTTGCTTTATTTTTAGTATGTTGTAGAGTGATCTTTCCGTAACTACCTAATAGCATAACATTTTATTTTTCTGAATTGGTTATGAACAGTAAATATATTTTAGAACTATCCTGAAATGTGCTACTTTATAAATCATTGCACCAGATTGATCATATATCTCCAATCAAATGATATAATCAACATTGTGGTTCTTTGAAAATTCGCTCAAACCAAGGAGATCTGAAAATTGCATACTCTAGTAGTGGTGTATATCTTTTGTAAAATTGGTATCCAAAGTTTTTACGAACAGGAGCCGGAAACGGTCAATAAAATAATTTTTGATATCAGGCACATGTATTCGCTACCTGCACAAACTATTCTACACAGTCCAACAACCGTCTCCTATGCTTCACAGGTTGAAAGATTTATTATATAAAAGTAGATAGACGTATATCCTTTAACGTTTTTCATATTTAGCGTCCATTATCAAAGGAATGAAAAATATTGGACGGATTTGCACGACAAAACGCAATACTCGTATATTGTGTCTCAAATATTTTAAGGCCGTACAAGTAGCAGAAATTTTTAATTGAATAACGTTTTTTTATTTATGGATTTATTCTTAATATTAATAATACTTTGTTAAATTTACGTATAATATAATTAAAGATTATACTAGATTTTTTATATTTTAGGTATTGTAATTATTCACAAGGTAGAATTATGGCATTTATTGTCTATTGTTAACTGTCTCTCCCCCCTTATGCGTTTGTTGGCAAAAAAATTCTGAGATAATAGCGTTGTTGAAAAATTGATGCTAACAATTAACAGTGAGATATGAAAGGTTCGTTTGTCTTTTAATTATATTGATGATTTAAGCTAGCAGAAAAAATATATGTGGCAGATAGCTACAGCTGCTCCTTGAATATTTGCTAACTTATTGTATTGCTTAGATATTCAACAGCAGGGATTAAATTGCTTTTAGGTGATCAGAAGACATCTCTTTACTATTATTCTGTCTTTTAAGTGATTATATTTTTAATGAAATTTCAAACCGCCGACTTACCAAAAAAACAAGTTGCTCAGAAAGTTTGACCTCAGTTGCGGGTGCACATCTTTATTTTTGAATCTATCGAGATTACTATCATCCATATTTTAATAAAAAACCTGAAACAAAAAATATACATTAGAAAATAATGTTCCTTATATTTTTATAATAACTAACAATATATATCGAACTCCATTGAGATTCTTATCTGTAAATACAGTATTTTTCACATGACATATTTGAAAACTTTTTAATTTGTGTTGTAAATAATGTCCCTGATAATGATACTTATTTACAGCCAGAATAAAGGAGATAAATAAAAAGGAGCCAGATAGTCTGTTAGAAGATGATCATTTTTATGAGCCGGTTATATCAGAATTTCTCACTAGCTCAATTCGTGTGCACAACCGACAATAGATGTAGATTAAATTGGCCGGACGTTTCTGAATAATGTCATTTGACTTCAAGATTGTATCGTATTATTATTGTAGCTTATGTGAGCAAAAGACATGGATTGTGTCTATAATTAATAATTTGAAAGAGATAGAAGAATGTTTATAGTTATTATACCAAGCAACAATCTCCAAGTGTCATGACAAGTCTGCTGCCCATTAACGTATTAACCAAGTCAAACAAGGGTGGATAATATCAAGCACGGTTTGGCAGTTTTTGGTACATTAAACTGGAAATCCATATATCTTTCTGTGAAATAAAACTATGAAGTTAGGTTTCTATGAATTTTGTCTCTGATGCAATAACACTTAGGATAAATATTTGTACTTCCATATATTGTATACATTTTAAACTGATTAAATTGAATTGAATGATTTTTCATGATTGGCAACTAATTACGTGATGTATGAATACTTATATATGCATTTTAAGTGTGATTGATGCTTCAAAGGTTTTTGTTATATATTTCAGTTGCTTTATAGTATCCTCCTAACAACTTCTGGGAGAACTGCGATCATTCAAGTTCTTATACCTGTATTTTTACTCTGATGACGACTGAAAAGCAGCTTAAACACCATTTAATGTTTTCAATTAATTGATGTGTAATTGCCACCATATTCATTTAGGAAGTTCAGATACTGTTATAATTTTTTTATTTTGAGTAGAATTACGATTTTTCATTATTTTTCTCGAATAAGGAACAGTCATGTCAAGATTAAATTGGATTTGATATACTGATCTGTACTCCTAAACTCATATGTAAAAATTAAAAACATTTTTCTCTAGAGAGTTCGCTGATTGTCTTCATTGAGTAGTTTCGACAATTGAGAAAATCAACTGGCATCAATTTATAATTAGCCTTCCAGCCAGATTTTTCGGAACGGCGAACTTGACAATAATACTGTACGTAACAATGAATGGCAAACCAACCTTAACATTGAAATGTTTCAAAGATATGTATGAACGGTTGCGCGTCTCCACACAGAGATAAGTTTTTTGCATATTTATTATGGTTTATGTGAGATTTGCCGACAATTACTTTACTGATATTACTGAATCCGTTTGAGTCTACCTTGTCAAGAATATAATGTATTTGTTTATTAGGTTTTGAAAATGTTGTCCTACAATGCGGCTTTTCATGCTTTCGCACGATTATAGTCGAATATGGTATATGGCGTTTGGTTTACGAAATTTAAGGTTTTTATATGAAGGTTATAATACACGTAACTACCAAGATTTCTACATAACGTTATTACTAATATACGCAGTTAAATGATACCATCTAGTAAGGGATTAGAGACTTTGGACTGGAAGAAAAAAATGATCAACATCGAGATTTTCCATATAAGTTTCCACGCATATAGGCGATAAATTATTTTAATTAGAGAAACGTTGAAATTGATGAATCGTGTATACTTGATGTCTCATGATATATACATCACTCAATCCTGTCGGTCTGTCTGCTTGTCTGTCTGTACTCTACCCGGTTATCATTGGAGACATCAATTACTACTATGGGAAGGACGAAAAAGCTTTGCAGTTTTCAAAAACCTATTTAGTGGCGACAGAATTTTCTTAAAAAAACGAAACAAACAATGCACAAAATTGTTTTTGGACGTTTCCATTTTCTAAAAAATTATTTTTGGGGCATAAAACTGGGCGTTGAGTAGAAGGTAGGGAGAAATACCGAAAAAAAATGTAGACGTTGGTAGAATACGTTCTATTATCTATAACATTTCAATAGGTGTGGACCTTACAACCGACTTTGATAGGCTCCTGCACATTTTTAATTTTTTTGCGGGATCAAAACTTGGGTGTGGTTTTCGGAGGATCCCTGTCTTCTATGGTGTTCGTGAAACACATTTTATCATCTATATATTTTTGACCCTAGTAGTCAAACAAATTTAAACGATTTGATCTTTTTATTGGTACTTTGAAGGGTTGATACCTTTTTCTGAAGTGGGCCAGTCTTTTCCGTTTCTGTTTAGGAGACTTTTGATACAAATTACTACATATGCATTATGAATGAAGAGCAAAGTATACTTTAACGTCGTTAACCGAACCAAAAAAAAACAGCTGCAAGATAGCATGGCGCTTATTTTAAAATTTATCCATCTGCTACACTACCACCACCATAATTTAACTACTGACACTTTTGGGTACGTAGAGACGATGCTCCTTAACCTCTACCCTCCATACTTTGTTCTTTGTAAACACTTTTATGATGTACAATGATCTCGTTATCATTAACATCAGAAGCTGAAGATTAAGTGTTCACTATTGTTGACAGATGTGGCATCTGTCACCGCTATCAGGCAGAGTGCAAGTTGTAAAGGTGCCAATAGGCAGCATCACTTCGCGCGATACTTCAAGATAAATGTTACTATCACACCCTTACCTGGCTTTGGTATACAAAACCTAATGGCTCTCAACTATCAGACTACTGTACTATACTGACGAGTCTAGGCTTGATTATGTCAATTACACGTATAATGGAGAGAGTACACTTAAAAAATTAAATAATTTTGAAAACCAACATTTAATATAACATGGTTCTGTTTTGAAATCGGAACTTAATATATACTAGTATGAGGTACTTGAATACATAGTGATTGATGCATTTGCATTGCTGATAAACCCAATCTGAGAGACATAATGGGATTACATTGTTGTATAGTTGTGTTTCTTATATGTCGATACATAATGTTCTGCAATACACCACTTGGTTTTCGAGCATGTCATAGTAGGTTAAGTTCTAAAAACAGTGTTACCCAAGAAAAAGATAACCAATTGATGTCAGAGTCAATCTAATTCAATTACTCACAATTTTTGTACTTTTAGAAATTTTGCCGAAACGTCAGTAAAGCTTAATAGTAATATATGGTTTTAATTATCAGCCAAGATAAGGGCGAAATTAATAATGCCCTGAGGCACGTTATAACCAACGAAACCTTCCACAGCGACCGCGTAATCTATCTAAATGCTGACGATATTGCATCTTTAGCCTAGTCGTGGTCTGATGACCGGGTCCATTACGGTTTTGGCTGTGGGATGCAGTAGATCAGGTAGTTGTTTGGACCGATCCATTGCTAATTTAAATCAACCATTGGGAAACGCAGGTAACCTATTATTCTACTGAAAGACATTTCCGCTGCATCCTGTCCGAGGTGTTAGTGAACGGAGCTCGTATGGTATATGAAAGTTCTGCCAGGTAAATTGGTATCTTTGCAGCAATGAGGATGAACAGGTTCATCGAGAAAAGTTTGGGGCCGCCCTAAAAATCGAGAGAGCATAGAACAAACCCTACTTGAAGACTAACTAAAATCCATTATGACTACGGGCCCAAGGGTGGTTCTCCCCGCTCACCTCTTGCCAGTCCTGGAGATGATCTATCTGACATAAAAACACTGAAGCATTCTATACGTTATAATCACGTAATAGCATTTTATTGGATTAAGCAAATGAAGTAAGTTCAAACAAACTTCGTTCACTCTGTGAGCAAAATCATCGCCAATTTAGAATTTCTGCAATGAGATTTTTGTTTCTTCTTAATCAAACAAAATTAATCGAAACATCTGATTAATTATATGAGTTTTATTGTTCACCAGATGCTCTTCCTTTCCTTTGCTTTTTGCTTCCTTCACTTATTTCTACTATATTTTCTTTCCACTGGCAATGTCTGATTGGTTTTCCAGATCTGTCGGATTAAACAAACTGATAGAGTGACTGAAGGGCGATAGATCTACATACCACCTCGACAAAACATAATGTTGTACATGATATCAGTAGATATGTCCTGTTAAGCTGACAACCGATCTGTGAACAAATCCTTTGCTTTGCATTGTTCAAATTCAACAACCTCGTTTATCATTATATAATCAAATAAACTTTCACGAAGAGGGCCTATGTCAAGATTTTGTTGGGTTTAAAAACCAAGGCACACTTTTTCCAATTGTGATTGGGGCAAATGTAACAATATACTATCCAAACATTAATAACCTTGCCACTTGCATGCCTTTGAACAAAATACTCGATATTTTCATTCTGTCTAACAACAAAACGAACAAATGAGATAATTGCTGTTATAGATTTCCAACAATACAGGATTGTCGCTGTTACATAAATAATTCGCATGAAATGTATTTTCACTGAGGGTTATGGCATTTCATTATAAGATAAATAATTAAAAAGTAGAGTATGAGCGTTAATAGTAGAACCTTCACTTAATTAACAATGGATTTATTTATTTCCTGCATTTATGTAACTGAGCTTTTGGATGACGATTTGTTTGAAATAGATCATTTGCAATCGGCGAAAGTTTTGGTGTATTAGGAGACTGCTTGAAGCTTCAGGATCAAATAATTTGTATAATTTTTTGATGTTGACAACAGACAATTTAGAAATCTGAACAAAAATGAAGCTGGAACGTGTATCAATCTAAATATTTCAGAGCAAATTGCTTCTTGGGACCTTGATTCATATCCTTCAAATATATTATAAAAGTACTCAAGGCTCAATTGTGATACTCTCATAAACCCTTTTCGTCACTATAAATAGGGATATGATATAGCCAGAGTAGTGCTGTCAGTGCCATGTTATCAATCGAGGTCTCGATTGAATGACATTCAAAAACACATCTCATAGCTTGTCGATAAATCAGATCTCAAGATATTTCATCAGTCTGGATTCAAAAACTACTTTCGAGATTTATAATACTGAGGACAACCAAGTTCATACGCATTTTGCACATCACACAAACAACAATTAGGAAGATTCTAGACCTCTCATATGTTCTCACAAATCATAGTGGGAAAATAGAAAGAAGGTATTATTAAGCACAAATTGGATCTTGTTCAATTGTTCCAGCTATACAAAAATCTGTTTGATACTAATGCATGAATGTAATCTCAAATTACGAAGGTTAACATTTTGAATTTTTCCTTAAAATCAATTAGTATGGGAACAACAAACACTATTTTGTACGAGAACAAAGGAACAAGGTAACGATGTTGATATTTCTTAAGCCGAGTTTCCAATAAGAAGTTGGCAACATTTGTGTGCAACTTTTCCGAAACTCACTAACCTTTCTTTTTATGGTTGTCCACACTGATTGAAATGAAGTCGTTAACAATTTATGAAATGTCGTCGACTGATGACGATATTATGCTAGCAGCTGCACTTTTATTTTTATAATGTTGATCTCTTGATTCTCACAGATCACTTTGATTGTGATATAAACCAATTAGTCTTTCAATGAGTTCATTTGATTACGTCACAGACATGTTTCTTCTGTTTATGACATCTGTTTCCAATTTTTTTTTGACATCATAAAACAATTTCTGTTACTTTTCTCACCAACACGTGTTACCAACACAAAAGTTGCTAATTTTCCTTTGGTGGATACCTCCCTTTACACGACAGGATATAAAGACTGTTGAATTTCAATAGAAGCTCAGTTGCTCAGAGATGGTCATTGTTGCACACATTCGATATACAAAAGGGTGGATTCGACCTTCTTAGAAGATAATTGCAAAAACCGAATATATGAACCAAACCTCAAACTTTAAACCTCCCAAGAATGATTGACAAAGGGGCACAAATACATCCAGAGACGAAATTCTAACGTACTTTGACGATCTACGGATCACGGCACTGATTTTCAAAAACTGTAAAGCTATTTCGTCCTTATCAAAATATGAAGTCGTAAAGGGGTTAAGAATTGCCACACAGAATACAAACAGACAGATAGGCAGGCACCGCCCGACGGAAATGAGTTACGGAAAATCAAGAGAAAATTTCTCTATTTTCGAAACGGTTGATTCTAGTTGAAGCTATTCAGTTTCATATGCACGAATATAGTAAAACATTTATATTTTCTTATGTGGAATATACAAAAGAAATAAAATTTGAGCGATTTCATGTCCAATGTAGCAGGACTTGCGAATATAGTGAAGAATCATTTCAATAATAATTTATTTCATTATGAGGCGTTTGCATGACTTCATTAGTTTAGTTTTTTGGCTTATTACGTTGGTCAAAATAACTTTTCAGGGTATTTTCATAGGGGTGGATACAAGGGCTGAACTTAGTGGTCATGACTCCCCCCATTCTCAAAATGAGTAGCTTATCTTTGGAAACGTGAAACGGTAGTGTATTTTTGTTGTTGACAACCCTTCCGTGAAAATTTCTCACCCCTACGTTAAGATTGTGGTAGTTGTCGAGTGAAATAATTATGACATAGTTTGGATATATAGTTCACAAAAATTGTATCAAGGATTGAAAAATGGATCTCCAAATTTGTTTTGCATGCCCTAAATAAAATTGATCAGGAAATTGTGAAGCATTTAAACCGATAAAGCATCTGATATTACGCTGTGACAAAAACGCCAAAAGACAAGGATATACTAGATAGTCTTTTAAAATGTGTTGACTATCGTTTTAATCGCGGGGTGACAAATATAATGCATATCTTTGTAATCACAATACTGCTCCTACCTTAATCGTGGATTAGGAGAAAGTCATATACCATGTATTGATATATGTGTGTTCGTACTTCTGATATAAAGTAGTATTATTTTTACTTTTAACTGTAATTCAATATTACAAAAGCTTACAAAATATATAATTACATAACTAGTTAATAATTAATTAGTTATTTTTTAAGAGCAAAGTATCAACCTGCATTTAGCACTCATGTAATCGCCTATTTGTTGAAATTTGAGTTCTCATTCATTGTTTTTTAGGATGATAAAAATTTTAAATGAAGCATGAACTTTAATTTGAAACATTTCTTCAAAAACATATCTACTCAAAACTCTACTAAGACATTGGGAAATTTAATTTTTTTGATAAAAATATCACATGTTTGATATCTTATTTATTAAAAGATAATATTTTTGTACTGTACAGAATATTCACTAATCTTACATATTTCACGATATTTTACGATATTCCCCGATCCACACAAAAACAAAATACGAAACAACTTTCTGCCTTACAAGTCTAGCTCACGAAACACGGAAATTAAATTAACAAGAAAACAAATAACGAAAAAGCGTTCTACAGACAAAGAAGATTTGTAGGCAGTACTTGTGATCTAAAAATAAGTCAATTAGTAATAGGCAACAATGAATATAAGTATCCGGTATCCGGTATCCGGATCTCGGATCTTTGATCCGTATTTCGGATCTTGGATCCAGCTCTCAGATACGAAAATTATATCCAGATTCGGATAGTGCATGTTAAAAAATTTGGATCAATTTCGGATCTGATCCGGATTGAAAACGGATTCGGATCTGATCCGGATTGAAAAAGGATTCGGATCTGATGTGCACCACTAATATGTATTAGATGCTATGTATAGTGACCCTGATTTATTCATTTGGAATATTTTATAAAAAATTAAATAACAATCAGGGCTTTTACTACGAAAATATTAGTCATCCTCTCCTGGTTGTTTTTCATCGGCGAAAGGTTTTATTCCTTTATGAAATTTGCACCCTGAGAGTTTTTATTACCTGCTATACTAGTCGACTGTTAATTGGTTTAACTTCACTAATATATCATTATTGATATCTGCAATATATGTATTTAAAACGTTTTGAGTATGCGACAGCTATTTTTAGATTTCTGATTAATATTTTTTCTTGATACATCGACTGGAGCCGGTTTTACTCTATTTCCGGTTCGGTAACTGATATCATACATGAATTGTTATGCTTGCTACGTATTGAAAACGTATAAATTTTAACCCACCAATAATTCTGTAAACGAGTAAAAGATTCAAATGTCCAATAGATATCAAACATTTTTGTTGTATAGTTATCATACTCCTGATCATCCTAAGTAGTAGTCGGTACAACTTGGGCAACCGAAGCTTCTACAGAACCCTATTTATTATTGTCTCTGTCGGTTTTAAGTGTAATTAACCGTTTTTGAGCTGGCTAAACAATATTTCGATTTGCGGTTTGTCAGAATTTTTCAAGACCCCGAAGATTGTGGCACATAGACTAATTCTATTTAAATGTAACTACATCGTCTCTTGCTTAAATTCATTCCTTTCACAGTTTCAACTGACGATAATGTATGATCTTATCTGAATTCCCGATCAATCTTCTGTATAGTCAGAACATTCACAAATAGTGTTGAGCTGATTTTTCCATATAATCATGGAAAAAAGAATTTCACTTTTTTATATAGTATTCGTAATTGGCACTATTCACGGAGTTAATGCAGGTGCATTGGATATTCAATATTTCATACAATCTATTTGCTGATAGTTGCACCATTTGTTATACTATTTGTACATGTTTTAGATTGTTATGAACTCACCTCAGTTTATTTCAACACTGTGTCGTGATTTTTTGAACGATAATACTAAATATGAATTGCGTCAACATGATTAGCTCTGTACTTGCCCCAAAAAGGTGAACTATTGTTTTGAATTCCTTCAAGAAGATAGATGTAGTACATACTGTTAATTTTGAGCATTGCTTAAGATACGTACATAACCTCCTTGCTATTTGGAACCTTTCAATGAACCATATCCCAATATCTCAAACGTCGTTTTCTGTTTCATGAAATTTTAAAAGAGTACAAGTCATATTTCTGTATATTTTATGGATTCTCGGTTTTTCTGGGGCGTATTCAAAAAGTTCTACAATGTTTGAAAGTATATAATTTAGTCCTTGCCCTTTTTCATCATTTAATAATTGTCTGGCCTAGTGGAAAATGATATGATTGTTTGTTCTACAGTATGTATTTTTTAAAATGCGCTAAAAAGATAAGAAAATATTTCCTTTTATATGATAATAACGTTCAGTACTCAAATTTTTAAAAGCCTTCGAGTAGAACGGAACACCATCCCAAATATCTGTGATCTACCAATTTAGTCCCATGTAGAGTATGTTCAAAAAAACATTTTTTCGTTATATATACTTTTTATAATATCAGGGATTAGTAAAAAAATTTAAAACTACAGCTCAATCAATTGGTTTCTCTGCAACATGGTGTTTGTGGTTAAAATTGAAATCATGTTATCAAAGGAATTCTGAAATTTGGAGACATTGTAGATGATTCAATGACACTACTTCGGATTTCCTTCGTCTTGTAAATTTGCGTTTCACAAAGTGTCAATTGGTGTGATATCTTCATTTAGCTTTATGTGGAAACATTCTTGAGACAATGCAAGTCTGAAGCAGTGCTAGTGAAAGTTAGGAAGCATTATGATCGTAACATTTTCGTTTTATCATATCTACACAAAAACCATGTTTCTATTGGAATATGACTTCTTGTCAACTGTTGTTATTTGGGGAGAGATATGAGCTCACTAGGTAATGCACATACCTTTATTTTTTAGAGTTAATAAAATTATTTTGTAACCGAAATTCCAATGTGCCAAAGCTTCTTTTTTTATTTTGTATGCCAAAAGTCACACCTTATTTGAAATTTGTCTCTAATTTTGACTTAAGCGGTATTAAAATTTTTTTGGGGATCAGCATATCGAAAACTGATATTTATTCATGGTGTGGTCCTGAACCAGCAGATATTTTTTGTAATATTCGAGAAACCTGTTTGTCGGTGAACGTAACTTCTAAAATTTTTCGTGTAATTAGAACTTAGTGGACTATTATGAGATACTCGAATGCCAATTATGGCATTTGCATTGTATAAACGCAAAATAGGATCATCTTCCGTAATCTTGCTTAATGTCCGGGGCAAACAGAAATTATCCATCTGAAATACATTCTTTCAAGAAGGTACCTAATTAGTTTTATATAAAAAACTCACCTTCTGAGCAGAAATTCTAACGTCCATAAAAGTTACAAAAATTAGAATCACTTATGATGACACAGTTGTTTGCTTTTTGATCAATCAGTATTAGCACAGCACTGATTAATACGGTGTTAATATTTCAACACCTTTTCCCGGGTACCGTCTAATGTGTACTAATATTGGAATGCAGAGTGCGCTGAGCGATTTCAGTACCACATTTGTCAACGCTCTGTTCTTGTTTTTTCTCCTACCTCGCAGAACCACGGGTGTTTTTTTGTTTTGAGTAATGTTTTGGTAGTTCTGCGGCAGGCTAGGTCAGGGATATTTGAATATAAAGCTATGATTACGCGAACATCATAATTAATTTTTGATATTTCACACTGCTAGTTAATTGGCAAAATTGAATGTTTCCGCTTTAAGTCTGTGATTGAAACAATGAAATGAAGTAGGTTAACTTCGTTCAAACTTGTAATCAATGCGCTTATATGTGGAAAATCTAATTACGATGCAGGGTATCAGTAAACAGTTGGCTTACGAAATTAATTTGTTCAGCTATTATAATTTCGAATACCAATTTCTGAAAACTGGGCATTCAAATTGTCTATTATTTTTAGAAAGTCTTATATTCTCTGCCAATTATCTAGTCTGTGCTGGCGCTATTGGGTATGATATGGATTGTGAGTGGTGCATGGATAATCATGCCAGGAAATGTTGTCTATGGACAAGAATATCAGAAGATGCGTAGACAGTGAACAGGAAATATTGTCTCTTAAGTGCCACAAATTAAAGACCAGAATAGCATGCCTCCAAACACTTTTGAATGCCAACAATAACATATGTATGAGGCCAAGAGCCTTGATGCTAAGCTAAGTATGTTGTTCGTCAGTGCCAAGAGAACCCTATGGAAGAGAATGCCACAGGGTTTTCAAAAACACGGCTACATATTTTCCCCTTCTCCTTGGCTATCCTAGTGAAGATGTAGCGAAATGTTACCTGTCCAATGCCCAGATAACAATTTTGCTTTGTTACTGGCATTGCAAAGGAAAGTGTCAGCCAAAGAAGCACATATTCAATGAAAACATCTCTGTAAGTGAGATATGGATAATTTAAGGCATCTGTTGTGTGATTGCCTAACTGTCTATTCGTCAATCGATTCTGGGGGATTGCTATAAGGGATGCTTCGCTGGGTCATATCTACTTCTTTACTATTTTGACGTAGGAGAACATCCTTGAGAAGCCTCTGAGGAGTACAAGGGGCTCAAAAGGGCCTAAGTGATGTGATCGAGGACAATAATTATTCTCCCAACAGTACCAAATACACGACACCAACAAACTGTGCACTAGATAACAACCGTTGTGTGAACCAACCTTAATGGATTCAGAGGCAGAATGAAATAGTCCAGTCAAATTGGCATTGAAATAGCTTATAACTATTTTCAAGATATATGATTATTCAAGGAAGATAAGCTATAGCATAGGAACAATAGATATGTAATGAAATGTGTCAGAGACAAGAGTTCTACAAACAAAATCAAATTACTATCTAAATGAAAACTGGTAATCTATTCACTTTTTAAAAGCAACTCTAGACAAATTCTAGCATAACTTGCGACAGAAATACAGTCGTATATGGAAATATAATATTATTCTAAATGAAGTGTGAATACGGCAAATATCAATTTGGATTGGAGGCGATGAATGATAGGTATGAGAAATATCACGATAGATCGTTAGTCTAGTACTACATAGATCGTTTTTAAAAATTATCTATATCGCATTTATGTCGTAAAACGCCAGAGAGCTGATAGAACAGTGAAAGCTTTAGTCAGAGCGACCTACAAATCGACGATATAATCAAAACGTGATGCCATGTGGTTTTGATAATAAGATCTGCACATTAAATGAACAGAATCAGAGGAAATATATAATAAACATTTTTATTCACGAAACACTAATGTCGACGAAATACTCACACAAACCTTTACTACACTATTGCCACCTTCACACCACGATTTGAACATTCAAGTAGGTAGACTGTTACAAATAATGGAATTGGAGTTTTCTCTCAGCTCGCTTAAATAGCGAACGAGTATTTACCCTCTTTGATTACCCAAGCCCAGACTGAATTTGAGGATGAATGAACGACGCATCTAAAGCAAGAACAATGGATGGAAATCTACGTATCTACAGATAATGATTTCACCTTACTAAGCCCAAACTCCACCTGTAAACACCTTCATGGACAAGGACTAATCCAAAGTGGAATATGCTCAACAACTTGTATACTAAGCGATTAGCGGGATAAAATGTTTGTAATTGTTTGCGAGAAATGAAGTTCTTTGATTAAAAATGCAAAAGTGAATGAAGAAGTTCAAAAATTCTTACTCTTATACGTTGAGAATTCACATGAGCAGCTAGCTGCTCAAATAAATTATGAATTTTTAGCATAATAGACAAATGTGTCAGTAAACTGAAACCTGAAACAATAATGAGATGATAAATCCAACAACAGAAACATACTGATTATGATAATCTACTAGCTAATTCGCAATATGGAAACAAATATACAATTCGTATTTCGAAAGTGTTTGGTGTCAGTCTGGCAACCATATAATGCGTGGTTCGAATCCTACCGTATTTTTTTAGTTTCTAAATGCGTACTCGTATATATCCATTTCCATCTTAGATTAGAACAAAATTATTTTTCATTGCAACGCAATACTGACTAATGTCAATTTGAGGTTGAGTTAGTCAAAGAGTCTTGGGGAACAAAAATTCATTATTAATTTTTGAAGTATGTACTACAAAATCATACTAAAACCAGTGACCTTGTCCCAAGATTTAGATTAAACTAGGAACTTCGATTTTCTTCTTTTCCAATTGCAAGAAGGTTAGGGTTTTGGTGCCTTGATAGTTTCCAGAGTCATAATGCATATTGTGTATCTACTAATCATAAGAAGTCGTCTTCGTTATGAAGTTTTTGATTGGCACATTACTGTATATCCAAACAGGAGAGTCTCTCACTACACAAGATAGGACGATGGGAGATAAATTGCTATACAGTTTCTGTTTTCCTACCATGCTTCTTGCATGAGATGTTCTTATAAATTAAAACAAAACTCGTCATTTTTTACTAATCTCACAGAACCACTTATTCTCATTGTAATCGGTATGGACTGCTGAAATTTCCATAGGATGTTATCTCAGTATCTCCAAAAGGTAATTTTTTTTCAAGACTTATTTTTGCTTTTCTATAATTGTGACTTTCCTGAAATGAATGAATTTCTATTGTAACTTCTAAAACGTATCCTATGGTTGTTTATTTGATTAATTATATTTTCCCCTGGCCACTAAATGAAAACAACGTACAAATGAATGAATATCAGCGAAAAATATAATGAATTGAATTCTGAATCGGAATGGAATTGCTATGTTCATAATCGCAAATCATGATTCCATTCAAAAATATAAAAAATGTTACCTTATGGATATATGGTGGAAAAAGGTTAGGTAACTGGCGAATCAAGCACAAGGATGCCTGTTGTGAAACGTCAATGAAGCTAGCCGAATTTTTATTAATGAGATTGACTGAAAAAAGTTCATTATTTTCTGCTAGCATAGATTGGAGATTTAGCAACTCTTTCTAGTTTTTTGTTATTATAGTTAGATATATGTATATAACTATTTATATAAAAAGATATACTTCATTAGCATTGACCGTGGTTGTCTCAATATTCAACCTAGATAGGTGTATCGTAACTTGGCTTTTCAAGTGATATATAAAATATTTAAAATCACTCCATAAAATATTTTGTACCACTAAAACGAAATGAACACAATTTGTTGGTCGGTGAGGTTTATTCACTCTAATAAAAACATAATTCAAAACAGTTGTGTACGATTTGTATTAAGATTAAGTGCGTTTGGTCATCTAGCAGCTGAACACTCTACTCACTTACGAGGTCAATATGAATGACTTGATAAGACGGCAATGTTTAGTATTCACACAATGATAGTATGAAGTTGCTTCTCCAAATGTAGTGGCGACCTGCTAGCAGGACGGGGAAATACGAAAATTGAGCATGTCTACAGATATATAATAAAAATAGTGCTTCCTATGATGTAGGAGAATAGGTTCTTATGAGAGTGTCCCTAACATCTGCTTCGGATCGATTGAGAGATCCTCCTTAGTACCTTAGCTGGTGTCTACCCAGTAAGTAGAAGATTTTTGGTTCAATTCGGTTCGGTGAGGTTGTTCCCAAGTTTCTAAAAGGGAATTTGAATATTTGTTATAAACTTATGGCCTAGCAGGTATACAGCTGTTTGGAACTTGTTAAAGATATCTACTGTCTCAAAACACTGGTGCTAGTGGCACTAGATGCGAATATCGTGCACAATTTGAAATTCGAAACAAAAATTCAGCTAATATATCCAATATCGGATCAAGTGAGTGCCTTCTAAACTCATTTGGTAGATCATGCAGAAGATCCTGCCATAGCACAGGCCAGATTCGGTCTTCAAGCTCAGCCCGAAACTTCAGTACTTCGGGGTGCATGCACGCACATGCGAGCTGTAGGTACTTGATGGTTTGATCTGAGCATTGTGGAGTTTAAGTATTCGCTAAAATGTGATTCAGTAGCTCGTATCTTGAAAATTAAACTACACATCACTACGATATGTAAAAAGCAAAAGGTAAATTCCTACCTTTCCACAAGGTACGGAATTTTGAAGATATATTGAACTTTGACAAGTGGTGCTAATTCGGTATCTTAAAGAGTTATCGGGTATCTAGCTATTCTATGAAATTTCATTTTGCACAAAACCATTTATGTAAACTGTTACAATTTTACAACCAGCTGACACGTCTTTTATCAAATTTTCCTATTTTTCGCATAAATGGGGTAAGGCCACTACATGAAAATCTGATGGCGTTTTTGATATTGGAAAGTATGGGAATACTCGAATATAATATACTCGTGATTTCTAGCGCGTCTTAATGATTAAAAATATCAGAAGGAGCTTTTTTGCGTTGTATGATTGTTTGAATGTCTAAGAAACAATCAGGAGAATATAATGAAAATACCAGTAGTATCATTTTATATTGAAATTTGTCACCAAATAAATTTGATCTTGCATCTACGTATTTTCTCATAGGAGTTATAATTAAGTTATGACTATTTTATGCGAAAGTTGTAGACATAATTTCTTGAAAATTTCGTCATTAAACCGTAGTCCTTGAAAATGTAAGACTTTTAAAAACTGTAAACAATGTAGATGTTGCAATAATCCTGCGTCGTACATCCATTTCGATTGATGTGATATCTTCATGCAAAACGTTGTGAAATAGATATTTTCATAACTAAGTCGGAATCAGTTTTGTTGAAACACATAAAAACATGTCATAACGCTTATCAATTTGATGTTCGTATTGTGCTTTCATTAATTTTTGAGACGTTTCTTCAATAGGAATATAATATATTTCACATCCTTTGGTGGTGGTGACCATTGTTCTATTCAGTTATAAGGTTATGACTGCTTCTTACGTCATTATTGAACATTTTTCTTAGTTTCATTTGTATATTTTCGGTAGAATATTTAAGTCAATATTTATAATATTACTACATAGCTTTCTCAAATAAAATAAACATCTTGAAGTTACGTTATCTATGGAAAGACGTTATACAATGCTACTTTTCATAAGTGGACGTATAATTAAATCTGAATGATGGTGAGCTGAGCATCAACCTGTAGTTAGTATGGAGATTTAACATATCTTGCAGTTGACTGGCCACCGTCAAAGTAATTTATACTGAAAAAAAAAAGATATGGATTATTGTGAATATAGTTGTTGTTTCATATAGGTAACCGTGAATTCAGTTTTTTTAAGTTGATTATGTAAAACTGTAGTTTGTCACAAGTTTTCGTGAAGAACAAGCCATGTCTTCATTCAAAACTCATGGAGATACAGCGCAGTATTATTTTTCCTCGAAGGCTTGTCTAAATATCGAAGATGAAAAATTTGATAATTTTTGCATTTTCCATTCCAACAAGTAACAATTCATAAATCTTATTCGCACAAACTGTTGCGTGGTTTGGAAAACTGCGGGCATACCGAACCGCTTCGATTACACCAATTTGCCAATAATCGTTATATAGGTGGGGCACCATTAAGAGAAAGATTAAACTATGTCATTTAGCTAGAAGCGGTCACTGTTTTGTTGGATCAGTGAAATTAAAATTGCTTGCAGTGTTACAGGCGGCACTTTATTAGAAAAGGGTTGATTTGCCTGTTAAAAACTTACCCTAGGACTTTGTCCCCAACACTGGAAGGTCAACCATGCGGTATCGCAGTCGTTAGCTCCCTCTACAAGAAATATATTTTAATTATGTTTAATTCGCCAATGACGGCAAAGTGATTATGGAAGAGACATGCGTCATATACAAGTATGAGTTGCCATTAAATGTGGATGCATATGTTCATTGAATTGCATTGAATCGGATGTAACGGAATGTTTGTTATCTGGCATTACATGTATGTAATGTAATGTAATGTAACTTCTGAAACTCATATTCTGGCTGTCTGGTTCATTCTTAATGTTTTATTAACTGCTAATTAAATCCACATGGGATTGAATGAATATCTTTACTAACGTTTGGATTGTCCCAGTAACATTTCTCAAAGTAAATATATGGAATATGAACATATCAATGTTATTATAAATTCAAAATCTAATTTTTTTCATCATATTTTCTACTCTCATAAAGACTGCCAGTGCAACTGAGACGTTGGCGATGCCATTCCCCTGGTTTTAATTAGCGGCCAGTAAAAGATGTAGGACTAGAACATATGTATATCTAGCGAGGTAAACCCTTAGCTTCTACAAACATAAAACAAAACTATTCATACATTGTACTTCGTATTTTTCTTCTTCATCTTTTGATAACATTATGAATTATACGAGTTGGTCCATTATTCAGTGGCATATATGTTTTTTTCTTTACGAGCAATGTTTTCTTATATAAATCTAATGTGACATCACATCAATAAAAATTAATTTAAATAAAGGTGTTAACTAATCAAATACCTATATATTTATTTTCTTGGTTTTGCCAGGTTTAGATATTTTTTGATATTCGGTATTATCAGAGACATGATAACTGAGACAGTTGTCATATAAGCACTCGTGATCCTTATATGAAAAAATTAGAATCTTAACATGTACAAATAAACAAGGTAATTTTTATGTAATTGTAACATTTGTGTTTTTGTACACACTGTGGGAATTAAAATAATTTCAGACGAAGTACCAAATAATTCAACAAGCGATTATCAAAACCTTGTGGCTCACAATATCAATTTTTTTCCCTTGGAAGGCTCTATCTAAATATGTAATAATCTAATAAATATAGTATGCAACTTCATAAAGAGCACACCAGCAGCAGAAATGTTATTGAAATTTGTTTGATCAATTTGTGGTTGAGTTAATACTGAAAAAACCATGAATCATATAATATAATAAAGAAAATAATTTGAAATAATTAGAACACTACATGGTAAGTTTAATGAGCCACACTCACAAATAATTAATTGTGAATCAAAAGCATATTCTTCAAACTAAAAATATATAGGAAATGGATGAAATATCTCCCAAGCATTTCAGAATGTTTAAATTGACTGACCCGACGGTGTTATTCAATATATCTAGGTGAACATTACTGAATATACTTTTTGTAATATTGCGTTAGGAAATAAATATTACGAGCTTGAATCGTGTAGCAATTTCGCGAAACAAGTTCATCCATGACATGAACATGCATTTGTTCAAATTCATTCTCATATCGTTGAATATTGGTAAAATGTTATTTTGTAAGGAAATAAATGGAATGTTCATCAAGATTATCAAATACATTTCAGAAGTATCGATACAAACTTCAGATTGAGAATATACGTATTTCACAAATATTGTTGTAAAGACTTAAATTTTCCGGCATTTTCCTCTATTATAACTCCTGACTTTATACTGCGTATTGGAGATATCTGATACAGGTATGCATGTATTGATGTGAACCTAGCTGCTCATTAGTGAAGCTCTGTGGATGACAGTGAAGAACTAATAGTTGAAGCCGATTATCATATACATATCTGAGCAGGTGGGCTGATCTAGATCTGTAATACTGTTTCGATGGGTACAATCTTCCCGAGCCAAATGGAATCACCTGACTGACCCAGTGGGTCAGCTACAAGATCGTGATGTGACATGTTATTGCCAATAATTCCTCAGAAGCTTGATGGAAGATGAGTGGAATATTGTACGTCCACGCGCTCGTGGCTAGTAGACGGATTTTTGATTTTCTTGTCAGAATATTAGATCAGCAACAAGTAGTTCTTATACTGATATAATATGCCGTATTTTAGGGAAATTACCGTATCTATCAAAACATTATTTTATGAATAATATTAATGAACAAATCCACGTTCGTTCTATAGATATCGAGAATATTTTTTTCATTTGGAAAGTCGTTTGAAAATATTGTGCTTCTGTCTTAATCATCATATATTAAGGCTAATTTCACTTGTCCTGTTTAATATATGCTCTAAGTATCTAACACAAAGTTATGTTGCTCCAACACAATTGACAAATGGCTTTTCTAATTATTATTTTTCGTATTAAAACATCAATATAATGCCCGTCAACAGTTATCATAGGAAATAAGATTTCAGTGTGGTTTAACCATTGGGGAGGCCTGTAAGGCATATTTTTCATAGCAACCTATCATATTACATTTGTGTATTCTATGGTATATTACATTTGTGTATTCTATATGAATCTGAAAAGTTGTTCACTAATAGTCAGAGACCTAGTATGAAGTTTATTTCACAATATTTTTACTAATATGATATGTTCAATCATAGTTTCCTAAGGACCAACTTTGTAGATAATGCAAGATCGAGGCAATGCTTCTGAAATCTCTGAGTTGTCTCAAAATTTGGAACAAGTTTCAGGTTATTTCATTCAGATTGTGTACTTAACACACACGCAAAAAATCTGAAACTCCGACGATGATTTAAATATAAATCGGAACGCGTCACTGATATAAAAAGAGTTTTATTTGTGAAACTGTGTATACACAATCTTTTTATTTGCATGATGGAAGAGTTTTACCAAGTGAAAGAATCCTCAAACTTCAGTTTACTCTTTAATTTTCTCATATTGTGTTGTAGTTTTGAAGAAAGCTTAAAGTTTAGAAATGAAATGTATAAAACAAAACAGCACACGTACAGTGAAGATCAAATAATAATCAAATTTTGAGCATGAATAGATTATATAAACAACGACACAATGATTATGTTTATCGACTTGAACTAGAGAATGGAATCATAAGGAAACTGGGCCGTGAAAGTGTAGTATGGACGTCTATGGAAGTTTATGGATGAAAACAATAATTTACTCACTTTTTGTCCCACATCTGCGCACTATGGGAATAAATTCGTCTCTGTAATTGTCTGCAAGATATGCTATACATGCGTCTTCATCAATAGTGCCCTCCTTAGTAAACTAAACGAAAACAAAAAATGCTTAATGCGTCGGAATAGTCCATATAGTCAATCTGAATTACATTTGTCAGTTTTCTGATAAGAATTAGAAGAATTTATGTTGACTGTTGGTTGAGTTTTCACTTCCCGTTGAATGGTATTACTGAAAATATAAAGTCTCGTCTTAATATGTCTAGGTTACCTAGAGACATCGAGAACCCTCAATGATCCAAATTGACACGTTATGATTGTGCTGAACGGCAAAATACCTAAATAGTTTTCACTTTATGCTCACACATGTTGATCTATAACGCATTTTCCGTCTCACAATGGCTACAAGGCGAAAATAGAAATAAAGTGTCATTTTGATCATCTCTATCACTGACCAGGCAGTATCACACAGACACTATGACATATTGGCGTATTCCAATTCTATCTTCAGGTACAATTGTTTTACTAAAATATTATTAAACACGAGTTAAAGATTTTTATTTAAATAATAATTTACCTCTGAAGTGCATTTTTGTTTATTTATTCCCTTCTACTCCTTTTTATCATCAAATATCATTGTTACCATCATACCTCAAGGTATTTTTAGTCCGAAACAGAGTGTTTTTCAAGCTTTATAGTTCGAAAGACCAAAACTTATCCGATACTGACAAATCACATAATTAAATTGGAATGGAGTGCTTCGACTCTATGAACTAACGATGTAACAATACTTACAGCTTCTGCTTCTTGTATAAGACAATGTAAATAACACTTGAAGGTCTCATCTTCCGACCATTTTCTGTCTTGATTTACATTTTCCTTAATAGCTAGAATAAAAAAAATGGAAAACAGTTTGTTTCACCATATCGATATCCAAGATTTAAGTTAGAAAAAAGATATTTATTTATCAAGAAAGAAAAGAAAGGTCTGTGTCTGCAGCGTATCCCAAAATTTGGCAAACTGACTGCTATATAGATTAAAGAGTAAGTACCGACCCATTTGGAACACCAGACTTTACTGTCTTTGATTGTCTTAATTTCAGTCTCAGTCAGTGTGGGTCCTTATAAGCAAATTTTTGAACAGTTGTATGATTGATGGTGCGAAAAGCTTTGCTAACATCTAACATTACTAAAATAGTATTCGAACAAGTGCTATTGTCTGAGACTTGAATAATATCATTTGATATATGGAGCAATGTACAGCTATATCCTCTACAAAAACGACTGAGTTTCAGATAAAATATCATTTTAACACAAAAATCTATTAGCTGCCTGGCAAGTAAATACTAATTGCGAGATTACCACAGGATGTGTTTATGAATTGGTTCAGGGTTGGGGGTCCAGACCCCCTGGACCCCCCTCTACGTACTTTCCTGCATATCACCGTTTTCAGTCATTTCAGAAAAAATAGAATGGTATTAGTGATAACACCATATGATTTTAAGTCAATGGGTATTGATGCGAATCAGCATTTTCGTTGTGTTTATCACTTGTTTCCAATTACTGTGATCTCAAACATCTAGTCAGTATTTGTGATAAAAAGGGGTGCTTTGATACATGATGCATCCAAACTATTGTTGTGAAAAATAACATGATCGGCAGTAGCTTATTAGATCAAATAATTAAATATTTACTCACCCTCGTCAACTGGGAATTGCTTTAGACAAATGTCACCCAAATCCCTAAAAACTTTCATCATTTCATCCTCGGTGTAAGCCTTTAAGAAATAACACAGAGCGGATCGTTATTAAAATAATTAAGGTTGTCAACATAAAGTGGGTGGTATAGTTCTATATAATTTTAATTTTAGGAGATAAAGCTAGTAGTAAGAACTTAATGGAATATAGTTGATTTATTAACAATAATTGGATCTTACTGTGACTGCCATACCTTTGGTGTATGGTAGTTGTTTAAATTTTATCATTGATTCACTTTTCGGTCACTGTTTCTGGTAAACGTTATGCGATAATGCCGTTCCACTGATGAAAAATTATACTTTTTTCAAGATTGTTATATAGACAGATATTTTGTAAAAATATATGGTTTCCAAAACCGCCTGATATTAACTCGACGGAAGTAATATAATCGGGAGAAATTCTGAATACGAGATATGATTTCTTGAACTTTCATGGCATATATAGTTTAATAAATCTTATCTCTCATTTTTGTCGATGTCAAACCTGTTGTCTGTCTCACATTGATCTGATATCATTGAAATGCTTACGGTAGACTACTACTGGGGAAAAGGCAAAGGATACTTAGTTTTTTTGAAAATCGATCTAGTGGCGGCATTAGAAATAGTAAAGCTAAATCTCGATATAACAATGCGCGATACATATCTTAGTACGTTTCGAATTCTCATTTTGCCCTTCAATGGATACTGACGACACCATGACAAACCAAAATATCAATATCTATAATTTTAAAATTCATTTTTTTATAAATTGCATTTGGCTAAGGGGTACTTTAAACTACCTTTGAGCATTATATACTATAAGGTTGGGTGTTATCATAATGACAACCAAAAGTATTCCAACTAGAATGCTATGTACTCTTATAAAATGCAGACGAACAAGGTTCAGTCGGGTTATTGCCTCTAAAAAAACTTCTGTAGTATAACAAGTGCAGAAGGTTATTAGTTTTCAGATGGTGTAATGATCCTATTGTCAAAGGCCTTTTTCATAAATATACTGTTTCTTTTTGTTTCGACATAACGCCGCCGTAACTGGGTGCTATCTAAAGAATTATTGCAAATAGAATAGTAGTTAGCAAATTTACTTAGTTATATTACTGGCTGCTGCAGACTCAATTACAAATCAATTTTTTTCATATTTTGTACTTATTAAATGCTGCCGGAGTGTCCGAAACATTAGTGCAGCTATTCAGTCTATCGTATCAGCCAGTAAATAATACAAAATATATATAAATATATGATCAGTAAATTTGATATTTTTCAAATAGCAACAGCTCCACAATCCACCTTAAATATTTATTTCTTAGCAGTAAGCGTCATCCTATTGGAAATTTGTTTTTACTGATTACTTTGCCGCCAAAGCATCGATATCCACTACACGCCGAAAACACGTCTCTCCAAATTTTATCACAATCGATGCAAAGATTACTGATAATCTGAGGTCATGAAGATAACATACAGAAAGCGACAGCTAGACTGACAGAAATGAGTGATCTTGTTATGCCTAGTGCACGAAAAGTGAATCAAATTTGCCTCAAATTCTAAAATTATCGTGATCGTAGGACTTAACAGCAGCCATGATCAAGTTGCAAATATTATCTAAGGAAATAATGATTGTGGTTGTTTGTCCTGGTCAGAAGAAAGAAGTTAGTGATAAAAATCCTGCTAGATATAATATTCAGAACTTACCTTAATAAAGTTGAAATGTAGGAGCAGAATAACGCATAGTTTCAGGATCATTGTTACCGTTTAACAGTGATTGTTACCAATCAGATGAGCATTTATAACGAAATTTTGGAAAAAACCATTTCCTCTCACATACACGTATACTCAATATCTAATAATTTCGCGTTAATAAACGGCAATTAGTCATAAGTGCTCACCGAGTGGTTGATTATTGGATTGCATGGTATGGTTGAATGACTGAAAAGAAGATTAGCTGAATAACTAATATAATATTATATTATATTAAAATATATATGGTAACAATGAATATATAATGAGGATGTCACAGCTGTAGAAAAGGTTGCTTAATGTTGAGGAAATGTGTGGAGTCGCATTGGTATCTCTATACCAGGAAATAATCCTGCAAAAGGAAAATGATATAATAGTGATCAGTCAGAAACGGATTTATTTTTTATCTTATTTTGTATGTATAAAAACAGACTTACTTCTATCAACATTGTGAAAATGTTTCAATGCATGAAAAATTACTGAAAATCGAGATCACAAGATAAAATATTTAGGATTCTCACAGGCTTTTATATAAAAAGCGTGATTGTTGTAAATTACTATTTTTGTTTGATTCAATTGAATAATTTCCGTGAAATGGAAATTTGATGTGTGATACGTAAAAATATAATATCTCAGACATAGTCGTAATTTTGTGAACATATTCATATTATAATAATACTCACATCTGGGGCTTCACCCTGATAGCACTTGTGAGTGAGCCAAGCACTTTCGCAAGGAGTTGTTCCCTCTGTAATTATAACATTGACATTATGTGCTGAATGGTTAGTCCATGTATACAGGGAGTCAATTTGAAAACTACAGATCTCTTGTTCTCTAAATAATAATAAAAATCTGAAAGACAAATTTAACTTATTGTCAAGAGTGACTCTTAAAAAATTTTACAGCCTTTGTGGTAGCATTACTGGACAAGGTAAATTATGAAATCATATAAGGGAAGGGGGTAAAGTGACAAATCATTTTGAGCTTATCTAATGCTCTGTCCAGTAATACCGTCATTATTTTCTGCGCATAGCTTAAAAAAACTCGCGTTCCAAACACTATACGTAATTTGGATAGTCTATACTCAGATTTATGGCATCGAGGTACTAATAAGGAATATATATCACGTTAACTCCCAATTTTCAGTAGGAATGATCATAAAATTATACACCGGGTGCCAGGTTCTCCAATCTTGGGGGATTGATCCAATACTAACCTGTGACGTTTAGTAAATAGTGTATTTTCAATTGTTAAGTGTTATATTATCAGGATGATAACTAACTCTCCAAGAGGTTGATCTGTGAAGGGTGCAAATATTGCTTAAAAGTTTCCTCATTGAAAATTAAATTGTCGTATTCCAATCGATGTTATGTTGTAGCATCGTGGTAGTTGGTACATTACCTAAATAAATATTTAATTACATGAGAATAGTACCAGTACTACCCAGTAAACCGCAGGGTTCGGTGTTGAGACTAATATATTGTTCAGCATCACCTTCGATCTCCACACATGCCATCAACAATGTAAAGTTCAAACTTACACTGAATATACTAATTCTGTATTTTAGTTCTTCTGACTTGCACGAAGTATCTTACTTACAATTTGAAAAGTTGAGTTAATATCGAAAATCACTGCAAAAGTTATTGTCCTAAAATTGATGTTGAAACTGATATACCAGATTCTTTGGAAACAGAACCATTACTAAAACATGCTGAATATAAAATCATCCTTAGATACAAACATACCCATATACCAACAATACATAGATTTGAGGTTCACACATTTCAATATTATGAAGGTGATATTGTCAACCTACTTATAGTTCCACACTTCCGAACAATCGGTGCTGCCTTGTCTTTGTATTCTTCTGGTAATACTGCTATGGTTGCCTCTTCGTCTATCGTTCCATCATCTTCTATCTGGAAATTAATTGTGTTACATCGAGATCAAACATTTATCAGTCTCAACTTACGCATGCCATCTGTGCCATTATGCAGAATATGTAGCATTTGAATTTTTCATCATCTGCAAATTTTCCATGCCTAGCGTTGAAGATATCGTCTATAAAAAAATGGGTGATATACACGTCCTATAGTGAATTTTCAGTCACCTAGATCTTGGTTTTGCTAGTAGTTTTTTAATTAACCGACAGACCGACAGACCGACAGACCGACAGACCGACAGACCGACAGACCGACAGACCGACAGACCGACAGACCGACAGACCGACAGACCGACAGACCGACAGACCGACAGACCCACAGACCCACAGACCGCCATACCAACATACCGGCATACCAACATACCGACAGACATAGCAAACTGATAAACCGACAAATTGACAAACCCACAGACTGGCAGGCTGACAGATATTAACACGGGTGTCCAACTGTCCTTTCTCCAAACTTCCTGTTGTACATTAACGAAGTGAAATACCTAACATATGTAAATGCAATCAACTGATTCATAGTCGACCTTTGTCTTGCATGGAACCGAGAAAACATCTATTATCTCGAGATATCTTTCTTTGGGGGCTGTGTAACATGACCTTAGCGAGGGCATTGATGGAAGTGTCAAATTATGATGTAAAAATTAAATTCAGTTCAATGCTCGCCCGATACTCGAGTCATTTTCCATCTAGCTTCTAATCAACAATAACATGTCTTGGCTCTACCACATTGCAAGATTTGCTTTTTCTGCGTTCCCGAAGCTTCCAAAGCTTTCCAGAAAGCTGGAATAGATACTACTACTATACTACACTCTCTGTAGTGAAGCCTTGGGGCCTGGTAAATTCATTCATGTGTCTAGAGCTTTTGAAAACTGAGCTATTTCAAATGGAGGAACTAGAATTTGGATCCTAGTTTCCTTCTGGAGCTGCTATGTATGTATGTTTTCATTTGTTTTTCTAAAAATATGGAGGAAGTGTATATATAAGTAGAAAAATGGTGCTTTTTGTACCGCTATGCCAGCCGCTAATAGGTTTATGAATCCTGATCAGTCTTTAATTCTTACTGGTCTTAGCTACTGATTAAAGTAATTTTTGATTTTAAATTGTCATAAGGATAAAATTGTTTTATTTTGAAATAAGAATTCAGTATGTACTATTCTGATATAATCTAATACAGAGTGAAGCATTTGTATTGTTGATAAATCGTAAATGAGAGACATAATCGTATCCCTCTGGAAAAAGCAGGCGAGGCGGCCAAAAAGTAGTAAGATTAGTTCAGTATTCAGCTTTATAAAATAATTTTGATCATTTTTTATTAATTAAACACCAGGTGTAGTGTTTGGATCACACGTCATAAGGAAAAGAAAACATTCAACTAAATACATGTCTGACCTTAATGATTAATCTAAAGGTACACTCACCTTTTTGATACCGTTTGACTGTATGAGAGATTTATATGCATTCGAAAACAATAGAACGTATCATTGTCCGTATTACATTGTATCATACATAAATATTAGAAACATAACATTTACCTGATTATTTCAAAGACTTGTTGATCTCAATCTTTAGAGTTTGTCACTCAAACGGATTTTATCTGCTGGTTTCTATTTACAAATTACTCAACTGGTTTGTTATGTGTGGGAATATCTTCAACACCGTGAGCACAAAACTTTCCATAGATATGTTTGTGATTCAATACGAACCGTGTTATAGTAAACGGCGTAGAGAAAATTTTTCCTAGCGCTTTGTTTTACTATCTTTGCTATAGTCAACAGAAAATATTTGGTTAATAACCTTTATCTGACAAGCCTTCCTATTGTTTTGGAAATTTCAGTTGTTAGTGAATTGGTATACACCTTTCTGTCATTAATAGAAGGGTAACACTTTTTTTGGCATAGCAACATTGCAATTGACACATTACAGTATTGGTTCTACATGCCTGTTTAGGACAGCAATTACTACATCGCTAGCCATTCAGCCCAAACAATCAGGACCTTACCCAAAATCGAGTTTGCGCTTGTTTTATAATTTACTATCAGAATTTCCCCTTTAGCAATATAATGCCATTCCGATTTACTATATTGACGTACTGACATATCGACATGCCTATTGCCGACATACCGCTACCGACTAGTCGAAAAACAGGCCGACCAACATGAGTGACGTGGTTACATTTCTCACGCCTAAGGGCGGCGAATGTAATAGCGAGGAATTCCGAATTCAAGATGTTCTCTTGCTGTTGTATGACATATACACGACGAAAAATCTTGTAAGTAATTTCCGTCAGTATCTCTGTTTATCCGGTAACCCTCGACCCCTATATAAGTCAGAAAACACCATTCGCACTGATGAGATGTTGACAATATTGCAAGGAAAATCAAGATTTGTAGTTGTTGGAAATCGGCTCGGTGACCGATCGTTAAAAGACGAAAAAAATAAGACCGCTCAAACTAGATTCTGACCGCCTATATTTCGAGTTTTAAAATACATTAATTATGACACAGACCACTACAGCACCAGATTCGACGTCTAGGTTGATCTGACGGGGTGGGGCGGCAATATGACTGTATCAGGGGTAGACTGCTGATACTTATCAGACATTAACAATAGTTCACAAAATTCGGTGCATTTCCAATATCTCAAAAATTCAATCCATTTAATTTGTAGAATGCTAAATCATAAATAAAATATAAATAATGACACACACGACTGCATTACATTCGACGACGTCTAGGCTGAACTGCAGCGGTGCTAGTAAGAGTGTACAGTGGTGGACTGCTACCCCTGATGCCCCACGTCTAGTGCATAAAATCCAAAAGTAACCCAATAAATACAAGGACCCTAATTTATTTTACTTGTTTTAGGAACTACTGAAAATTACTGGATTTTTATGAATTGAATGATAATCATAAATTATTTTGAAATTACGTTTCAGCGTCATAAAAAGGGGCCTAGTCGGTTGACGTTGTTGCACATTTTGGTCAGATTTCAGGACCTATGATCCAGTTCTATCATTTTAGAATATGAGCAATTATGAAAATTTTCGTAAACCCGAAAGATTTATAAATTTTTAAAATTGATGATTAGGAATAATGTTCCTAAGAGTTAATAAATTAGATTCCAAACAATCAGTATCTTGAAATTCTATTTAAATATTAATAATTTATAAGCTACTTTTTAGGCTAATATTGATAAATTCGGAATGAATTCGGTTACGACACTTTTCGCCTATTGTCGAGAGAAGTAAAATGAGACCTATGGATCTTTTCATATCAATAACATGGATTATCACTAAGATTTTGAAGTAAAATTATGCCATAAAACGTACTTGTATACTTTTATTCCCACGCCAATAAGCGCTGAGTATTGTTATAACGAAATAGCAATTTCAAGATGTTGTGTTTTCTCGATGTTCCATGACATATACATACATCACGAAAAACTATGTCACTTATTTCCGTAGATCTGTCTGTCTGTTTGTTTTATTCTGTCCGGAAATACTTGATACCTCTACCATATAACTCGGAAGGTACCATTCGGATTTTGATGCAATTTCGACACTTGAAAATGAAATGGTAAGTGAGTTATAGTACGAAAACGACGTTTCAGAGTGGCCGGTTCATATTTAAAACTTAATTTGGAGGAGTAATAAAACGTTTTATCGTCTATAAATTTGATTTGATCTCGGTAAATCATTGGACTTGTTAGACATAGATGATTATTCAAGGGATTAATGATCAAGAAAATTTATATAGCTGTAGTAAGTTTCCGATGCATTTCGAATATTTAGAATCCTTACAAGAAAATCATGGAATATTTTTTTAACGCTTACGATATTTCAAGACGTAATTTCTTTCTTAATAGGGGCTACTTTATAGGCTTTGCTATAGCTAACTTTACTAAATATTACTGACTTTTAAATAAATCGGCATCAAAAATAATCAGAAAAGTACTACTTAGCATAGTAACCTCTGGCGCGAAGTAAGTTGTACCCTGTATTTCACGTGCAGTTGTGTCGGTTTATTGAAAATTATGATTGGAATTTCGAGCTGCTGATCCACTTGAAGTAAGTTTCGGAAATATTGAAAATTACGGAAATTTTTGAAACGTTAAAATTATTGTAAATTGTGAAAAATTAAGTTCCTCAATATTTTTTTAAATTCAATGAATTTTTCCAAAATCCAGTTCCTTATTCCTGAACTGATACCATGGAAAGTACATGCTTGACGTCCTTATGTTTGCTTGCGCCCTATGCATAGATGGCCTGCCTTTTGGGCGGAGGAATTCAAGACAAGCAAAATACTGCAAATTGATGAAGCATGAAGTGCTGAGCAATAATATTAAATTGATTTTTTTGAATAGCCCATATTTCCTGAATATAATTATTTTTTCGTCGTATAATTTACGCATTTGTACATATTTTAATTAGCATCTCGAACACTTTTTTTTCGAAAACTCTGCAACTTTTATCTTACGCAATACAAACTGTTGAAGTATTTTGTTCAGATTTGTTCATTTCCGAATGAGAACTTTGCTTTCACTTCATCCATATAATGACATCCTGTATTTTAGACATACCTTCTTTAGCAGCTGTTTCTTCTACACACGTTTTGTGCAGCATATCAGCGAGTTCTTGCATCTCCTCACTTAGTCCCTTAAACAAACCTCATTTAAACCAGCATTAAATCACTATAATCCACAGCCACTAACCATAGCATTTGTTGCGAAGCAAAATAAGAATAACAATTTGGGTAGACCATTTAAATTTGCCACCATTATTTTTATCTCAAGGTGGACAACGTTGACTGGCATTTCCTTCTTTCAGGTCGCATTTATATTTTTTCTATCGGTGGGTGGAAGATTATTGGTTGTGTAGCAGACTGTGAACTGTTTAATTATGGTTTTGCATATATTGACAATAATAGTGCATAGCGAATCTCAATTGATCCAGTGAGCAACATTATGACTCTTTTAGTCAATGATAGAACTGACCTAGAAATAATGGCGTCAAGTAGGTTGACACAGTTTTTTTATAGATAGCCTCTCTCAAAAGCGCTGCGAGAGGGCATGTAATTATTCACATTGACCTTAAAGTGTTGTAAATTGTAACCATCGGGGATGAAATTCCTGGATAGCTCATTGCACAACGCAGAGGTTCTCCGAAAGAACGACTTTTGATAGAGGTTGGTTCGAAACATTGAAAGTTCGACATGGTGAGGATGCGTCCATTTGGATCACCTTGTATTTGATGTGCCGACGACTCTTGGTGTTATTATTGGTGTTAATTTGGTCGAACATCAATCATGATAGTATCTGTAGAACAAGGACAGATAAGCCACCCTCCTTCGATGTTCCAGACTGTGGAGGTCCTTTGTGAGGTCCACTAAATGAACTGATCGATTTTTTTTATTGTGTTTTAAAGCTTCAGCTAGTACTTTGGAGAGCATTTCTACACATGCCAGCAGTATTTCAGCTAATCCAGCGAATGCAACGTTCTGTATAAGAAAACCCTCAGCTTTCAAGACGCGGACTTCACCAGACCGCCAACATGATCAAACCAGCACATGTCACTATTAATGTTAATCCCCAGAAGCTTGATGGAAGATGACAACTATAACAGGTCCCTTCATCCCAAAGGCTGGGAAACCAGCATATGTTTTTTGTCAGAGTTGTTGTTTTCATCTTCTGAGTGTTGAACTGAACTCTATCTGTAGATCTCCACTAGACAATTCTTTCCATATCCTCATTGGCTGGGACAGCATGCTGTCCCGCCCGAAGTGGTTCCGCTGGTTCCTTGTAGGGAATAAGGGTATTATCATTTGCGGAGCTGTACATAGGATTAGGGAGAACGTTAGGAAAAGGACAGATTACTGTGGAAATCCCGTGTTGATGGTAACTATATCGGAAGCATATCTATCCACCATCATAAATAAGGAGTGGTTCCTGAACTGCTCAATCATTGTCAGAGACCCGATGGCTGTTCATAGGCAGGAACCTTTATCAAAAGTCTCTCACGCAACACCATATCGAAAGCTTTCGATATGTCGAGCGCGACGAACCTAGACTCTCCATGTAGCTCTATTGCTCTGCTCCACGTATGGTTGACACAGTAAAGAAGATCTTTCGTGGATCTATGCTTGCAGAAGCCGTACAGGCGATGATTAATGATATTGTTTTTGTTCAGATACTTCAGAACCTGCATGTTAATGATAGTCTCTATATCCTTGGATATGCTGCAGAGTAGAGTGACAGACCCATAGTTGTCGGCACTACCTTGTTTGCCATTTTGCACTCGACCGATCCTCCATCCGGTAAGGAACACTCATCGCTGCTACGAAGGCTTAAATAGTTTGCAAAGTACTGATTTAAGCTTTGCAACGCCACGTTTCAGTACGATTGCTAGTATTCAATCTGGATCACCAGCTTTTCTGATGTCCAGTTTTCTAGAATACATTCTGGTATTTTTAATCGCTGATTTACTGGGTGGAGCGCTTCCTTGAAAGTTTATCGTAGAACTGGCAGCTAAAGCCTTACACCACATCCACTCTTGTCAGTGGTAGTATAGACGAGAAGCAATAGTTCTGACTAACAGTTTTGGATACAGAACAAAATGATCTGGATGAGTTAGGAGTTTGTTCTCTGATTGTACTCCCTTTTGCTGTTATCGATTACCTATCTATTGTGGATTTTGTATCGATAAAACTTTTGTTAATCTATGTGTTCCAAGCCACAGCTGATAGCGAAGGCTTTAGCTCCACATCCCTCCTTGTTCGTTTTGTTGGAATATTTTAGTCAATACATAATGTGAACGTTGAAGTCCACCAAATGATTATGATATGAATTTGGGTGACTGTGCCCAGACAATGTTATCAACTTAGAAATAGAAATGGAGTAAATTAGCCTCATTCAAAAAATTAGGCTCCACTCGTACAACGTGTAGAAAAAATCAAATGGATTATGTTATTTGAAGATTTGGTCATTTAAAAGATTCATGACCTATTACTTTCACAATGAAAGTATACTGAAGACGTATTTCAAAGGTCATCAATATAGCAGTCGTCAAACATGAGAGCATTGAATATTACCGAACAGTACAGGATTATACAGCCACTCATTAATCGACGAAAGGAATTACCGATCTTCGATTCTCATCTTGACGAAACCTATAGGACACATATCAGTTTCAGAGTCTCAGAGCTCAGAGCATAGCGGAAGTTCATCAGGGTACTAAGGAGTTCTAAACATTTATTATAAATATACAGTGGAAACTACTTCAAGCGGAATAATTGATGACGTTGGTCTATATTTTATTCTTTTGATAATAATGCGACTACTATTACTTCTTCATCAGAACTGCTGCTTTCAGACATAGAATATGTAACTGCTACATGTAAGCTAAACCATAAATCGCTTTCACAGCGCATGACGGCTTCCTGGATTCGTTTCCGCCATAAGGTGGGCGTCACCATCAAGCGACTGACAGCATCGGGTCATCCTTTGGCCGGCGAATATTCGACAGCCTTCCACAGTAGCCCAGAAGACACAAGATAAGCAGTAGCTGGGGTAATATCTCCCTTTGCAAAATTAAATAGGCAAGTCTTGGCAACTACTGTAGACAGAGACGCGATAAGGCTTGGTGGCCTATACATCGATAATTCTGGTCGTCAGTCTCTTCTACCCTTCTGACTTATAAGCTTTGTTTTTACACCTATGTAATGCTTTATTATCAAGGTGGTTGTTAAAATACATTTTATTGATCTCAACCACTCAGAATTTGCCAAACTTATTTGTAAATTCATTTGAAGGTAGGTTACTCCAGATGGGTCTTAGTTTATAAATTGGTAAAATTGGGAACAAAATACAACCTCACATTCGATTTCCAACTTTTGAGCTTAGCTACAAAAGTATGTTTAAAGGAGTCGAACATGTAAAAGAGTGTCAAACTGTACAGAAAAATGTCTTTTATTATTTAGTGAATACACAGTAGTCTTTGGGGTATGGTCAAAAGTCAAATATTATATTGGTAAAACATTCTCACTGCTCCACGTATTTTAAAAACACAAATATAATATATGTTTATCAAAATTACCTACAAGGTTGGACCAATACTATCAAGTCTAGTCAAGACAGTCCGTGATACCTTCACACTTCAGTCCATCGGTCAGTTTGTCTAATAAGTCAGATCTGTAAAAACAAGAACAAAATCAATTTAATGGAAAGTAAACAAACGGACGGAAAGAATCAGCTTGAGAGGAAAATGCATAAACTGTATTCAATGGAGCTTTGAGTGGTTTTGATTGTGATTCATGGTAATTTTGGGTGTTGTGTATTGCAATACGATTCCACTTAACCGTTACGTTGCTGCGTCAGAAGTGTGTCTCTCCTATGAGGGATGTTGAGGCCTTTCTGATAAGGTAACACCAAGCTGCACATGCAGCAGTGATAACTGAACCATCGATCCAAGTGAATAAGTCTGATATCTGATGTTAGGTATACCCACCGTTCTATATATCTGTATAGAATTTGAAGTCGGGATCGAAATCTTTAGATTCGTCAAATAGCGGCGCATATTTCACTGAGCTTTTATACAACATGACGGCTTATTGCCGTAAAACACTGTTATATCGCAAATACTGGTAATTATATACGTCGTTGACTGACAGAACAGTACAGTAACTAGGGCATTTCATCAGAGCATTTAATTATTTCATTTTATTGGAGGCATTAGAATCGGGAAGACATATAAATAAATAAGATATATTGACTTTACGGTATTACAATGATGTTTTGTATGATAAGAAGGGCTGCAAAGATTCAATTCATCGTTATCCTACGGAAGAAAATATTCCTGAAACAAATAATGTATTAATTGCTTAAAGGTATTCAGATATGTCAATATTACTATTGCAAGGAATGCACGAGAACATGATGCAAATAATCCGGTAACTGAAAAAATAATGTAGCAAGGTGATAAAAATTACTCATGTGTATGTGAATTGCCCAATTTATATAGTTTTTGCACTACTTTCTCGCTTGTCGCTCTATTGTTTCCTTTATACGGGAGGGAAGCTCCTTTCATTCCTCGCGACCGTTTCCTTCTTCCACTAAATTAGTTATATTTCCATTTTAGCTATTGCCAGCCTCAAACTCCGCACTATTGAGTTTTATTTCTCTCAATGTAGGTACTTACATTTGGCTTCTCCGCATAAGCGCACTTATTTGTTAAATAGATCATGTCGCATGGGTCAGAGCCACCTAAAAGAATAGTTGAGGTAGTAATGCCAGTAATATGGTTATTAAATGAACCCGAGTCCAAACTGTATAAAATAATAGGCATAACAATTTATCCTACCTATATTTGCACACTTTCTGAATACTGGCTCTGCCACATCTTTTATATCTTCTGGTAAAATAGCTATTACTCCATCCACATCTAAAGACCCATCATCTTCAACCTAAAACAAGATCAGCTCTCAAACTTGGGAAGACACAGCACGAATTCGAGATAATAATTGGATGTTTTATGATATCTACATCAAAAATCCGTGTTATCCATGTACGTCTGTCTGTCTGTCTGTTTTTCAGTCTGTTAGTTCCACATCACTGCGAGAGGGTACTGACGTAGGTTCTATGCTTCTTTTCTATTGTTTTCTTCAATGAATTAATTCCTCTCTTTTCTTTCAATCCTCTTTTTCCTTTGACCATCCTCATCTTAATAAAAAGTAGATAGCGTTTTCCAATTGCAACAATTTTTGAAAATATATGTTCTTGCATCGGGATTTTCCCTCCATGCCGCGTAAAACAGCACGTTTGTTAAAAAGCAATTTAGTGTTCGATTTAATTACTAGGCTTATCGTAGAAAAATATCATATATAGGTTATATTATAGAATAAATACATTTATTATCTGATTACACTCATAAAATGCACTGACAAAATGAAATGTTTTGTAATAAATTGACAGTTCAAAAATTGACGTTTTAAGGAAGGTACTTACAACTCCCACTTCAGCAAATATACATCTCATGTAACACTTCAACTTCTGATCGTCAGAGAACTCGCCTTTCCGCGCATTTAATATCAAACCTGAAACGTTTGTCATTAATGTTAATATTTTAAGTTGAACTTTTCATACTTTCGTCCACTCCTGTTTGTCCCACGCACTCCTTATGTAGATTGTCCATTAGTGCTTGCATTTCGTCATCATGTCCCTGGAATCGACAAAAAAATTAGAAAATGTTTCCTTTAGGAATGAAAAGTTGGGGAAAGAAAGACATGAATTGGAGCGAAAAAACATAATTATTGTTGAAGCGAAGAATTGGAGCGGACAGCACTTAAACATGCATCGAAATGTCGGAATCAAAACTGGAGTACAGAGTTTTTTTAAAATATCTGATTAACCGGAAGCGTAACAATTACTTAAATTCAAATAGATTTTGAGAATCCAATTCACGCTTTATTAGAATTGCCTACACAGAATAAGTGCTGTGATATTAACTCTTCAGTTAACTCTATATACATTTTTCAGAATTTCTTTAAACTACCTGATATGGTAATAGTAGACAGAATGACTAGTGACGCCAAAGCTTGGGTGATAAAATATTTTAATGCTACTTCAGACGGATATAAATTTTCAGATTGAACTATTAAAAGTAGATCGACAAAATATGGATTTCTAAGCCCTTTTATATCCTAAATCAGGAATAAGACGACATAGTAATTAGTGTTTCTAGAATTAGGGTATCCCTAAAGAGAATTTTATAACATATTATAATTAACAAGATAAGTACTATCACCTTTTTATTTTCAGAGCTTCTATAAACTTCGTTTATAGGTCCCTCGATTTATTGTAAAATTTTGGCAACTTCATTTTACAATTTTTGTGAACGTTACTAACTAGATATACATTAGGGCATGCTTTGACCAGCTTTGGCATTTGTGTACATCAATACAAAGGTTTTACGAATTTGTTCAGAAAACATATCACCCGTAATGAACATTACAGAGGCTAACCAACATCCAAGAGATCAGTACATCATGCTAATTATTACTGATAGGAAAGAATTCCATCGACCGCAGACTGATAAACAAGTGCATAAAACAAACAGGTTCAGCTTGATGATCTACAGGCAAACCTAATTAAAATCCAGTTTATTATACTTGGGAATGTTGACCGAGTAAATTTTTACCTATAGCTTCAATAGTTGATCAGTCTCAGTACATAGAATCAATAGTTCATCTTTATTATTTACAAATCTCAAACGATACTTTAAAATTCAAATGATCGGTTTTTGATACATGCAATAATCAGGTTAGCATTGCCCCATTGGTTAAAAAAATTGCATAGTCACTTGTTTAATTTGCACTCTATATTTTTCAGCATATTTTCAGCCGCTAATTGAAAAAACAGATGAATGATTGAATATCTTTGCTGACGTATCGGTTGGTTCGGCAACAAAAAAAAATCATTTTTTACTTTGAAGCATGCTGTCCAGGCAGCTGAAACGCCAGTAAACATAATATTCATTCATCTGTGGTTTCAGTCATCCCATATAATGAACCAGAGAGACAACTACAGGATAGGTTCCGGGAGCTACGTTAATCCAATAATTTTTGTCGTAACTTTCTTCAAATTACTATGCAAAAATCATATTATTCAAATTTCATTTAAGAAAAACCTGGATTCTTTTTATGGAGAAAGTATCCACCGACTGGCTTAGATATCCTTATACTTACGTGAACAAGAGTTGCCGTTGAACATACTCCAAAGAGCAGGAAAACTAGGTTCAACATGTCCCCAACCGACACCGTTGTTCAGCACTAGAAACCTAAATCAATTTTGCGTGTGTTTTAATCAACCTGTACCTATTTTAATGCGTTTTGAGAATAAAAAAATCCCATATGCTGCTTGCTGCTATTAAATGTTGTTTATGTGTCATTAGTGTACCCTATAATATTGTAATTTGATATACGATGTCGCAGATGAGACAACGTTGTGGCTGAAATATTGCGCATACTAATGTAATTTCTAAAATTTATTCTATGATTCTCTCTTGAATTTATCTTAATACTTTTACTGGCTGCTAACTGAAACCATGTGATTGAATGAATAACTTTACAGTATCTGAAGATATAAAACATGCAAAAATAAAATTGTGAAATTATGCTGACATTGACTGATTTCTAGCATAACAGTGTTGCTTTTCCTTGAAAGCCAGATACTAAGGTTTGGAATCTAAGGACAAGCCATAAGTTATTCATCAAATGGACCAAGTTTTTTTCCTAGATTTGTAAGATATATTCGAATTTTGGAAATAGTCTTGAAATTTTAGCGTGGTTAGTTTTGGATAAAGGGGGATAATTTGTTCCGTTTTTGTTTAAGCAACGACTATTACAGATTACTACATTGTAACTGAATGTGGTTCATAAATAGTTACGAAACTGCTATTTAGTCTAACAAAAAATAGCGTCATCTAAGTTTACGTGCTGTGTAGCAGATTATTAAATAATTTAATCGGATTTTGAAACTGCTAATCCTTTTGATATAAGCTTAGTAATTTTGGAAATGGGCCAATCAGTCTCTAAATATCTATTGCAAAGTTTTAAAATTGTAACAGATTTAAAGTTTGTGAATATTTTGAATTCAATTCCAAATGATCAACAAATACAAAATTCGATCCATGTCAATACTTCTATACCGATATAGGTAGAAAGTACGTCTTCAACCTACAATTTAATGTAATTTTCATCCTTGTAGTGAAATTAGAAAAGTTATATGCTATAAACTAATAATAGGCAGTTATACATTATTATTATTAACTAATAATTAATATTGATTCAGAGATTAGTAAATTATAAGAAAAACTATCTATTTCAACATTAATGAAAAGCACTGTAAAAGTATCAAATCCATTTTCCAATTGATACTTATTCAATATGTTTCTAAAAGAACACTAAATACTCCACAAACGCTTCTTAAATGCAATTAATGTTTAATCTTTAAGCCAAATATACTTTCACATGCTGAATCTCCAGCGCTATTCAAATCTAATTTGGTATTCGGCCAGTCACCATGTATCTAGGATAATTTATCGTAGTTATACCGTAGAAAAAACTGAGAATATATATAAATACTTGGAGAGACAACGGCGTAATATCCGAATCAATGAAATGCAAGACACTATGGTTGAATCCGTTCATAATTTGATATTCCTAACATTTCTAACTCAATGCTCGCCATCCTATTACAATTGTAATCTAACAACGATGATCAAGGTCATGATCACTCCCACAGAATAAAAACAATTGATAGGTTCATATCCGTATTGATGGATAATATATATCCAGGCGACCACAATCATCATTTTTGTTTCGAAATTACTACTGGTAATGAAATTATATTCAATTAGATAGGGAAATGAGTAATTTGTTTGTAAACATAACTAGCTATCAGTGGCGGCATTAGTAATCAGTCAATGGCGCACATTGGGGCTTACTGCAAAAGGTTGCGTTTCCTGAAAATTGTCAAATACAGATTTCACACTAATTATGAAAATTCTAGTGACTATATGAAAATACAGTAGTATAAGTATAGTAAATAAAAATTCTAGTTACTATATGAAAGTCTTATTGGGTTCTTCTGGGTTCTTCTGGGTGCTGTTTTATGGGTTTTTAAACCAAACAGCGGTGACAAGATAGCGGACAATAATATTCACTATACAGCCATTCTGGTTCTGCAAAATCTGACTGTATTCACAAAAGGCTACCTTAAAAAACCTGAATGCTAAATTTTGGGATATTCCAACGTTTTTTAGCAAAATTCGTTTGTTATTTTGTCAGCCTGAACCTGTAACAAGCCAAACAAATTCAACATTTTGACCAGCTATTCGGAAGTTGTCGTTATTGTGTGACGCTTGAGCCACTTCTGCATTTTTATGTCATTGTACTTCATCACAATGAATGTATGAATGGCAAGAGTTGTTCTGGTGCCTAGGTCATAGGCTATCCAGCTGGTACTACTACGCCTCTCTCCATGCTAGTCCCCTGGACTAATTTTCTTAACAAATGTAAGTATGGCCTTCAGGACATCTGAAGTCTTCGGGTTTGTGAACCCTAGGTCTCAGCAGGGTCCGCCTGTGTACTCTAGGGTTTTCACATCGACACAAAATGTGCGCTGAGGATTCCTGCTCTTCGCAGTACCGTGCATACGTCGAATGCCAAACCACTCCTAAGACATGAAGATGCATCTGAAGGTACCAAGGCCTGTTAAAATTCCCACCAGCATCCTCAAATACCTTATGTTACGAGAGAGACAGAAAGGGAGATAAAGAGAGAAAGAGAGAGGGAGAGAATGAGAGAGAGAGAGAGAAAGAGAAAGAGAGAGAAAGAGCGAGAGAGAAAGATAAAGAGAAAGAGAAAGAGAGAGAGATAAAAAAGTGAGAGAGATATAATCCCCGAAATAGGTTCTCGTGCCTAGCGAAGCTGCTCAGTGACACATCTTTTCTCTTTTCGATTCTATAACCAGCTACACCTATCGCAGGTTTGGGTTCTAAAAGCTTCCCTTTTGACGTAACTCTCACAACGAATTCGCCATTTTTTTGCCATGTAGTCCAGCGTGCTCATGTACTCACATTAACGAGATTTGATACAGTGGCGGCCCGTCAGAGGAGGCAAGGGAGGCTCAGCCTCCCCATGAGCTCTTGAAAGAAAATCATTTTTTTGCTATATATTCTTTTCTGTGCGAAATGAACCCCATTTTAACAAAGTTGTATTAGTGACTGACCATCGCGGCAGCGCGCTTCTTTCGGCACCAGCAGTATGGCAACTACCGCAAGATTATACATACGGGGAAGAGGCCGTGATTTCCAACTCTTTTATTTAAAAATGCTTGAGCGATTACCCTTAAACAACGCAACCCATTATGCGTAGGCACAGTTTTTAGGATGATTCAGGTTATACCATACTGGGGCCAGGCCAGGCCCGTGCCGTGTCGTTCCTGCGGTGCCCGGCTGAGCCAGTCATTCATGCTACATCGGACTCATACCAGACTGCTAAAGCAGTATTTTCACAACCGGGTCGGCGTATGTACAAAGTGTTACCAAGCCTTTAATTATTTCCATTTCTTCCAGTAGTAAATGTGAATCCTATTTCATATTAATTTTGTGTCCATCTTCATGGAATAATGGAAATTCCATAAAATTACTTAGACAAAACCTTCATTAATTTTGTGGTTATCAGAATACAGCATCATAAATATTGTAGCACTTGCCGTTGAAACCAGCCAGTGAAGTGACGATGTTTACAAAAGTATGTTTGTGATGCATGTGAAATAAGCATATGTTTATGTTAAAGATACCGACCCGAATCGACCTGTATATTCAAAAATAAAAAGGTAACATCTCGAAGAGATCGTACTTTCAGTAGCGTTCTATTTTAACGCTTAATAATATACTCGTAACGACGCCCGGCGAACACATTCATGCTACGGCGTACCGGGGCCGCTCCGTGCCGGAGCCGGGAAATAATACCCACCAATATTCCGGCGCCAGGGCACGGACTCCGCCCGGTATACTATGAATCGGCTCATATAAAAGTATACTATGAGTGTTTGACCATGCCCCGTGCGTGCCCCGGCCGGGATCCACCACTGTGTAAATTGAATCATCCAGGAAGGCTGCTTTTCTTGACCAATCAAAGAGGCAGCTCTGCAGTAGATTGGTTTACGTTATGTAGATACGTTTGAATTTAATCAAAAAGCAGGTTGAGGTTAGGTTAGGGTGTATTTATTACTCATTTTTAGTTTTTTGCTTGGCTTTATGATGTATAGTGTAGTATGGATGATTATTGCATAATTCTTTTTCGATCTTAAATGTTGAAACTAAATTGCATTAAGTTAACCGTCTGGGACTTTCATGCTCCACTATCTACCGATGCTAAACAGTATCCTGGTTTCAGGAGCTATTGGTGGGGGAAATGTCAGTGGTTAACATCACTTAACCCAACCTACCCATGCTGAAAATTTATCGGCCGCTACTGTCCTGATAGTGGGGGAGCCCAAGAGGGGATTTTGGGATTTACTCTAGCGCGGCAGATTAAGAAGGGAGCAAGGGATACCAGATACCAGAGATCCAAGCATTATTGGTTAACTACATGCTGAAAAGGATACAGTTGCATAATCTGACGACTAGAGTGCCAAAAAGTACGTCGCATCAACAATGTTTTTTTTTACAAACTTAGGTTATAAATCTGAACCGTTTATATCGAAATATTATACACTGGGGTATTTCAAAATGGTGATTCTTTTCCATTTTAAAAAAGCTGTCACGAGTTTGCGTCACATCCGAATCGCCAGTTTTTGGAATGAGAGTTCCATTCTGATTCACTTAACATCCCCTTTATAAATATCTGACATGTTAGAGTAAATGTTTGCTCTTTCATTTTCAACCCTTAGTACGGCCGCCCCTACTATGCAAACCGGCAGATTAATACACCTCCATCGTTGAAAACACGTGGACAATATATGTACACTATCAATATCTGACACGCTCGAGAATTTCAATTTGACTATTTTTTGTTACATTTTTGACCCGCCTGAGCCGTGAAAGGGTATACATCTTATTTTCTTCATACGATTTAATCTTTAAAATCCAATAGGTCCTCAAGACGTTCTAACAAATCCCCATTTAGCATCCAAGGTTTCTATACTATGATGTTTTTATTTCAGTGTACAGTTTACATACCAAATTGTTTTATTTATTGCTATCAATTTCAATTTGATGAAGTCTGCGAGTTCAGTATAATAAACTAAAATAAGCAATGTGGATTGATCTTCTTATTAAACTTTTAAGTGCCGTTTGATTTTGTTAAGGGTTATTGGGGCTTTAATGTGAAAAACATCATGAAACATCAATTTATTTTACTTCTATTCAATACACATTTTATTTATTTTGGGTTTTGTATCATCGTATGTACATGCAAAGTCATTTTAAGCGTCATGTTCTCCCGCTTACTTAACACATACAAATGTTCATAACATGAATGATGAAGGTATGCAACTTATTGCTGTTTCTTAGAAATATATGAAGAAGTCCGAAAATGTAATTTAGAAACAGTAGTAAGTCTATCAATCCGTAGAAAAATTGAATGAATGAATATTGAATAACCCTTTAACTCCTAATACTACATGACACTGATTTCTCGTGCTACTAAGCACTGAGGCATTGAAATTATAATAAATGGAATGACAAGATGAATGACGTATAGTTAGATAGAATTAGACTTATTCCCATTATAATCTGATAAACGCCATTATTATGGGAGTAGTAACACGAAAGTATTGCAAATTGAGATAATACCTTTTGTGCTGGTGGAAATTCGAGGAACATGAAACACATCTACATTGAGAGTAGTCTAAAAAAGTATTCGTACATACATATATTTGTGTCAAAAATGAGCCTCATATGAAACGAAAATACTGGGACTTTTTGGACCTTTCCAAAAAAATGACCTGAATTAAAGGGCTCAAAATGATAATAAAGTGGTGGATTATTTTAACCACACTTTTATTCCCCAATAACGACGTATATAGGTACTCACTCATGCTTAAAGCTCATTTGATCACTGCCTAAAAATGCAAAAGCAAGGGCGAAAAAAGTAATTTCATTCGCCGATCGCCAACAAACTCAGGAGCATTATTGAGGTATTTTATGTCAACAACAGATCTGAAATTTAATTGTCTATCGAATATTATTATACGTTCCTATAATTAACTCTTCACGTTTTCAAGTAATGCGAAGTCTTAATTATGGAAACTGATTTCACAAAAGTTATTATTTATCAAGTCACCTATGGTGTTTTGACAACTCCGATTATTATTCACTTGAGGTATTCAGTTATTTATTGGTGTCTGATGTCAGTCTGTCTGTCTATTTGTCTGGATCGTTATCATCTATGCCGCGTAAATTACCTCACAGGTGGTTAATCGAGCCAATAGAAATACAGGTAATGATATACATTATATACGAGTATATGGATATCATCGTATGCACATAGGAACAGGCCACCAGTTCTACAGATCAAAACACTAGTGCATCCGATTTGATCTACATAGAATTATTGCCTTTTTCTGGAAGTTAATATCAAGTCTACATATGCTTCGGGAGTACAGAATTAATCATGTTTTCTGAAATTCCGTCCCACGACAGAAACGCATGATCTTTTGTCAGGAAGTAATAATATATTTTGGAGAATCTTTTAGCTGCCTGCAATGCCTAGATAGTTTCGGTTCTGCCCGGCACACCCATCGAAAGACAAGTGTAGTTCAGCAATATTAGTAGGTATGTAAACACCGTAAATGTCCGTGAGTTACAGTTTTAAATTTTTCTCGATATTTCATCAGATCAATCTGCTGAACTACTTTAACAGATGAGTATTTAGTATGAATTATATGTTCAATGGATGAAAAAACGCATTTTAAACAAAATGGTTATCTTACTTTGAAATGTAAAATATTGGACTTCGACAGTATTCGCATTCACCGATTCTGTTGTGAAATTATAAGTTCGGGCATGGATTGCAAGCAATTCTAAATAAATGTCGAAACTTCCATTGCAACGAACCTCATATGAGTTATACGCCACGTTTAATATGGTCATATTAACAGTTCCAAACCAAACAATATATACTGAAGAGATGGAGACATAGCCCATCATTTTTAACATATTTGATTATACAGTATGTAATTTATAAAATATAAAGAGGTTCACATGATAAACAGAATAAATAACAATCTGTTATAAGAAAATAACAATATAAATATCCAAAATTACAATATTTTGGATTGGACCTAGTTTGACTCATCATTACCATAAATAAAATGTTAAAATTATGTAATGGAGTCACCACTAACATGGTATAGAGTATTGCTATGCTCATGTTCGTCCATTTCCTTGTAACACTAAGAAATTGATGATTGGTACCCTAGCGTACATAAATTTGATGAGCCAATAACAGTATTAGCAAAGAAACTTTATATGTATCTAAAAAATTTAGATATATATATGTAGACGAAGACCGTCACTTATGTAGTAAGAATAAATAAAACACACTCCATTCATAACTAGTGCCAGATTAAATCTAGCGCTACAGTTAGCTAAAAATGAGGATGATATACAACACTACAGTTAATTAGGAAGGGAGAGAGAGATCTATGAGATCTGTACAGTTCTTGGTGTATGTATAGATATCGATAGTCGTATGAGACATAGAGTGTAATAGTTTGTTGACAAATGATTATGTTGATTTTTTGTACACTGCATACACACGTAATTTACGTTACGTAAAATAAATAATAGTAAACAGGTTTGCAAAATTATCTATCACAAAAAATTTCCAGCGTTGACCTGTAATGAAAAAAATAATTAGCATTTGGAAGCGGCCATACGGATTTCTTTTCATTGAGACATTTTGTTTTCATCGGCATTGCTGCCCCAATAATTACTTTTTTATGAAGTAGTTACGGCACAATGCAGCTTGAATAAATAAAATAGATTCATGCAGGTCTACTTGCTCATTTATATGAAGATAGTTTCTGAAATACATACATGTCAGAATACTGAGCATATAAAAAATATTGAGTAACGACAAAAAAATATCGAAAATTTATGACATAATAAAGTATGATATTTCATAAGGAACGTTAAGATCAGTCGACCGCATTACTTTTATTATTTTTTAATTACATTCAACCATAGATAAGACGAAAAGTTTTATAGGTTTCCAAAAAATGTTTAGTAGAAGAAGAGTAATAATCCGAAATCTAGTAATTCGTATCTTTGTTATCATTGATTTTTTTTACGGTAGGTTACTACTGAAATAAGCAAAAAAAGGATTCAGAGTTTGTGAAAATCGATCCATTAGCAGCAGCAGAATACTGTGAATATGCAATAATCTATATACTTTATGTAATGATATGATATCATAAAGGTATAACAGCCCATATATCATTAAAATTTTTTAAACTCAAGAAGGTTAACAGTTTCCAAAATCATATGTGAGTATTTATTTTCAGGCTGACTTCATAATGTGAAAAGTACTGGGTCAATCTACTTTATGCAACTTTTTTCAATAGGCCATGAAATTTATTAGAAAAAATAATTCAATACAAATACGATGTCTGACCTTTGTCCTTTTTTAAAGAAATAATCCTTGACAAAAGCCCTATTCGCTCACATTCAAAAAGATCGAGTACCAGATGCAAATAAATAACTGAATTGGAAATTGATGATGATGATTTATTTTTTTGATTGTTCAGCCGCTATTGCGCCAAGTTAAAAAACTAAATGAATTACTATCATGTAAGTAAATACACTAACGGACAGAAATATAAGCTGACCAACTGACAGACAATTGGTTTTACCGATGACAATATATAGGGCAACTCTCGTTGATATTTCGGTAATAATAAAATCTCAATCTAATGCGAATACGTTGTAAAGTATTGAAAATCACAGAAAATGTTTCAAGAAAGCAAGAAGTAACATTATATAACTCAAAGTCCCAGTAAGTAATTATCATTATTCACAAAAAAATGTATGAAACGCGATATGAATCAATTCGGACAAGATTCGATCAATAAAATATCAGCCTAACTAAACGAAACAAGTATATGGAAGGTTAAATATTAATGTGTTGGAAGTAGGGGCTGAATATATATTTTTAATATATATATTATCAAGTATATATATATACATATATTATAATAATTTTTGAGGTACAAAGTCGCCATGGGTGAAATACATAGAAGAAAGGAGCCAAGAAAAAAGCGTAAAATATTCATGCAATTCCAAGCAATTTCACGGCTCGTGCATTTAGTCTTGAGTGCGTAATAGAATCAGGTTTTGCCCGTGTTTGCATTAGAAAACATGAATGAATTTTAATTTCTTTCTTTCGGTAACACAGTTTTTCATAAAAATGATATTTCGCATAAATAGACATATACAGGGTAATCTCACGGTATCTGGAAGAAAGACGAATAACATAAATTCTGGATAACAGTCTATATGAAAATGATCTACCCTAGTTACGACATAAGAGGTGTTTGTTCTTAAGTTATTCTTAAGTTTCTGGTTGCACTCCGCTTTGCAGTTATCGGCTTGGCTTGTGGCAACGATGTATCTGCGGTGATTTTAGATGTTTTTGATTTGTTCTCTCTGTATCATTGGATTTTTGACGTAACTATGTACGAGGGTCACGCTGAAAGTTTTTGGATACAGAAAAACTACAAGGTTCCAAAAAAAACTTTATTCTGTTTTTTCAACATATTCTCCCCCTAACTCAATACATTCACGCATTCGGTGAAACCACTTGTCAAATTCTTGTGACCAACGTTCTTTTGAAAGGTTGCTAATTTCCTCCTCAAATGCAGCGATTGCCTCTTCATCGGTGGAAAAATGGCGACCTCGTAACTATTCTTTGATCTTAGGGAATAAGAAGAAGTTGCACGGCGCTAGGTCTGGAGAATAAGGTGGGTGAGGTAACAGTTTGACACCCTGTTCAGCAAACAAATCGAGTATTTTAGAGGCGCTGTGGGCGGGTGCGTTGTCATGGTGCCTTGAATACCCTGCAGACCAGTTTTTGGACGGCTCTTGGAAGACTACCGGAACACATTTGGTTATATACCATTCATCAGTAACCGACCTTTGATTTTCCAAGCCTACCGTTGTGATGTATCCACATTCAGAAAAATAAATTGTGACCACTTTTTTTCTAACACTCTTGGAACGACGAATTTTCGTTGGAGGCTGCTCACTTTCAAAGCACGGAACTAATGACTTCTGTTTAGTTTCATGATCATAATGATATAACCATGTTTTGTCACCGGTGACGATATTAGAAGGTTTTTTTTTGCTGAGCCCATTTACAAATTTTCCATGCATAAACTTAGCCCAATCAACTCTTGTTGCTTTTTGCGCAGTGGTCAACAAATGTGGCACCCATCTGGAACACCGCTTCTTTAGGCGGAAGTGATTATGAATGATAGTGCGGACCGCTACCGATCCAATCCCCAGAGAAGTCTCATTCTCGGTGTAGGTCATATATGTCGATTTTTTTACCATATTTTGCACAGCTTCTACAGTTTCCGGAGTAACAGCTGTGGGCCCTTTTAAACTCAGCAAACCAATTAAAAACTGTAGCCCTAGAAGGGGCAGAGTCCTTACAACTTTAGACAAAATAGCTGCGAACTCAAGCTTGTTTAAACTTGTATAGATTAGCAATATCTAAATACTTTCAGCGTGACCCTCGTATCTGTGCAGCTATGGCTATAAAATAGTTTGTCTTTGAGGTGGACTGTGCTCTGTCATTTATTTGCCGCAAGCTGACGGGCCCTTGTCACACCTTGTTTATGGGTAAATGTATAATGCATTCGAAGAAAATTATATATATACGAGTATATATAAGCTAAAGCCACAGAACAAAAAAAAATCGGAGGGAGGCCAAGTACCATCTCCTGCCCCTCAAACCACGTCCATGTCTGTGTGAGTTTTTAAATTTATTGCATTCAGTGGGAAACTAATAGACAAAATTTTGTATATGGCATGTATGCAAAATGAAAAAAAATTATAAAATTTAGAGCAACATCAATTTTGCAAAATAATATGCACAAAAATGTAAATATTCTACTGATGATTGGGGAATTGCAATAAGTAGGTATAGCTTATTAAGATATAATAGATAGTTACCTTTGATGCCGAACCATATTTCAGAGCTTTGTCATGTCGGTGCTCTTCCTATTACTGTGTGCCGATGCGCTACCATTCAGCACATAAACTCCATGATGACCGCCACCTCCTGTTCCAGGTCTGTCTTCAGCAGCAACTGCCGCTGCATACCTTTTGAATGGAATACAACTCAAACTAACAGAATCGAATGTAGAAATCTTGAGTGCTGACAAGGTTTCTGATTCTCAAATTACAAGGAAATAATATTATAGGTAAGTTTTATACATTTCTCTTTATCGTTGTGAAGCGGTTACTGAAATTACTCACTAACAAAAATGGCGGTTGTCATGCAATCCTGTAGGCTTTGAATTCGTGTAGTACATCCATTCGGTGCTCGAAAATTGGGTTACCTAGGATTTTAAATCTTGGAGATAGTTAAGCAAATGAATTCTTAATGAATTTTTTACTGGCATATTCAGTCTATGAAAAGGTATTCTCATGACATTAGGGTATCTCGTATCATGATCATGGAGGTCAGCACAAACAGCAAGCTGATTTACTAACTTATGTATTTCCAATGAAGAAGCATGAATGAAGATGCATGGTAGTGGCATTATCTTATGATATGCTGCCGGCAGTCTTTTCTGCAGCTTAACCCCAATATGATTCTTACAGCTCTTTTCTGAAGTTTAAATATTTTTTGGGCATGGCTTGACTTACCCCACAACTTTAATATATTCAGATAGTGTGTTTGAACGTAGTTAATGTGATCACCCTAAGACAGTCTATCACCAAGAAATAATCCCAAGTATTTTGTTGATTTCTCTTCAATATATTTGTTATTAGATCTCTGTCTGCCTCTACCTTTTTTGTAAAATGTATACAGGTAGTTTTAGCGTACAAGAGCCGAAAGCATAGTGCAGCTCGCGTTTTGTCCGAAAAACTTATTTTCACATGCACATGGCGTATTTTTTTGTGCTATCCCAGTAGGCCTATGACAGACAATCGTATCCTCCTTAGGTTTATTGATTTTGATAGACTAGGCTGTGCCAGTTCATCAATACCGTGCAAAACGTCATACATAAATTTATTTCACATCATCAGCGATAGGATTATCAGCGTTGTTGTAATCCAATTTTTGCTAGACTTCATCATACATTTGCTTGTGAACAGCATAATTATGTTTCTTCATCGCTGTAGCGGAACTAGAGAATTATCACAGGTCGTGTATATAACTGAGCACTTTAATCCAACCTTTCTACATCCCCGGGTTTCCGGCACATATTTTTTGAATTTGCATAAGTGTTAACAAGGTTTCCGAAGATTGAGCTCGAGTGCGATGACAGGTAAGCCCGTCCTTACTTTTTTCCCTCCCCATCTCTCTGCATTTTGTTAAACCCCACACATATACTCGATGATAGGTTCGATATGAAATGTTGTCGCTGCTGCTTTTGTCGGTGGCAGTGATTCAATATAAAATTTATTTTATATGCTGATTTTGTGTATGTATATTTATATTTTCTTAACGACTTGCTTTCCACGTCACTATAACCTTACGATTCAAGGAGGATACGATAAGATTAGAGTGATATGTAGCTTCAATGTCATCGTTGTATTTGACGAATATGTGGAAGATGTAGCTCCTCCTTAGCAAATATGGAGGCGAGCCTAACGATCTCGGAAGAATGCTTTAGTAGATATACTTTTTGATGAGTCAATACTTCCATCTACGTTACAAGATACATTCCTGATCAACAAGGCATACTGGAAGCGCCTCATTGGAATACTGATAACAAATTTTGATGCTGCCATCCACGGAAAATGCAAATATGCTAATAATCAATACGACAATCTGCATTTTATATATATTTATAGTTAGCAATATGAAGGTAAATTTGATATATCACTGCTGTCGACAGAAACAGCAGCGCAACATGTGTTTCGAAACTATCATTAGGTTCAGCAGTGGTATCGGGTTGAACAATATGCAGACCGATGGGTATGGAAAAAGCAAACCATAGTATCCTGAACCTTGCAAACACTGATTCTTGCAAATGCAAAAAGGTGAGTCGGACAACCGATGGATGCAGAAAGGCTGGAGTGCTCCATTATGTACACGAATTGATGGTGATTTGTAATTCTACAGCAAGACAGCGATAATTGTAATAGTGCATTACATATAAATTAGGTCTTCTGGGCATACCACAAAGGAAAGGTTATGTTCATCAAAATCGGTACGGTGTTTGCAAAGGTTACGTTGTGGGAACCGTCATCAGACAAACCGATCACAGATAGTTCTACGGAAATGGGAGATACGTATTTACGTGATGGAGAACTCATGAAACGTTAAAAACATATCTTAAGCTCGAAAATTTCAACAGTTACTATATTTCCCTCATTAATACTTTGATAAATCTATTGACCATTAAAGCTCGGTGCCGTTTTTGTGAATATTTGGGACCACAATTAACCAAATTATCCATTTGTTCATGAGAACAACTGTTTTGTATGACTTATACGAGTATATATCAAGTTTTAAATATTTATCCAGGAAATTCTTTCACAACTATTACATTTATGGTTATATTGTTACCTACTCAGAAACTACCCTACTGTAATTTGATGAAGTAAGACTCAGTAATCTAACAATGTTGCAATGGACATTTAGACTTTTTTCATGAAATATTTCCAGAAGTTACATTATTTTGTGGAAACACTGTTCTTGCAAACAATCTCATGCAGTATCAAAAATAAAATTGTCTATGCGTTCAGCCGTTTTTGCATAATAGAAAAAGTTCCAATGACAATGGTAATATTTTTTGTATACACACCTATATCCAGACCACCTTCCACCTCCCCAAACTCCTCCAGCACATGGCCCACCAGTTCGACTGCTGTCAGCCCTACGAAATCGTCGATGCCAGAGTCCTCTGATTGCGCTGTGGACATCTTGGTTGGCGAAGCAAAACAGGCAAGCACAGCATAGACCCTATGAAGATGTTGATTGGAGGATTAAAAAAAATAATATAATATGTAAGAAATGGTATCAGGTGTGTTGCTGCACTCTAGAAACAAGGATTTGGAACGGATTTTGCATCTATTGATAGTTGAGATTGAATTTAAAAAAATATTGAAGTTATTTGGCAATGGCAAGTTTTAAGAAAATTACATTATTACGTAGACTGCAGATGGTCTTACTTAGTGAAGCTCTTCCATAATTTAAAATTGTTTAATTTTAACGTAATCTGCAAATTATTTAAATATTAAATCGAAACACGTCACAAAAAGAGTTTTATTTGTAAGACCTTGTATTTAAATTGCATTATTTTATCAGAATCAGCATACTTGGCGCCATTTTACAAGAGGCTAAATGACAGTGCTGTACTTAGTTATGATCCGTATTCAGTTAAAACGCAGTAATGTAACATAAAAGTCACTAAAGCAGTAACGTAAAAAATTACGCCTCTAAGCTAACTGTGAACAGTACAACATAAAAAATTTGAACTATTTTATTCTGTTTGAAGCATTATAAATGTATAAGAAACGTTATTATACATAAGTCAGATGTGATGTAAATATTCAAGCAATGGAAAACTTTCATTTATCCATGTTGAAGGTGAATATGTGAGAATCATCTATGTCTAACTAGTACAGAGGATTACCGGGGCAAAAATATATATAGGTGATATATCGTCTAATGTCAAGAAAAACTTTAAACTTTTCCCTCCATTCCAACCACACTCCAAGGATTCACTCCTCCAAAACATCTAAATTTACTTTGGTCTTGCTAGATTAGGATAGAAAATGTCTCCTCATAATATGATTTTCTCAGATTTGGGCATACATACGATTCCAATAAGCACAGTAGTTTCTAAGATATACATATACGATACACATACATACACATACACACGTACATAGTTATACATTCCATTGCAGATCGACATCGACAGTCTGTGTACGTGGGAATAAAAAATGATTTATTATATATTTTCGACGTTCAAGACTTTCTATGGAAATCGGATCAGCAATTGCTGCGATTGTGTGCCATAAGCGTCAACAGACAGGTAGATCGACGAATGTTAGTGATGTGACATTCCAAGATGTAGACGACGTAACTTCAAATAACAAAAAATAATTTGTGACTCGAAGAATGACATCACAACACTTGCTCCGCTTATGAGTGAGCAATAAATTACCGCCCGGTACTTTGGAGTGGTCATAAAATTGAACTGGCTACGCTGCCATCCGCATATGCAAAATCTGCATTCACTATAACATCATCAATTAATTAATTGTGGACATCGTGAGTTTGTGTGGCTTAGCAGATGAGTTGTGCTTCATATACTATACACTGGTCAACAACGTATGGCGTATAGTATTTATCACATTTGGTTGTCAGAAGGCGCCTGAATAACAATTCTGGAACGCAAATAAGATGCAGCCGTAAACTGTTGTATTAGTAGGACGCGTAAACACGTCGGATACACGTACAACACGAAACGGTAATCGGAAATTTGCATTTTAACGGCTCATTACTATCCAGGAGGAGTTTTACTAATGGCTGAACCCACAACTTTGAGTCATTAATATTCAAGTTAATCATCCTCATAATAAAGGTATGCATTAGTATGTGAATATTTAGTGGAAAGTAACTTTCTAATGATGCAGTCACAAATATATGTAAATTGTATATTCAACCAGAGATTTTCAATTAGAATTACAAAATTTTGAGAAAAAATTCTGACAGGCTGTGGTTTGAACCTGGGACTTCTGCCATTTGAAATATCCAAAGTACACTACTGGACGTAATTATTGTTACAAGTAAATTTTTCAGTCAACATTGATATTTCGTAATTCCTAAAGAACTGAACGGAGTAAAAAAATCGGGTCAGATTTCGAAGAGTATTTTAATCGTTTTTGAATCAAGAACAACTTCTTAAATTTTGTGCGAGGCTCTAAAGTAGGGTACAACAGAAAGTCATGCATATCTTGTAGGAAATCACGGTGATATTTTTTGGACGTAACGTTTCATAGATATTGACCATACTTCAGCACGTTTTTCAGATTTTGGGATTATCTACGAGGGATTTCAAAAAAAAAATTCGAGAATTTTAATATTTCGTTCTACACCAAATTCTGTTTTATGAAGTGCATTAATGAATTCAGTATTTGCTCACATATATAAATCTCCTTCTGGAATAAAGAACTCGCCTTTTTGAAAATGCGTGACTTTGTGCTTTACCTCCACTCAAAATTTAAGAGGTTGTACTAACTGATTTTAAAGACGATGAAAATACATTTTCAAATTTTACCGGCTTTTTCAAATCTGTTCAGAATTTTAGGGAGAATCAAAGTTGGCTGAACTTTGCTGGTAACTATAATTAACTGCAGCAGTTTAGTTAGTTCAGTCTCTATCATTGATTTGGATAATCTTCACATAAAGTTTCACCAAAAAAAAAATTAAGGAAGATGTGAAGTTTTTTGTTGCCTCGTGACGTTTATTCAATATAAGATTGTTTGGAGACTAATCACCTTATTATTAATAATAATAATGTGATGTTGAAATGAAGAAGAGCTCTTGACATACAGCATATCCGTCCTCAGTTTCATCAAAACCGGGAGAACGGTTACTGAAACTACGCAGTTACATATAGCGACAGCCCAACGGAAATAATTGTCGGAATGGCATGAAAGATCCAAAAAAAGTATTGTCCAAAATAGAAAATAAAATCTTCACACAATACTTCACTCGTATTTCAAAGTGAAATCGTCACTATTTCTGCCGGCTTCTTTGTCTGACGGTTTGTTTGATGATCTATTGTTGATATGTCTGTTGCCATCCTAAATGTCATCTTTGTACGTAGCTTTTCATGTTTCTAATTTATTAATAATACTTATACTCCTAGGGTAAATTTAAGTGAATTTCAGACAACCCAAAAATATGCCGTTTCATGTTGGTTTTTTGTGTATTTGAGAAAATCAATTTCTGTGATCTATTGACTTGACTCGTGATTATCAATAGGACATGATAAACCTACAATCTCATGTAAACGGCCATTAATGGACTGCCTGAGGATGAATTAGATGTAGCCTAGAGATTTAGGTGCTACTCTACCCTGGAACAACTATATAGTGTTAGCCCTGTTAGTTAATAGCTGCCTATTGTTTGTATATCAAAAATAGAATAATATGATTTTGGGTTTGATTCACTTCAGAACGTCAACTGTCAGTCATTTGAGCAAAAAAAATTATTATGGTTTTCTATTTTTGCTCAGCCTTATTACACCAGGTCAATAATTAATCAAATTAAATTTAGACTAACTCACTTTTATTTCTTTTTTTATTATATTCCATCTCTCCATTTAATATTCGTACTATCAATACGTCAATTAAATAAATAGTGCTAGTATCATAATAATACATACAATAAACAGAGACGAACATGGTACTGCCTAAATTGAGCTGAGATACAGCTAGTGGAAGTGTCTAATTCACACCAATACAGTATTCGAGATTAATCTCATTTTGTAAATGTTCTCCCACATGGATGAGGCTAGATGGTATAGTAAATTGACTACGTGCCCTGTTTTATACGCTTCTTGCGCTGACACTTCTTGTGAAATTCTATTAAGAATTCATATCGTTATCTAGGGTTTTGTGGTCTAATAATTACTTTCGAAGTTTTTCTCCCATCATTGCTTCGGTACATGATACGTGGTGGGCATCGCACAGATCCATAGGCCAAAGAAGTAGTATGCAAAAACTCTAGCATTCGAGCCATTCTTTTGACCAGTGGCGGATCTATGATTTTCGTGGGCCTAGACTTAATAATTCTTAGTGCCACCCCTCCCCATTTATATAGTTTTTCTCACCCATTTTTGTATTATTGATACCGATATAAATAAAAACACAAACTGGGCATTTATTTCTCGAAACATAAGCATATAAATAATAAAATAATATAAACCACGAAATAAAATACAAGAAACTGTAAGATAAAATAACGCTAGATATGTGTCCACCTCGTACGTCATATCATTCCAGTTAATATCATACTGTTTTTTGTATCACAAATCTTTCGCTTAATGTATTCATTCAATTTTTGCCACCTTCCTCTAGCCTCTATATCAAGGTCTAGTTGTAGTATAAATGAATGCTTACAGTGACTTACACATTCACCATAAATTGAGCTAAATATTCTAGTCTAGAATTAAAAATATGGTGGGTGTGCATCAGAACCAGGAATAGTACACTATCTACTACACTTAAACCAAATTTTGTGATAAAACATTTTTTTTAAAATTCTTACTTCGTAATATATCACTATCTCGAAAGGGTGAAAATATATTTTCAATCCGTATAATTTTCAACAGAAATATTGAATTAAATATTTTTGCACGGTGCAGGCCCTAGTCAGCCTATGTAATGTCCATAAGGGTTGTTAGTGACGTAAAAAATCACACAATTTAGTGCTTAGATGGACATTGACCATAGATTTTATTTTTATCATTTTATGAAGTCGTGCCTTGCAAAAATTCCAAAAATAGAGATCGAGTAAGTTCAAACATGTTCAATTCGCTCTAAAAGAATAAAAAAATAAATTAATTTCATATGATAAAGGTTAGGAATTTAGGAGAAAATTTACTCCAAAAGACTTTTCACCTTTCACAAGTATGCTCAGAACTAAATTTGATTAATATGCTTTAAGGTTCATATTTTTTCATTAATGACCAATGCACCTCCCACCTCAAATATTTCTGAATTATCTACATTATTTATATGACAGCAAATGGCTCCCCAAATTTCGTCAAAATCGGTGAAATGGTTACTGAGATTACGCGGAGACAAGAATACTATGGACGAAACGCAGACAGACTGACTGAAAGACTGACCGATATCCTCAAGATAAACTACTGACGGAAATAGGTTATTCGGATTTTCGTCAAACACATCTTAAATCAACTTAAAGACGAATTATCCTAAATACTAGAATTTTCACAATACTCCTCTGGCTTATGCGTAGGAAGTGAAAAGTCTTAGAGCTACATTGAGCTCAACGTTTTGGCTTTGATGCTTATGACTCTAGCCAATCTATCATTTTTATCTGTAAATCTGACATATCTACATATTATATGTATGTTGCAAGAAGGGAAACATATCCACATATTTTTTTGCTCTTTTAGACAATTTGCTTATAAATTCGATTGTAAAATCATTTTTTTTAATTACCTATGCACCTTCCGTTACAAAATACAACCAATGGACGTGCAATAATTAAGCACTTCTCAATATCCAGTGAACATGGTTAAATTTTTTTTTTGGAAGAAATGCCGCTGATTAGAAGACAAGTAACGGATAGAATGAGTTCCATGATGGAGTGTCAAGGATGGAATGTTTTCAGGTAAAATGTTGCTGTATTATTGTTGCTATTCATATAATATTACTATAATGTATATACTGTACGTTAGCCACCCTGACGAAATGCACTGAGCACTATCGTCGTTTGACACAGGGTGAACGTTCTAGGGGGTTGGGTGAGTATAGTGAACTTCCGGAGTCTTATATCTTGAGCGGTAAACGCTGGCCGCTGGTGGGTATAAGGAAAATATGTCCGAAAAGGTTTTTTGGACGAGTAGAGATATAAATGGGTGTCTTATAGCTGAAAATGGAGAACCCTGGCGTGAAAAGCAAATTATGATAGCGGTTCCGAAAAATAGAGTAGGCATTCAGCAAAATATGTAAACTTGCAGCATCAATGATGGAGTATTTATTTACCAAATGTATGCACTAATCACCCCCACATTTTTCCAGATGTTAAATTAATATTTAAAAAAGGAGAAGTTTGTGCACAAAAATGTTACTGTCGGAAATTGCTAGAGTATTACGCAACGGTATAAAATACAGTGTAAATGTATCAGCAAATATACATTTAGAGAGGGGCAAATACAGTGCAGCTACAAACACAGATTATAGTGTCAACACTGAGGCACAATAGCAGTTGTGTAACGATGTGTATTCCTGAGGGCTATGAGGCCTCAATTAATGTGACATCACCTTACTATATTTACGACGTAGATATAAGGAAAAATAAAGTTCAAATAGCATTTCTGCAATAATTATCACTTGGACTACCTAGAAACATATAAAATCGGCAATCTAGCAACTCGTTCAGATATTACAAAGTTTAAAAAGATAAACTATTTTAGAATGGGAAAAATTTCATATTTTATTTATATTGAATATAGAATATAGAAAATGCTCACATTTGAAGCAAAAATGATTCAGCTGGATTTTAGCACAAATGCAAAACAAATCATCATTTTACAAAAATTGTTCTATAGATGTGAAAGTTTATTCAACGTCCAATGTCTCTCTCAATATAATATAATTTTATCATCATGCTATCCTGATTGAAGTCCTCGATTTTCATAAATATTTGAAACAAATATTAGTCTACGATTTTTTTAAATGAGGAAACGATCGCCCCTTTTGAAGGCTTAGGAGCTTTTTCATACAACTATCTCAGTATCGAGCATATTCACCAAAAAACCTACAAAAATGAGCTAATTTATAATGAGACGTTAATACTGTACAACGCAGAAGTTCAACACTCCCCACCTTTCAACTCAATATTATGACTTTGCATCAAAATAATTTTTAACATATAGTGCTTTATGTAGTTATCACAGTTTCACCAAGTAAGAGCATCTACAATCTACATGATATAGTGCTTTGCCGATAGTTTGCTACTGAAGAACGTGACGATAAGACTGACAAAGATTTGTTAACTCAGACCTACATTTTTTAATGTAACAGTTTACTCATCAATTTTGAATGGAAGACTACGAATTCAATTGACATAAATTTAACCGTAAAGTTTTAGATTTCTTTGCATCTGGGTTTCTGAGCACTATAATATCTATAATTGCGCTATATTTACGGCTTCGCATACGACCCAATATATCAAAGTAAAAGGACACTTTTAAGATCCGGAAATCGTTAAAATAAAATATGGTCCTCGATACTGGAATGGACCGGTGGAAAATTTTTATGGTAAGAATCTATTTAGCTGGAGATGCAGTAAAACGGACTATTTCGCCTTTAAGAAAATGTGAACAGTTTAAACGGTTCACAAGAATAATAATAATTTATGTTTGTACCTGTTGAATTAGACACATCAAGTCAGTCTGACCACCCTGACAATAAACGTATATACTATTAGAAAATTGCTTATTCACACTTGAATCAAAAAGATTCAATTTGCACATCTTAAATAGATAATTGATTTTTGTTATTATTTCCCATCCTGAAGATCTTGACTTCAAAACAAGAGGACTAGGAAAACACTTATATTCCATTATTAGCTGGTACAGTTGTTGGATAAAATAAGGTCCGTCTGTCAGTCTGTCGGTCTGTCGGTGTACAAAACATCTTTATCTGAGATCAGATACAGATGTTTTGCGACAATTCGTTCAGTAGGAATTTTATATTCAATATTCTTTGGCCTTATAGATTGATCAGCCCCACTAATGACTAGAGATGTTAAGGTCACTAAAATGATCACAAGTGTCACTGTTAAAACGCCTCTGCATATTTGCGGACGTAAGTAAACCTATTTCTGTTCCATTCCCAGTGGACTGAACGGTCCATTAAAGTTAAGGTAGGTAGACGGCTTGAGTGGATTGCCGTCAACATTCCAGCAGCATTATTATGTAGCACTATTCCACAAATGAACTGTTTAGCGTTGTTGGTACTTGGTTAGAGCTTCTGTTTAGGACAATTAATTTCGTACTGGCGATGTAATCTAAACAGTTTTGCCAATTAGACAGGAACAAAACTAGATTCATGTCAGTTGATTCAAGTAAATGGGACTGACTCTAATATGATGCTATTTATTTATAACATTTATTGGGGTCCAAACAGTAATCGTGAAATGGTTTGTGCTTATTCTTATTCAGTGCTGTCAGATCGTCTAATTGTACATGTTCCCAATAAAATTTGTGCAAAATCACAAAATATATGTCAAGAATTATTATTTCTCCGTGAATATGCTTTATATAAGATGATTTATAATAACTTCACATTTAATTTCCCATTAACCTCGGTGAAACTGTGAATGTGGATAAAAAACCAGAAACCATCAAGACATAATGCCAATGAATTGATTGTGTATTTAACACAAAATTTTACAAATAAATATCTCTTTCTCACAGTGACGCGTTCCGATTTATATTTAAATCATCGACGGAGAATTGATACACATATATGTTTTCTTCTCTATGCAGATCAGTTTCAGAAAAATTCATGTGGCACTGGCTGGTGAGTAAATAGTGTTGGAGCTTCACGGAAAATTTTGTGAATGTAGCGAATCTAAAGAAACAGATGCAATGATACTCCTTTTCTAATATCATTGGGTACGAGATATGAATTAAGATCAATATATACATTGTGTCTAATATGTATTCTCGCGTGGTGGGGGATTAAATTATACATATGAAAATCCGCACTTGCGATGAATCAAGTTATTTATTTGGAGTGACATTCCTAAATTCAACTCTATTTTCAATGCAGATTCGCCTGTCTCCGCTACAGGATGTAGATTTACATTTTCCTTTTATATGGCTTCTATTTTCGAGTTGCGTCTCGCCAATACTAAATTGCCGGGGAATATTATTGTTGCGACGATGAATTATGGAATACTTTTGCAGATAAAATGTGAATCCCTTTTTTTATCCTATAAGATTTTTGTGTTTACCTACGATGTGTTCTAAACCTAATTGATTGTATATATCGAATCAAATAGTCTGAAGCATGTTTGCTTCTTTAAGGATAACCTCCCATGAAGGCAAAAAGCGTATCACGTTCCAGACGCGCTGTGATGGGATAGATATCATATGGATCTTAAAACATTGCGAAATACCGGGCAATGAATTCCACGACAGCTCATTTCACAGCGCCGACGTTGTCCAGAAAAATGACGTTTAGAAGGAGTTCGTTTGATCTGGTGAGGGTAAGACTATTAGGCTTTTCTAGTGTTCGTTTTCTCGGACATTGATCATGGCAGAATCTGAGAATAACTTTTCGATGTTTCAGACGGCGGAGGAATGTCAAGCGATCAAGCGTATGTGCATTTCGGGGTTGAATCCAGAAGTTTTAGGGAGAGCTTTACAGTTCATAATGCGAGCAGTTTTCCAATAATGGTCTGATCTGAGTCTTGTAGAGTGGAAGGAGCTGTTTTGGTGGCTCCATCGAGCTCTCTTGTTTTACTTCACATGTGGGTAAGTTAGGCGAGATGATCTCCCAGGTATATATGTATCAGAATGAGCAGGATAGGTTATGATATAGGAAGAGTTTGGATTATCTGTTTATGCTTCTCTTTGCTCTTGTCAATAATAAATAATTTTCGAATCTGGAATTTTCCTTACTGTCCTGTAACCATACCAAGACCAAGTGATGAGCCGTACGATGATTTGTTGATTATTGAAAGTAGTAGGTAATAACAAATTTTTCCGCATAGCGCTTCTGACATTCGTGTTGATATTGGATTTTGTCTTGTAGGTCACCTAGCAAAAACCACAAATGTACTGGTTGACGCGTCTTGGTATTTTTTTGTTTTTATTCCTTTCCTCCATGAATTTCACACGCAGTCAGATGCTTGACTATTCGTGTCTGTGGATGCATAATGCAAATTGAATAGGGCAATTATGAACTTAATTATTACTGTAGAAATGAATCTGAAAAGGGGTTCTCATTCAGAGTCTCTTGTTTCCAAAGCATCACGTTTTGAAAGCGCCTAGTACATAGGATTATCGCCATATCATATGCTATGTTATTAGAGTCTTTCATGTAAGAAGTTGACATATTTATTGATTCAAAGTTTTGCTGTCTACTGTCGGCTTCTGTACTGCACATATTCTAGCTTCAATCTTAAATTCCTGTAGCAGGCGACGTGCGTAGTAGGGAGTACTTATTACTATAATTTCAGAAAATGATTTGAAGAGAATATTCATTATCTAAATTGAGAGAATTTTGGAAGAAAATAAATAAAAACTAATGATTACGTACAAAATTATAATGGTCCTTAGTTTCGTTTCTGATTGAAAAGCCTACCTAGCCAAATGATTGGAAAATGTGGTAAAAAGCTTAATATGTGGTTCTTAAAGCTTAGCCACTAATTTTACATGAAAAAACAGAACCTTGATCGAAAGAACGTAGAACTTAAACTAAATAGTTTGAAGTTAATGAGTAATTGAAATAGCGAAATCTCAAAAAAATCATAGTTGGTCGTTCTCAAATATTTTGACTTTTGTAACTGCGGACGAATATATTCTTATGGACTTGACACATACACAGAAACAGCTTTTTCAGATCTAGCATTCAGTATCAAGAAACTTACCTGAAAGGGTACAATGATGAGACACAGCCAAATGTAGAAGTGATACAAGGGATGATGCTGCTCTGGGATCATTGGTAGTAGAATAAACTGCAAACCAAAAAGGGGAATGAGAATAAGGGCAGCTCTTGCAGCCCTTTTCATCCCCACTGGTGCTGGATTTGCAGAATTTGGATGCATGATTGTTAGGATCACTCTCAATACGTTGATCAGGAAAACTGTAAAATAATAATTTAATGAATAAGCTTGATTGTTTGCTCTGTGAGACGATGTTTTCATTTTATGCTTAAAAATGTAGCATTTATGCGATATTGAAATTTAATTGATAGACAGAAAAGACTCTCCTAGGCTGAGGGCCTCAAAGGTGTCCAAAAATGATTTTCGAGTGCTTTGTTGCATTTTTTTTTCGTAACTAATAATATAGTGTCAACATTTCTTCAAAATAAGAAACACTTTCCAATGAGAGGCCAATGGTTACTGGACAGATTACAAACAGACAGACAAACATAGAAGAAAACCGATGGAAATTGGTGATACAGATTTTCGTGATGTATAAGTCATGGAAAATACTATACAAGTAAACGGATGATTTGGAGTGAAATTTTCGAGTCAGCAGACTCAAGTATGTTAAACCTAATGTTTATTTTGACAAAATTATGTTCATAGATGTGATCATCATAGCGAATTAGATACTCACTTGTGCATAGGAAGAGAATAACTACGACAGGTACACTTAAAAACCACGAGCTGAACGAAACTTCTTCAATCCAACACCTGAAACAATAAATAGCACCGAGATAAGAACATCTAAATCTGGAAAAATTAAAATTTACATGCAAGGCTAAAGTAGTATGTATTCTTGCGGACACTTACTGGCAAGTATAGTTCAACTATATTCTATATTTGTACTATATGTCCTAGATATATGGTCGTATACAAGACAGACCTATGCGTAGCTTGAAAACTATAACTACACCAGTGCAAAAAATCTCAGACCGAGACAAACATCAAACGCCTTGGTCATTGGATAGGAAACATCCTTTTGTTGTGGATTTTCACTTGCTGCTACTGTTTAAACAAATATTTTTGTGGTGTTGACGGAAAATAGGCTAAGCAGCTACTCCATGTGCTGAGTGGAGAAAGATACCACATTTCAATTCTCACCTAAATAGGGAAATTTAATATGTATTTCTCATGTAAGAATAGTTCCCTGGAGATAAGAACTATCAAGAACTTTAATTCAGAAGCAGTTTGTCCACTACGCTTCATGAGATACGGTAAAGGATAAACACTATATTTACTGATACCATGCACCTTGACAGGCGTCATTATTTTTGAATTCCGACTAAACTTTCGTAAATATATTGTTTCTCATAACAAATGACAATATTCGCTAAAAATTATAGTTTCCCCTTTCTTATGAAATATACTTAAAAACTCCACTCACATAAATGTATCCTCAGTAACGTACATCCTGACTAGACTATGCACCATCACAATGAGTACAGGAATACCCCAACCGATTGCGTAGAACCACCTCATAGTTCTTTCTTCTCTCACAAATACGACAACGAGTGCTAGGTGCAGATGTAGGCCTTCGCATAGCATCCACATGTAATTGGCGACCATGAAGTACTCTTTCACTACGTGCAACAGCTGGCACCACACCTGCAATGTAGAACCAAGGTCCATTGAAATCAGGTGGCTTTGCTCCAACACTGTCATGAACATGGCCTTGCAGACAGATGAGCTTCAGAGAATCTTATTATGGCACCCATGTGAGGAAACGTCCGAGGTAAAGCAAATACCGTCAACAATATCTATGGCATATGTATCCAATTATAGGTATATGTTTTTAAAGAAATGAGACAGGTACTTTTTTCAACTTAGCCTAAATTGACGCATATCTCTAATTCTCCCCAATATAAAATCGATACATCACTGAACAAAGGCATGAAGGCATGAAGTCATCATTTTGAAGTAGTATATTCTATAAACACGATTTTACCGGTTCAACTCTTGAAAGCTCTAGGTAAATACGATATGTCGCAGTTGAATCTTTGATTGCACATTTTGCTTTTGGTCTGTAAGTTGTAGGGATAAGCTCTAATATTGTTTTACAAATGCTAATCGCGAACTGCATTGCATTGTTAATTAAACTGAATGGTAGCATAATTTCGTACACTTGGAATAGTTAATCAACGATAATAGCTGTCCAATTAACGCAATGGAACTATAACGAGGCTGACTAATTTGGTAATCATTTTTTTAAAGTGATTGTGCATAATGCTCACGGAAATATATCCTCAAATCTAAAATCTACAACCAAACATCCCAGCACATCTAGTAAGGAACTCATGGGTTATTAGTTAGGTAGGTAACAATAGCTGATGAGTTAGGATCTTCTAGTTATGACAGAATGTTGCTAATTAGTTTATATATTACATACTGTAGTTATACATCAAATGCAGACAATTTCATTCAAGTTTTGGCCACTTAGCTGCTGGAAAAAGTATACTAAGCGAATTTCATGATTCTCCTTTTAGTTCAAACTATCTTTCTATCTGTTTCTGTATAAGTTGATACTACAAAACCAGCACTTGAGATAACATTGTGCAGTTTACACACAAGGATTCAGAATTATATCTTGATGATGGAAGAGGTATAGTAAGTCTCTTTTGAATGAACATAATAATAATATAAAAAGAAACTGAAGAAGTTTAATTATAATGGTTTCCTAAGCTTGAAACATAAATGACTTCCGAGAGCTCCAGTGGATTTTGACTCGGACTGCTCAGATGAGCTTCAATGTAGAGTCTAATGGATGTAGTGAAACTAATGGGTATGCTGTTAAGCTCCTTCGAGATTATTTTTTATGACTTATTTGGAAAATACTTCTTCTTTCTCACAATTGATTTCAAAGCAATGCGAATAACATCATCTACTACTACCACTTACAACTTTTTTAATATTCCTTATACAGAAACAAATTAAAAGTGTTGTGAGGCTTTTTTAGAAATCTATAGTTTTCGAGAAAAAAAACATATATAGTATTTGAAAATCTAATCAAAAATATCGTCACCAGACAAAACTTTATAAATATTTTGAGGAAGTGTGCGTTTTGATTTCTTACGTACATACAGTGAAATTGCACAAAGTTTATATATATTGAAAATATACCCTTTTTAATTTTTTTAAAATAGGCATATGCATGGAAAATAAAAAAAAAATAAAAAATTCTGAAATTCTATCTTTATAATTTATTATTATTTTAACAAACTGAAATGATTAAGCTCGCATTAAAATAAATTCAAAATCATTTGGGGCGTGTGACTTTCGTCTCAATTTCTTGTTGTTGCTCTTCAAAATCGGGTGATTTTTGGAGAGAAAGGAAATAAAAAACTGAAAAACGATCGTATTGTTTTTCTATAATGTAATGAGGTTATGTTACAAGTGGCTGATACAGAATTATGGATTTTTTACCTACAGCTTTTACGTTCAGATTTTTACAATAAAAAGTTTTCAATCCGACTATCCAAATACTATTTGGAATAGGCTGTACACATCGCAAGACAGTATCGAACTGTAATTGTCAGTTAAAAAAGTCTTCTGGAGGTATTGATGAAAAAAGATGGGCCTTGTACATTACATCAAATCATTAATAAATGTCGTGTATAGACTTATTCTCATTTCAAAGTCTTTATTGATTAACTTATGTGATGTGATGAATTGCCGCGACAAAAATGAAATGGAACCAGAAGGCTTATTATCTCAAAACGCTAGATTTTACTTCAACATTTTCTTCTCACGTTGAACGTAAAATACCACTCATGATTTTACGTTTATGTTTTTTTGTGAAATGTAGAGCAATATGCTCGCTATATCGCTAAATCGGCTTTATTTCATGGTTTACGCCTGCCACCAAATTTGTAAATGTCAGAAACAGGAAGGGTATACATAGGGAGTATCCCTTCACGGAAGGGGAAACAGCTCGTTTGAAACTAGAAGCCAAATACAGCGTTTTTGAGATCCGCAACACCACTCAGAATGCACTTGGAATTTCTAAGTAGGAACTGAGAAGGCGGTTTCCGGAATTGATTAGAAGGAAGATTTTCTCGAGAGGTTCGCATGACGTTCATCCTGAGAGGTTTAGGGGTGCACTACAAATAGTGTATTACCCGTAATAAGTATAATTTGGTGATTTAAATCGAAATGATTCAATGTATCCATGAACTGGTTTCAACCTTGTAAGTGGTTTCCAAAATGTTTAGTTATATGAATTTTATTTACTTCGATTCGACTCTTTAGATTTCTGGAGAACCCACTAATATAGTATTTGCCACACGCACATTTTGATCCGTTGGTTGTATTTTGAGGAAAACATGCAGCAGATTATTGTATTGTTTAAGGAATAGTTATGAAATTGAATCTTATACGAATATTTCACAAATTTTCAAATAATTCTCTCATAAATGGTATTAGAGACGGACAAGGTATATCGGTAGAGGGTTTTGAGCATAAGCACTACTATAAAATACGTTTTCTACTACCAGAAAATTGACTGGTTTGATGGAATCTGATTACCTGTCTCAAAAATGAACGTATGAAAAAAAATCAATCAATTTACAATTTCTCTGGTTCTCCTAGAGATTATGAATTAGATTCCAAACATTCTTGTGCAATACGAGTATATCAGGTTCATTGGTTTGATAATATCATAGCAACATTACTTTCAAGTACAACAGCACCTTGCCATTGAACTTAGCTCAGGTAGCACATCTTGTAGGAAAAGTATTTTCTTAGATATAGTTAATTAATTACTTAATACAAAGGTCTAAGTTCAATGGAGCAAGTAAGTCGATTACCTTATACACGTGTGTGTGATTCCAAGTGTTCTCATTATTACGAGTAGGTAAGTGCCTTGTTATTAATAACTACTTGGCAAACATTATAGTTATGGAGACATGTTCCATGGAGTAGATTAAATGAGCTGATAATGAGTTGCCTGAGTATGAGAACTCGTAATTTGAATTACTACTTGGACTTGACTACTACTTGAGCATACTTACAGGATTCGTCTTGGTAACTTCTGGATCTGGTATGACTCGCTCATACCATATTATCCACATCAGATTGTTGAAAATGAAGGACGTAAAAAGTTGTGTGTGGATTCTAATCCTTGTACACCTAAGAACCCTGAAACATGACTTATTTGTATGATATATTACTTTTCGATCAATTACTTCAAAAACTAGGATCCTCATCTGATTCCATGCGAAGGTGAAACTGTATAGTTGCATCAGAACATTGTGATTTAACTGAAGATTTCTTGATTCAAAAGATGTTTGTATCCATTTCATCAAACATACCTTAACAATTATGATTGATTTGATATATTAATATTTATATTTGTGAATTTGTCATTTTTGTATACAAAAATAGGTGATATTTTGGAATGGTTAAGCAGCACCATTTCTATTATTATAATAAAAATAGTAGATATCTTCTATCATCCGCTGAGGTGTACAGACAAGCGTCTAGAACAAGACCGAAACAGCCATGTATGTAGCGTACCTGGTTTCTGAAGGCAAAGAATGCTACTGTACAGTATGCTGTAATAGAGATGTCGTTGAGGTAATCTGTCACCGCTATTGACAATCTAAGATCAGTGAAAACTGTTAATACTGGCCATTTTAAATGTTGAGATACAAGACTGGCTTAGTGGAGTTTTGATTTCAGAATGCGTCAAAGATTCCATTTTTCATAAAAGTTAAATTTTATTGCAGCAAAATCACGCACTTTTATTCAATGTAATAGTTTAACTATTCGACACAATGTTCGGAATTCCTTTGATCAATAAAGTCAGTAAAAATGTTTTTATACTGACCTGATATATTTTGTATATTGTGTTGTACTCATAAGAAGGCGCCATAATAAATATAGATTTTTCACACGTTTCGATTCATTGTAAAGATGTAGTTAATAATAATTTCTTTAAAAACTATAATTCAAGATTTTAACCGTTTTTCAAATATGTCAAAAAACAATGATATTTTTAATATATCTAGTGATGCCATCAAAATAGCAGTTCCTGCGCTTGGTGTATGTTGGGTATCTTATCAAACGAGCATTACCAGCATTATGATCATATCATTTTATTTGGAAGAAAATACAGTTTCTCTTTTATTGAAACTATATAAATGTTATTTGGTTGAGGGAAATTAAACGAGGCTTACCTGAATGTCAGAAAAATCCATAAGGAGAGTATAAGGGCGAAGAGTGATATCGAGTAACCAATCACGTGCAATTTGTTGATGAAAGTGAAGAACTATAAGAAAAAACGAATGTTAACATATGTTGCGATGTATATTTCAAATTTCTGACGCATCCCTTTTGCCAGAAGATAATGGACTTACGCTAATCTCTATAATGCTAGATTTTTCTTATTAAATTATATATATTACTTTTTTTTGAGCACGCGGTTGATTTATCAAAAACACATCAAACATGTAAAAATGAAATTTGGAGACCTTGAAAAGCGTTCGATACTTCTCAAAATTTCTATTTGTTTCTTGATGTTTTGATCGTCTTCTGACGTATTTTAAAAGTAATTTTCTGATGGGGTATCGAAACATTTTAAAAGTACTCAAATTTTATTTTTATACGCCTTGATAACATAATCAAGCAAGAGTTTCAGAAAACATTGTTAGTTTTCCAATCTAATCTAGTTTTTTTAAGCGTTATCTCCAAATTAGTTATTTACTCAGAGCTTTTTAACATTGAATTGTGGAGATTGTATTAAGTTCACGATGCTGGAAAAAAATATCTGTTGTCTTGCCAACAGCTACGCTAAAATCAGATTTTTTTCTAAAATACAAAAATGAAAGCCTCAGAGGGTAACCGCACTCAATATTACCATTAGCAGGTGATTGATATATGTGTGTGTCAGCTTCAGGTTACCCACTTCCTCCGTAATAAATGGTTGGGAAACGTTTCCGTCAACTAAACATCGGTCGAATTTAATATGACTACAGAATAAATACACAGTAGCCAGGGGCCGCAATCTTGTGACAGAGACTGGGTCGAAAAGGGGTCTTGGAGGGTATTGTTAATGTTAGCTTAGGCAGAAGTGAACATTTAATGTGCAAAACCTTTATATTAGCCAAGTGGTTTTTCGATAAAGTCATGATCCCATTGGTCAGTCATATGCTTGCACTTCATTTAGCTGAAAGTAATAGTTTCAATGCAGATTTAGTTAAATGATCCTTTGCATGAAAAATATCATTATATTGATATAAGTTTTAGTATATCTCGAAAACATATTGATAAACTTGAGGAGTTAAAATTGAAAATTCCTTAATGATATTATCCACATTTCAATGTGCTTATTAATCAGAATTTTAATTTAACTAATCAAAGCAGCTTTGACAGTCTCGAAGTGACCTCGACGTAGATGCTCAATGAATCAGGAATCTCGGAACAGCTGGTGCTGCTGCTTTTTTTCAAAATCCAGCTTTGTTTACATCAATTAAAGCAAAACCATAGGTAAATTGTAGAAAACTTGCTCCACCTATAAACATGTAGAACAGATATATTCTGGTTGGAAGTATGTTGTAATCAGACTTAATCAGAGTATAATAAAGGAATTTATATCAATGGTAGCTAATTATATATTCGTTATCTTCCTTCCGAACTGGGTATAAAAACTTGTTTTTGCTTGGCTCTGTGATGCGTTTGCTACCTAATTTGAAATTATCTTTTCAGAAAGATTTATTTCCTGTCAGTTAGTCGATCTGTCTAATCGAATATATCGTAGAAAGTACTAAGTCTCAATGGCATGTTTCTTTCTTTAACGAAGTCCCATGATTTAATTTATAAGAATAGAAATTCACTTCTCCGATCATGGGTCTGAAATATATGATTTTTTTTGAATGATTCCTGTTTCCTTTCTGTTGCGCGGAATGGATGAACGAAGAAAGTTGCATCGCAAAAGAATAGCAATTCATTATCGTTAGTGGATAGCTACAAATCCCCCACGTACACAGCTGTTTTGACCTAGTTCCGAATGCTGAATACTAAATTTTTCTTTGTCTCGACATTCAAGAGAGTGAAAGTCTTTCCGTTTATACAGGATTGTGAGACTTGAGGAGCTTCAACTGGTTCATATTGTCAACGATTTTGTTCTTCTTCTGCTATACGTAAACTTTGCATATATTATGGAATATTGCAATTCAGCACCTAGTACAGGGAACACCAATCGGTTTCGATTTTTCACACAAGATGAGGATCTACCCCCCTCCCTCGGCCATCATCTTTGAGTCATCACACGTATAATAGAAGTTAAGAAATAAAACGAAGAGAAACCTGAATATTATTTTATTAAGATAAGTACGCAGAAAATATAGTCGGCGGTTCTCGTGCGGACCCCGGTCCACTAATTGGTGATCTCTGATCTGTTGAGACTATATTTATATTCCAGGCCTAGAATGTTCGTAGTTCGGCTATTCGGCTGCGTTTTTCAGTTTTAACGTATATAACAAGGAAGTATTGTGGTCGTAATTCAAATTGAAGATGTGATTCTTCGGATATAAGACAATGTCTTTTTTATAGATAAAAGCTTTCCCCCTCCTAAAAAAAATACTACTACTACTAGTACTAAAGTATTATTAACCGTCACTCCCTCCTATATTGTCGAAGCTCATTTTGTGGATATGTTACTGTTTATTGTTCTATATTTATTCGTACGGTAAGGTGTTTATATTCAATTAAACACCATTCGGAGGGTAATGAACCCTTGAGATATAAAATGTTAAACTATGTTTTAAATTCACAGCATATCCATTCTCAGATTCCGCGAAAGCCAGTGAAGGGGTTCCTGAAATTGAGTGGTAGCAAAAACAGCATCTAACATGCAAATCGTTAGACATGTAGAACCCGCTACTTGAAAAATATTCAAAATGATGTTCAGTAGATTTCAAAAATTTTGAGTCATCTGAATCTTTTTTACTATATCCTGAAATTAAAAACTTGTGAAGTATGCAAAAATAGAATTTGAAGGTATTTTAAAATCCCTTAAGAGCAAAAATGGTTTTAAGTATGACCTAAAATGATTGGAACCTCTAGATTCATAAAAACAAAGTTCGGTAGAGTTCTGATTTTGTATTTTCGGTTTGTGGTTATTTCTCGGTCGGAAATACATCGATTTCAAAAAAGATCATCAAAACAATTGATGCAGTGTTATTGAGATTTTGCAGTCAGAAAAAAGCTGCAGACTGATAGACCGACGACAATCGGTGACGTGTATTTTCGTGTTGCAGATATCAATCATGAAACATGTTTCTCAAATTCGAAAATTTTAGCGATCACTCTCGCTATTGCGTAGGTAATAAGAGTAATATGCATATTGTTCCTAACCATAATAATTAGTTCGCGATTAAAACATTACTGTTTCACTTTGATATTTCATTGGCTCACCTCAAATTCTTCTTGGTTGACGCACTGTGTATAGTTAGACCACGTTCTGTTCTCTCTTCTAAACCACGTAGCATTTTGCCAACACTCTCTGAAGGCATACCTATTTGGATCAAAGCCAAGATGTGCAATTTTTGGACAGGAATGGTTAGCAATGCTTCCAGCTGGAGTTTCTGGCCAGCATACTTCTCCATGTAGCATAAAGTAGAGAGAATAGTCGAACACCTCTTGACAGTGACCTGAAAGAGAATAAATCGTAATATTATTTTATAAAGTAAAAGGAGAGAGAAATTGGAGGGAGCGAAAAATATCATTGCTTTCTACGACAAAGGGTCCTGTATAGCATAATTTCAATTAAAGGTGAATGTGCTTCGTTTTCGGAGGTATGCACATCATCCAGTATTGCTAAAATCTATACTTTGTATTTTCTCTGGTCTGATCACAATATTTGGTTATGAGGACTGATATATTCTGTCTTGATAAAAAATTGCGCTTTGCCTGCTGGTTCTTGCAAGTGCATAACATAGAAATACTAAAATTAAGACTTAAATAAATATCAACAGTATTTGATTGATTGTCTTCAAGTGGATTAACACTGAGAGATTCTTGAAACTCCATGTTTGAATGTTTTTCATGTCGCTGGTTCTCGTTGCTCACTTTGAAGGTATTTATCAAAAAAAAATCACTCTCGATATGTTCAAATCAAATCAGCTTGCCATTGTTTAATCTCGGTAAACCCTTCACTGATTTTGATGAAATTTAGAGAGGTATATGATATGGATAAATAGCAGATACCACTAAATATGTGACTTTGGTTAACTGAATTTTTGTAAACGTTTTTTCAAAACTAGTCAGATGAATTTAGGCTTTCTTCTAACAAACTTCTTCGCAGTTTGCATACTACCTTGCTCAATCTAAATTTATGGAATTATATACTTGACATATTCCAGGCCAAATGGAAAATAAATAAATTTTTAAATTATAACATTTTATATGACCCTCCAAAGATGTACTACCAAATATTAATAATAAGTTATCTCACCAAACCATATACTAACAAATTGAAAATGCATGCTTGTTTAATCTTAAGATCTAAGAGGATACCTCATATAACTCTGATTTCATTATAGTGGAAAATGACCTATCAACTTGTTAAATATACCTTACAAATAGCCATTCAAAGAACAAGATTAAGCAAGTGAAGGCCAGAGCTTCGAAGATGATGTTGCCCATAGTAGCAGAATTATTTAGTCTCAAATACTTATTATCTGTTCATGGTGGTCTACTGTTTCTCAGGGATATTGTTATCAGTTTCGGTTAGGTACTTTTTTCGTACATTTAGTAAAATCGCATAAATATACTTAAAACAACAGAATGAGATTTCCTTCACGCGTAAAGCATCTGACAACGTCGAGGTATTTTGCCCACATACTTTTGCCTCGCATTTTCAGGCTGGTGAGGAATTGTACTTAGTCTTTATGTTCATAATTATGGCTATCAGTTTTTTTCATATAATGATTTAGAGGGATATATTCACGATTTTCAGGCTTCGATAGTGTTTTCCGTTATTTCTTGCATCCACAATATAATCTTTTAGTATTCGCAAAACCAACTAGATAATCGATAATAATCAATGCTTTCTCCTGTTTTGATGTAAGTATAGCACCCTCTCTCAGTGGATCAACTAGTGCACACATACACGTTTATAGCAACTGGTTGAATCATATTTCACTGGCTACAGTATCAGTATTATTGTTCATCATAATGCAGTTACTAAGAATTATATCCCGTATATTCTTTTATCTAAAAGAGCGAAAAAAGATTCGGACATATTTGTGTTGTTTACCTTCGTTATTATGTAAGGATTCGTGCGGATTTTGAAATTTGAATTCACAATATAGCATTGTTTAAATAGTAGTCAGCCCATTAGATATGAGATGTGACGTAAAAATAATGCAGTGATTTTGAACCACAACATTCCTCCTGAAATTTTGTCAAGATGAGTAAAGTTGTCAGTAAAAAGTTACAAAAACAAAAACTGACATGGAAACTAGAGACGCACAGTTTCCATAACAATTTAACAGTGAAAATCGTTTTGAAACATATCAGCTGCTATTGCTACTACTGAACAGACATGAGGTTTGGTAGATTTCGAGATTTCAAGGCATTGGAGATTAAGTCCCGGTGTTTTTTTGCTTATAAATCCATAGTCATTATATTGTAATAAAAAAAAGCAAGAGATCCTACGACCTGTCTACATCATATGCCTCCCCAAGTTTCATCAAAACCGGTGTAGCGGTTACTGAGATTAAGCGGTTTGGAGAAAATCTATAGACCGACAGACCAATCGAAGGACATGTAATTTCTTGATTTAGACATTTTGAAGAGTCAAGGAAACGAATGATCTTAGATTCCAAGATATTCGCCATCACAATATTTCTCACTTTTGCGCAGAAAGTATTATGAAGAAGCATATAGCCGTTGAGGTTTCCAAGTAATGTAACCATAATGAAAACAAGTGTTTTACGATTTTTAAAGCGGCTATTTTGCCGACTGGGTAGTAAATTATCTCTCTGAAAGACATACTCTTGTCATATTATCCGGTGGCTGAATACAAGGTAATATAGTTCACTTTGAGGTGCTATTATATTGAGCTTCGTATTTCTTCTGACATTACGAATTTGTCTGGAAATCTGATCGAAAACGCACTCCGCTGATCTCTCAACCCATCAGAAATAATAGGGGGTATTTGTCCATATCCACGTGTCATCCCATTATCCTAATAGAGGTAGGATTTGGGCCTCGATTGACATTAATACTCTGATAGCAGATTTTTTGTGGATCTGTGTGATATTTCATAGAAGGTTAAGGCTGTTGGAAGACGAAGAGAATTAATGTGAAGGCAATTTTGCAATACCAGTAGTTACTGCTTGATATTAATATTTTGGTGGATAGATAAACAGTATACTAATACATATGTTATAGCTCTTCTGTACATATTTTTTTCTATACTCAAGAGCATGATCAAAACAAAATTTTTTGCAAGAACTCCAATATATCTAGAATCATTGAGTTTTAATCTTGTTTAGCTCTCAAGGTATTGAAAAATGTTTTTTATGCCTTTTTCACCTCTATTGGATACCAGCAATACTACACATATCACTCTATCTCTCACACACATAAACATGAGTTGTACCTCTGCGCATGGACGTTTCGATGCCTACGAGACATTTTCCGTTATCATATAGGATCTCAACTGCAATCGTCATTATCAGTTTGAAATGTTACTGTTCATGGGCGTACGGTTTGATTTATTTTTGGTATGTTAGCTGGCACAATAAACGTTACAGAAATGTCTGGGTATGTGGGTAATGTTGACAGTTCATTCCTAATGTATTCTAATACTTTGACGGAAAGAATAAATCAACCATCATTTCTTACCCATTTTAGCTGTGTAGGAACGAATTGTAGATGCTTTGAGATTTACTTTGTACCACATGCATGCAATAAATATAGAAGGTAAGACACATTACCACTGAAAATACCTGAGTAACGGAAAGTTTAAAAACAAGCGATTTAAGTGCTGAAAAGTGGAAAAACGCATGTATTTACATAAAAGATAGGTATACTGTCAATATGATGCAGTTTATAGCGTGTTTCGAAAACATTTGGTTCTTCATACAAAACTTGACTTTCAAGGATTTTTTTTAAATACTCACTAATCATATTCCCTTTGTTAAAAAAGCTTTACTCCGCTACTGGTGCAATTAACCGATTTGGTTATTTTCTGTTGTATGATGTGATCTTAAAAAGCCCTGTATAAATATAAAAAAAAGAAATACGTGTTGAGTACTTCTAAGCTAATCTCCTCAGATAACTTATTAATATAATATTATTACATAATTAGCAAAGATTCTGATTCTTACCAGGTGCAGTGATCTTGTTCCCACAGTTCCTGAATACATCACTCCTGTTTAACTCCTTATAAATCTCATCTCTGTACAACGTTTCGTTCATAGTTTCGTTGCCCTGAAACAATAAGTCATTCAGCTATAGGCATCTCGCGTCAATGATGGTGTTTTTTCAGCCAAATGTTATTAATTTTTTTAGTAGAACCTTAAAGCACAGCCGCGTGCTGGGGTAGTATGTATAGGACGCAAAATCGTGTGCATAATGGAAGGTTAATGGTTTCAGTAGGGACATTTCTTTGCTCTCCAGGGTTTTTGGAGAAATTGCATGAATTGGTAATTGGTTTCACTAGAGAGGGGGCGTTATGTCCACAAGTAAGGCGCAAGTTAAGAAAACTGTCGTAGGTGCAACAGACCCAAGCTACGGCACTGCCTTAAAGCTCCGGTAGCCTTTTCAATTGAAAAAAAAATAGTAATTTTCGTAAATGACATTCTTCAAATATTATACCGTAGTTTGATCTACATACCTCTCAGTATGATGTACTTATCAACTCAATGAATCGATTCCATCACCACAAATACCTATATTTTTCAACACAAAAGTGTTTAAGAACGAACAATTCACCTCCTCTTAAAAAATCAAATGTATACTTTTACATTTTCATATCCCCTCCAAGCAACATTTCTTGATTACGGGGTCAAGAGGCTGTAATACTAGTTTTGGAATTAGAAACATTTTTTGAAAATAGGGCATATTAATTAAAGTGTATAACATCTCGCATCGTCCATAGAAACTACTGATAATCAATTGAATGAATGAATTGAATAGAGAGAGAGGCAATCCAATGTGGACCATCGGTGCATAGGCCACCGCCGGGACCTTTTGCGCCTCTATCAGCTCTAGCTTCCAAGGCCAGCCCTTTTCGCAAAGTTAAGTATGGCTTTGGGTCCTGCCCATCTTATATCCCCTGGTTCCAGAATCATGGACCCCAGTATGGCCTGCCTGTGGTGCCCGAGGGCTTCACAGCGGCATAGTATGTGTGCCGAGGACTCCTCCTCATCGCCTCAGCGTGCACTAACTATCCCCATTAGGTGCAGGTGCAACCTAAGATGACTCCTATCAAGGGAGAGGCAAAATCACTCCTCTTTGGCTACAGGCCCTGTAATGAATTCTCGTGCCTGACGGAGATGTCCTGAGATGCTATTCCACCTCAAAGAGTGTGTGTGTAAAATTGTATCCACTCGTCCGTAGCTCTTCTAATTCTACCTGCGGCCAACCCCACAGCCGGTTCCGGACCCAAAAGATTTTCCTTTTGATCCTGCCTTCGCCAAAGCGTCCGCCATAATGTTGCCTCGGACCTCAGAATGTCCAGGGACCCACATTAGTGAGACCCTGTGTCTCTCTGCGATCTCGTCAAGAGCTTTCTTACACTCTAAGACTAGCCTTGATGCATGATAATCTATTAGATTTCAATATAATTTTCATGAGTGCGATGCCATTTGATAACAGATGTTTCGAAATGTATTCATAGGGATATTGGATTGATGTTTTGTGTCTTTCATACGAATTAGAAATTAAATTATTCCAATTATTCTCAATAGATTATGACAAGCAAGTAATATATTTAGAATATATTATATACTCGTATGACCACAATATTTCAGGAAATGTAAGGTTCTACTAATAGCTGGTCTGCCTCAATAGAATTGTTTTGGTAGTATAAGGAGGGAAGAACTTAACAATTATTTAGTTTGAAATTTTTGATAAATCCATTAAAATACGCGTATCTTACTGTACTAGTAATTTTCTTTTCAGTTGCTTTATCGGTCGCAATTCTTTACTGAAACGAATTCATGCTTGGATTCTATGATATAAGTCTAATTTCAATAATATTGTAACTAACCATTGAATCTTGATGTGATCCTCGATGTATTTGTATTGATATACTATATTAGTAAAAAAATCAATCAATACTAGTCTTGAGCCCTGTATTAAAAAGGTTACTGGAAATGGGTATGAGAAATTGAAATATACATGGTGCTCCATTCAGTAAAGTGAATCTTCTTTTGTTAACAGAGTGTATAAGTAGTCACAAAAATCAACAAAACTGAGACCAAGCTATGACCTTTTCAATTTATTTGACGCCGAATGCGTACCCCATTTCAAGTAGCAGGTTCGTGGATTATCAAAGCTCAGTATCTTTTCGGACAAAATACCAAATACCTCAACATCATCATGATATACAGCAATCTTCTTCGTTTGAAGGGGTTCATCTAAATATGCAATAAAATATACGGCATTCCATTTAAAAAATATAACTTTGGTATGGGGCTTAACAATGGTACATGATGTATATTGGTAAGCATTTCCCAAACGCTCCTCCAGATGGGCGTTCATGAGTAGCGTTTTAGTGGAAATATTTTATCCATCAGCGATACTACGCCCTCGCGAGCATGCTTAATTTACGAATCTACGATGGAAACTGGAGAAATTGTAATAGTATTATTACAGCCTGAGAAGCATCATGGTAATCTATTTGTTTTTAGTTTTTGCAGAAAGCGAAGACTACAGTTGATACAGTATTTATGAAGGAATCTATTCAGTTGAACATAATTCAAGACAATTTCCGAATTGCAGGCCTGAATATGCAGTATAAATAGATGCTCTATAAGGATTTTGTTCTCAGCTGATATAGTTTATGGGAGATTTTAGCCTTTTAAACAGTCTCTACCGTTCTGTAATGCGGAAAGAATAATTTATTCTGCTATTCTAGGTTCGATTATCATCATTTCCATTCATCCCATATCGAGGATTCCGGTAAATAGGAATTTGTGGTCGTATGCAGAACACACCAAATAGCAATCAATTTGCTGTTGGGCATAGTGGTATGCCATAAGTTGTCGCTGTTTGTTCTATTTATGGACTAGTGAAATTAGTTCTCAACTGAGTACCGGGAGAAAACTTACTTGTACTTACTAGTACTATATTACAAGATAGTAGATTGTAGATGCTCTCACTTGGGAAAACTCTTCTATCATTCAGATGAGAAATTCTGCGTTTAACTCAAAGTTTCATGAATGAAACTCTGTTTCTTCCAGTGACGCGCTTAGATTTATATATAAATCATCGTCGAACTGTCACATTTGACTGTTTACAAAGACTACCCAGATTACTTGTCAACTAGTTTAGTAGATTCTATCATTATTACCAAACAAGAGCCCTAGCATACTATTTATCCTAGCTAGCTACTGTTCTACCACATTATTTGTTTTCTTTTGTCTGTCTTATGGGAAATACTTTTCGGCGACTGCAATTGCACCAGTGTTAAGGGAAAACCCCTAGAAAATCGTAACTATCACCGCCATGAAAGTGTCTTTAAGACATTTAATGTTTTCGAATATTCTACTCCTTAACCTTTTCATTCTTAAATTCCTTGACTCAGATATTCCAAGAGTAAGTTAACATACAATACAAATAAAAATAAGAAGCTCAGTTTCTCCTCGAAATTACATGCCTAACACATTGAGCGTGGATATGATAAAGTAACCGCAACTATTTAGATTTTTTGAAAGTTACTATTGCCTGTTCAACGACTCGGAAAACGTACAACCGTAATACACCTGCTCATATTTCAGCACGCTTTTGTAGTCCTATCATAATAAGCTACGTGCAATGGGTCTTATCTTACCGGATTATAGTCGCAAACGATTAATATCGCTTGATACCATCATCATTTTGGAATATATTATGCATCACAGAATATTGTATATGTCATAGATTAAGTACACTAGAGTGCTATTGAAATGGAACTCGCAGTCCCTAATAGCTTATGTACTTTGAAAAATTTGCATACTTCTATGGTGTTATATATTGGAACAAAATTCCGTATATGAAACAGTTCTTCTAATTCCTAACAAGACATTCTAAGGCAGCCGTTTCTCGTGTAATCGGGGATGTTGTCTGAGACTGAGAATAATTACTTAATAATACACTATACAACAGCCGGATATTAACTATTCCTTCAGATCTGAATTGCAATTAGAAACAAATTTGAATAGGGTAAATCTTGTTTATTAACTATTCACTTTGCTTATCTTCCAAGGAGACGTTGTATTAATCTTGGCTCCGATAATGGGAATAACATATTTGATTTATACATACAGCGACTATAACAAATTAATTTTTGTTTTAAAATATATCATTACCCATCACGAGTCATACATTTTGTCCCATTTTAGCATACCTAAAAATTCTTCATATAAATGTTATCTCCTATCTTTCAAGTACATGCTATATCAATCAACCTGAAAGTTTTATACCTCCCACCTGTTATTATAAGCCAAGGATGTATTGTGATTTCAATTTTTTTAAATGAAAAAAAAAAGTTTTTTTGTACGTTTTATGCTATCTACATCAAGAAATAGTAATTTTAGTCGGACTGTCTGTCGGTCGGTCCGTTCCGTCGTTTTTTTTTTGTTAAATATGGACAAATCAGCCGTTGTTGGTCTAATAATAGCATAATAACGTCAATAGTCAACATCGTCATTATATACATCAATCTTCTTCGTTTGAAGGGGTTCATCTAAATATGCAATAAAATATATGGCATTCCACCAGCCGTCAGTCAAGAGCGTTATCGTGGTATGATAAGCGGCTTTTTGATTCATTCATTTTTCCGACCGTATGATTTCGAAAAAAGGTAATTTCGACTGGCCTCCGCGTTCACCTGATTTGACAACGCCGGACTTTTATCTGTGGGGTTACTTAAGGTCAAGGGTTTATAGCAACAAGCCAAACGCACTAGATGAACTTAAGGCCAACACAACACAAATAGCTGCCATATTGGCCGAAACATTGGCAGATACTATGAAAAATGCTCAAAAACGGGCACATTTTATTATTCGAACAAAAAGTTATGTAAAAAAATCCCCTTGAATTGAATTATATCATTCACTTGAACAGCAAATATTATGTGTATGCTCTACACTATGCATCAGAACGGCTATAGACATGCATGTTTTGTCTTTAGCTTAGACACGTCAGTACAGCCAGCCTGTCTAACTGTAGAAAGCAGTTGAATGGTATATACGTAACCTAGTCAAGGGTCTGATAGCAGCACCAATAGTCATCTCCAAGCGTCGCACACCATGATGCTGCCCATTAGAAACTTACGAAGGTAAAGGCCCTAATATTGCCTCCTAGCAACGACAGATATCCCTTACGACATCTGCCAACAAGAGTGATCTGATTTACAACAACATCCCTTGTTTTCCGTAAACACTATTTACGATGTACCGTTATCTCGGCTCATTCACGTCAGAAGCTGACAACAGATTTTGAGTGTATACTCTCCACTGTGCATCAGACCTGCTATAGACATGCATGTTTCGTCGAGCCTAGACTCGTCAGTATAGCCTGTCGGAGACAAGCATTCACGAAAATGTTATATGCATATGTATTTGTACCAAATGGAATACACAAAATTGCAAACTTGGCTTAGCATTATCATAATTTCAGCATCAACTTGTCCCAACTCAAATTTATTTTGCACCTGACGTTATGCCGTTAAGCTTCTAATCCAGAGTTTCAAACCTTCAAAGATGTGCTGAACTTTACGTCTGTGTGCATGGTAGAATTCGCTACTCTTGAGTATAGGGACATAAAAGGTATTCAGAAATTATTGAAGCTTAGCCCATTTACGACGAAAGCAAATATTCTCATTATACGACTATACGATGTTAGTAGTGTAATTCCAATTTTCAAATATAGCTTCAGGACATTCATTTGCAAACAAGTATGGCGATATTGGTTTGTTTAAACACTGCTATTACATATAGTTGTGTACGTAAATGTATAACGGAGAGTAGCAGAATACTTGAGTTAATTCACATCATAATGTGACAAAGCCAAATTATGAAAAAGTATCTGCCGAACGAATATGCCACAGACGTTTCAATGGGTGCCAAACGTTTGTAATACTTGTAGATTAGTCGAACTCCAAAGAGAAAAATTTATCGCCGGTCGGGATCGAACCTGCATCTCCTGAATTCTAAATAGCTTAACTATTGTTGCAACAGTAAACCATGCAGAAACTTTGTGAATATACCATATGAAAAATACATAGCTTCGCGCAATTTCAACCTTCACCTTTATGACTTGTGAATAGCTCGAATTTAGGTTATAAATGTAGTGGCAGTAACTGATTCCATATACTCGTACGAATTCGCCAAGATGCTGTCATATTATTCTATCAGCCCTTATTATAGGAGCATACCTTTGTCCTGCTTCCGTAAGCACTTCAAGCAGTTGCTGTTGCACTAGCTCTTGTACTTGATACTTTTGTTATTTATTCTTCAATTCCTACTTCATCCATTTTCTTGATATTTATGTGACCTTGGTATGATTACCTTTTTTGTAGTTTCACTGTGCGTTTAAAAATTGTTTATTATCCATCAAATGTATATGTAGCTCTTGTGGTTAAGTGTAAAGGTAGCTGTTTTGCTAAACCATGCCACAATCGAGCTGCACTCTCCACACCATCCACATGCATTATTATTATTATCATTATTGTTGTTCCTATGCCAGATTCCAACACACTCTGTAAGTAGACTGCATTGCGTGGCATTGGGGAGAATTTCAATATTTGAGTAATCGTTAATTAATATTTTCATAACTTGCAAACAAATCGATTCTTGGTTAAACATTTACTGATCCACTACCATTGCTGAGCCAAGTGAGAACGTTGTCGCTTTCAGAGAAGACTGAAAGATTATGTATTGGATTAATCCCGTAAAAAAAGATACAGAAAGGATTCATAATTAGAAAAAAATTATCCTTTTTTCTCCTCATTATCAGTTTCTCTCATAAATGGTAGTTAATTCCATAAATAACGTTTCATAAGTTCATATACTTTGATTACCACCTCAGATACTGTAAAAATATTCCTATGAACAAAATATAAATTTATGTTTATTAGGTCTACAAATCTTGTCGAAAATGACCTTAGTACTCTTGTAAATTCTCGTTATATGATGTTTCAACATTATTATGTAATAGCTAAGCTGAAGAGATAACTTGAACTCTGTGAAGAATAATTATCTAACGTCGTTTGCAGCTCTTTTTGTAGATCCAGTAGTTTTCAAATTCCAGGTTGAGGCGAATTCGCTGCAATTTTCATATAGATCGTAAAAGCATTACAAATATCAAACTCAAATTTTTGGAGCTTACTTCATTATATTTCATATTTCTAACCTTCTTTTGTACTGCTTATTTTCTGCTTGGCATAACAAAGCTTTTAACAGAATTGCTTTACAAACCTCCTAATATTATCTCTCAACATTCGCTGACTCAGTATAATGACTGAATGTTTGTCTCTGGAACAAGATAGGCAAGCAGCAGATGTTGAATAAGTAGTTCACATCAGTTTCCCTCAAGTAATCAAATAATAAGCCTTGTGTACTTGATGATAAAGAAAATAGAAACGGGCTGAGGTACAGCACATTATGTTCTCGGTTATTCATGTTGTACGGATACCAATAACAATGCGAACAGAATATAGATATAAAGTTACTAAGTACGTGTAACGGAATTTATGGTTCAACCTAATTAATAGATACTTATATCCAGTCCCATTACTTTATTTAAAAAATGGCAGCCTCAAAGTATAAATTCAAATTTTATATACGTTAAGTTGCTTTAAACTGCATCGCGAACGGGTATGAAATGCCGGTAGCCGGTGCCACAATAGCGACATCTGGAGTGTCGACCTGTCATTGCTAGTTTTTAATTTATATCCTGAAAAATCTAGATCATCAAACATCTGACACAAAAGTGAACGATGAACAGAAATAATCTCAGGTATGTAGATGATACTATAAGTTTAAGCGATAATCTGCAAGATAGATAGCATCTGATGCTATCTGCTGAACTGTGTCAGTTAAGTAGAAGAATATATAATGGAAAATGAATATAAATGAGAGATTAAAACCACATTCATGATCTTAAGCCAAAACTCATACCATGATGCATGATTGCACCTCTATTGACAGCCAATTGAAAGTGCATTTTTTTAAATATTATGTCTGTCACGGAGCAGATGGACCCTCATGAAGAAACCAGACTTAGAATTGAACTGGCTCGTTCAACCTTCATAAAGATGAAATTAAGGAGTAATAACTAATAGCAGCTCAGTCTATTAGATACTGCTTCTAACAGCAATAATCACCGGAAGTGTTGCAAACAGGAAATTTACGCTATGTCTGTACGTGTGTCTGTCTTGTCTGTTCGTACAGTAACGCTAGGCCCTTCTATAACTCGGAAAGTATCATTAATATTTTGATAAACCTATTACTACTAACTAAGATAGAATTATCATCAAAATATTGGACAAAATTTTTGGTGCATAGAAAAATTGGGGCAGTCGAAAATTTTCTTCAATAAAATACTTTCCCGCTTATTGGTCTGAAAAGTAAAAGTGGTGTAAAATAGGTTGACTGTATTTCACGTACAGCGGTATCACTTTGTTGACGATTTTGGTCAGATTTTAGAACTATTGTTCCACTCAGAGTACATGCTGCAAATAATCAATAGTATGAAGTTTTACCATACTCGTTAGTTGAAATTATAATGTGTTGAGCTACTTCGATAGTTTTGTAATAGACAATGACCTACTTAGCCTTAAGTCAACCTGAATGAATGAATCTTATTCGAATTTTGAGAGCTACTGGTAGCCCGCCATCGACGGTTTGGCGACCACAGGACTAATGAAACAGAGAGGCCTGGTAATACAAAGCCCGGAGGTGATCGCTATACAGCCAAATAGTTGAATGATGCAAATGGCTGCTATTTTTCAGAGTAGTTGAGAGGAGGTCCAGGCACCATCAAAACCAATTTTTTCAATGCCAGAAATTATTGCAAGTAGGTTCAGGTTGTGCTTCCTAATTGATTAATTTCTTTTATTAAATGAAAAAATGATAGCAAACTTAATGCTTTATTTTAAAATTTCCAAAGTTCTACTATTTCTACAATTGTTTTGTATCTTCATGGCGCAGTCTCAAAATGAGCTTATTAACTTCTACGCGTTCCAAACTAGTGGAAAACGGCTGTGGCAATGCCAAGAAATGCATAACTTCTGAACCAGGAAACGAATTTCTGGTTTTCAACATGGAATCTTTTCTGGAAAGTACGTATTTCGATTGCAATGAATTAAATTTGAAAATATAATTTTATTTAGTGAAAAAAACAACACTAGTACTGTAAGCAAGGTTTCTCAGATAACACCACTTTCGGACATTTCAGTAATTTTGAATGCTGCCAAAATATTTAGTTATTCATATAGAATACGTTTTTCACATTACATATCAAAAAACTAATTGTCAATATCTGAGCATGCGTTTCTCCAAGAATTGTTATGAAAAATAATAATTCAATGCATTTTATATTTTGATTTCATAATAAAGACATAAAAGACTACTGCGTGTTGTGTTTTCAAACATTTACTCAACAATTTTTTACTATTCAATGTACTTTCCACATTTAATTAAATTATAAATTTACATCAACTTATTTGGTCGAAAATAGTCATCAATCACCTTTAGAACTCCATAGATTACGATCATTATGGAATTATGGAACCAGGGACCTCGATTTTTATGGAAATTTGCGAAATATTAGATATTTTGATCATGTTTTTCCGATTTTTGACCAATTTGCAGTGTAACCAATTTCGACAATCTAACAGTGAATTCAATACCTCGTTCAAAATTGTTCATCTAATTGAAACTTTGAGAACGAATTCAACAGTATCAAGCTTAACGATGCATGAGTTCCAATGAGGAGGCCCACTACACGAAAAGGAAAATAGCTGCGTCATGTTTTACAGATGCGACTAATTCCTGCAGGCCTAACCGTCCATCAAAAATTGCCATCATAAATCAATCTGGGTGGTTTTGACGTGAGGAAAATAAAAATAACATGCATTATGTGTTCCCGATTCGTTGAAAAATGCCGTTTTTCATTCGCATTATTTTAGGCTGAAACGTTCCAATGTACTCGTATATAGAAAGATCAAAGGATGAAAGAATGTCTTCCGTGACAGAATATGAAAAGAAAAGGTTCTATGCAAGACAGTCAAAAATAAAAATCAAGACGAAATTTACTGGAAATCGATGTATCTTCTAGCTAACTGAAATATGCATGCTCAAAAAATATCTATAAGGGCCGTTAGCGAGAAACATATGCGATTGTGAGGATGATATTACATTTTTTTTACATGAAGCGCGAGCATTGCACTGTGAAATACATGAATTCCAGTAAATTATATATGAAACAGTCCTCAGCTAAGTTTTCTATTAAAAACTTTGAAATTGAGTTTGACGAAGTTTTATGACTTCCAAATATCAATAATATAAAATCTACGTTGGAGAAAGTTATTGCTTCTTCCTCATATCATTTGATTCCCAAATTTATTTTCACTCATTCTCATTTTATACTACTACAGCTAAAGCCCTTTTCCCACTTAACGTAATGGTTCTCGTATTTTTAGTATGTTAATATTCAATTTTGAATTGTCAATTAACAGTTATGATAACTGAAAGTGACATAAGATATCGCACCAAGTTGACGCACTGAAGAGACTAATTATCAGGACCATATAAAACAATGTAATTAATAAAGACTTAAAAAATCCAACTATCGTCATTACTGCAATATCAAGTTTAATCATTAATAATTGGCCGATAAATTATAAATAGAGTTGGTTTCTTCTGCAAAGATTGAAAAACATAATGTACACATAGCATTCAAGGTATTAAGAAGCTGTCGTAATTCTCTGACGCTCATATTATTGGACATTCCATTCTACAGGTTGTCACCTGTTTGTATTAAAATTCAGGAATTATCCATGAAAATCGTATATACAGGCGCAACTTCCGATCAATTTCTTATAATTGCTTATAGTCATGTGTGCTCTCACTTAATCTCATTCAATTTGTGATTGGATATTTTTTTATACTTTTCATTTAAGGTTCAACCAAACCCGTTTGACGTCAGTCGTTCTGAAACTAATGCCACCATTAACGCACCATGCTATTTTTAACACACGTCTCAGTACGTGATTGCAGCAGCAGAGCGTATATCCAACAATGTACTTCCTACTCACTTAATTAAATTAAACTCCCTGGGGCAATTAATTTATAGACGAGCCGACCCCTTCTGCATCGATGTTAGGTGATATGATGTAGTCTCACGTTCTAGACCACAAGTGTGTTCCTATCTCTGTTACGGACTAATTATTAACCAGTCTGTCTTCCATTTAGCCAGTTTTACCCGAAAGTATCAGGAGGTTTAATTAGAGGAAATAATAGTAATTGATATGCGCGTCTTGTGTTTCACACGTATATCAGTTATATCTATAGTGAAATGACATGCAATAACCAATTAGCGTGCAGGGAAATGGTTGGGACTGGCCACACTATGGAGCGAAGCACCTAAGGAAACAAACATCCACCCATGAATCCATATGCAGACCAAACAAACAAGTTCATCACTCTTGGCAGCTGTCGATAACAGTTCGTAGTATAACTAGAGAGATGTGATATAGTAGAGAATTGGTCTGATCCATATGGGCTTTCGGTTAATGGCCAGGATTTCTGCATTTCACCACTTTTCGACTATTTTCTTACGTATATTTGTATCAAAATAAATACCAATTTAAAAGTTAAGGACTTCACCACTTATTCACTATTTTACTGCAAAATTTGACTTTTCTAGTTTTCCATCAATATTCCTGACTTAGTGAGATCCAAATAGTTATATACAATTGTAAACTCCTCATTCATAAATAGAGAATAAATCTTGACAAAACTACTTGATAGAGAAATTTGAATCATAATTTATTTAAGATATTACGTTTTCTGAATGTTTCATTCCTGTTGATCTGTTGTTTAGTTGTCAGTTTAGTCGCCTATTCCTTATCCTTCTCTAACTCTAAAAGTATCGATCTGATTTCAATCAATTTTTTACGGTTGATTGATACTGTCACATAGATAAAAAACTTCTAGGCCATTTCATTTAGTTTTACGACAGAATGAATATAGTGATATAGTATACCGTTCGAAAATCTCATTCTTCGATATAATGGAACTATAATTTTATGAATTCCTCCCATTAATGAAATATAAACAATAGATACCTCTTTTCTTCACATTTCTGCGAATTCATTTACGAACAATATTCCTCTTATTAGTCAATAATGAAACATATTGGGAAGGTTTGCAATACAGAAAAAAATATATAAGCAGAAGAAACTATGATAGGTATCTCGAGATTTTCTTTTAAATGACTTCATTCATATATTCGAATACAGTTACCTGGGGTCATAAAACGTAGAAAAATTATAGTGTCATCTCAAATTAGAATATTTTCATGATCACCATACTTCCCTCATTATTTGTTTTTTGTTTGGTATAGCATCCATAGCATTTTGAGGGTCCTTATATGTTACTACAGTACACGCTTGTTGAGTGTTCATTTGAAGATATAGTTCACAAATAAAAATGATTTCTAAAAAAATCTCCCTTTCCCATCTCTGTCACGATTACACATGACAGTGTCAATTGGCCTTGAGGTTTATTGAAAAATAAGACATGCAAAACGTAACTGAAATCTCACTCGATCGCTAGGAAATATTGGAGTGTTTTCTTGAAGCATTATCGAGACAAGGTTAATTTCAGCAGCCAGCTCAAGGTTTACATTTTCGTTTACGAGAAACGATCAAAATTTCATAAGGTATATTTTAGTATTTTTGAGTTAAATTAATTGCATTTACGAGTAAAACTATTTATTGAAACACATTAATTCTTCGACATTCAAATAACTATTGGGAGGTCATTGATCGAATGGCCCTATGTGGAAGCCACCACTGAGGTCGGATGGTTGGATTATTCATAAGCTGTCAAACATATTAAACATATTCATTGCGTTTTGAGGTCTAATAACTCTGTGAACGACCATTTCTAATAAATACAGCTGTTAGAAGTTAATATAACGTCTTTTACCAGCGCAAACAAATCCTTCTCCTTAATTTTGTGACAATTACGCCGCAACCACTGCGCCTATTCTTGAAATCGATATAGATTTACAGGCCTTGCTAACATACTAGTAACTTAGTGTCAAGGTTTAATCAATATTCGGATGTTTTTCTGAGTTACGGAGGTGCCACGGATTACCGCACACACTGACTAACAAACAGGCAGACGACAGACAGGTAGACCGACGGAAATGAGTTAAGGGAAATTGTATCTTAAAATATGGAGAAACCAGCATATCTCGAATTCGAAATGTTTCATGGGTAGTGAAAACGATTATATCGTCCATTACCTATTCCAGACTGCACGGTGAAGCTTTTATATGTACATGGAAGCGTGGATGGCCCAAACTAAATTGGTTTTATTCGATCTGATTTGACTGTGTGCTTAGGACACTTGAATAGCTGCAAAGCCAATTATCGTCGAGAGCGCAGTGCATGACAAAACATCAATACGAAAATTGAAAAAAGGCGGAAAAAAGTTAAAGGGGAGACATGGTAGGACGGACAAAAGAGGATTTTACTCATTCAGTCGATATCTGACCATCAATTGAAACGGGGCTTTATGGAGGTCTTTTGCTGTCGGTAGAGCAGGCAAAAATTGAAATCAGCTTATAAATAAGAGCTCTATTCATTCGAAGACTTCTTGTACCTTTTTACCTCCCAATTAATTTGTCATCTGGTATATTGAGTGGTTGATGTCTTATTATTATTTGTACAGCGAAAATAGGTATACGTTTTGGCAAACAAAAATTCAGTAAGAGCTAATTCACCTAAACACTTGTCAGATGCCAATCTTTTAGTAAGTAACAACAATAGGGCAAGCCTACTCCCTAGATACCACTGAGCACATATTTTATATATCGTGGAAGTATTGAATATTTTGTAGATATTCACCAATGAGCTTGGAATTTAAAGATAATAATAATGGGAAAATGGATATTATGCATTTGACGGTATCCAACCTCTTAAAAAATTGATTATTATTTAAATCCCAATTTTCTATTAATTTTCCATTTCATTCCAAAATCCTCAATCCATTTATAAACAGGATGTAGATAAACAGAGTGGAAAAACTGGAAAAATAATTGAAACACTTAAAAAATGTTCAAAAAAGCTAATAGACCTACTACTGTTGAGACTGTGACTGCATGACTGAGGATTTTTGTAGGAGTAGAGCAAATTATATATTTTTAGATTATATATCAAACTCACATAATATTACCGAGTGCTCAGTTCAAAAGCTTAAATCCAATTTTAGGAAATACTGATACCGATCAATATCCATTCTACATGTATCACCGTTTATCAATGTTTTGTGTTTTGACATTATTTGCAGTTGGGGTTAGCATATATATATATATATAAATATTATTTTATTCCAAATATATTGGGTCTTAAAGAACATATATGAACAATATATTAATAAGAAGGGAAGTTAATTTTAACCTGTAATAATCATATCAATATCAATTTTTGGAAATAATTATTAAAAATTACAATATAATAATTGATAACTGTTGTTTTTTGCGATGATGGGGTTAGGCGGTAGGTAAGTAAAAAAACTTTGGGACTATTTGACTTATTTTGATTTGTCCAATATATTTCATGAAAAGTGTCCGATGATGGAATCGGACAGTTAAAATACGGAAAAATTACAATTAATCATGATTTGAAATTACTAAAATAAACTTTAGTAAGTAGTACACAAAGATCAAATAAATATCATAGTTACTGTCGTAGTTAGTTTAGTTGTGTATAAAAATTGAATGTGAGAGCATTTGGTATTCTTTCTTAGGATTACGACTTTGCCTCTCAAATTGCAGCTACAGAATTGAAAATGCTTGAACATTCCGTTGGATTCCAATGGAAGGTACAAGAAGCTCATGAAGATAGATACAGCAACTTACGTAACAACTATTTTTCCAGACAAAACATATTGTGAATCATCGTCGCACTGTCAGATTTGATTATTTATAAATGCTACCCAGGTTACTTGTCAGCTAATTAAGTAGGTCCTATTACAAAACTACAATACTCGAATCTAGCATAGTGTTTATCCTATCTAGCTATTATTCTAATAGATTCTTTTTCTTTCTTTGTTTGTCTTAGTGGAAATATTTTTTGGCGCCTGAATTTGTGCTAGTGTAGGAAAATATCTAGAATATCATCTGGTATATGATTATCTCCAACAATGAGTTTCTGACAGTCCCATAACTGTTTTACTATGATACCTGGAACGGGTACCCCAAACGGCAGTTTTGGGGGGCGCCCAAATCTTAATATCAGCTGTATCTGCATAACCTGTAAATCGCCTCTAGAATATAATAGCAATTGTAACTGAAGTCGAGGGTCAAACATAAACTGCTGCTCATAGTTATCGTTACAAGCAAATTTTTCAGCCAACTTTGTTACTGTGTAACTCCTAAGATACTGACAGGATTTAAAAAAGCAGATCAGATTGCGAAAAGTATTTCTATCGACTTTTGATATCATAACAACAACTTCTTGATACAGGGTAAAACACAAAGTCTTGCATTTTGAAAAAAAATCACTGGCTCCCGATTTTGTAACAAGACCACGATGATATTGAGCATACCTCGGAATGTTTTTGGGATTTTGGGAATATCTACTATGGTTTCCAAAAAAAAGTGTTCGAAAATCATCAATTTTCCGTTCTACACCAATTTTTCCTGTTTTATAAAGTACATCAATTAATTAAGTATTTGCTAATTCGCTAACTTCTATTCTTCTCTCGAGAGATGTTTCAGAGATATTGTTTTACTATTTGCAGATAATTTTGGGGCCGAATTTGTTTTAGTCGACCACTTGCTTAGGAAAACAATATCAATCGAATCATTTGGCTTGCAACGTCGCCGAATATCAAACCAATAGGGCATGTGTCGAGCAACCTTGAGTTACGTTTGAATCAGGAAGGAAATGAATATGAAAATTTGCAAGAATTGTTAGATGCAATGGTGTGAATGGGAAGCTATTCCCCAAAACGTGATAGCCAAACTTGTGGATTCTATGCCCGAAAGAGTTGGGGACGTCATTTGAAACAAAGGCGGCTCAATAAGGGGACCGAACGATAATCCAATCAATATTCTACAAAGACCCACTCCAGACTATTTGTTCTCATTTTTCACATTGTGAACAAAGAACTGACTTTATTGTTTTAAGTTCTTGATAAACCATTGTGTCTTCAGGACGAGTTCTTTATTTCAAAAGGAGAAGGATAGATGTTAGAAACGACTAAATTGATTGATGAATCTTAAAAACAGAGGAAATTGCTGTAGAACGGAAAATTCCAATTTTTCGAATTTATACTTTTTGTCCAAAACTATAGAAAATATTCTAAAAATTCCAAGAACGTCCCAAGATCCATATCGATTAAATGTTATGTCCAAAAAATATCACTGTGGTCTTCCTACAAAATAGGGAGTTAGTGAATGTTTTCCAAAATGCATGACTTCTGAACATCTACCATGAAAATATCTAGAAAAGGGACAGATAAGCTAAACTCCTCCGATGTTATAGACTGTGGAGGTCAGGCGCATCGACTAGACGTATTACTCGCTTCTGCATTGTTCCTAGAAGCTTTAGGGAGTGCTTTGGGGCGCATCCCCATGCATTGGAGCAGTACTCCAGCGATGTTCTGATCTGGCCTTTGTATGATAGCTGTAACTGTTCCGGAGAATATAATTTCCTGGAACGAACTAGCATCACGTTTTTACATAGATTACGTTACTCAAATTTAGATATGAACCATTTATTTCTTGGGAAAAAACAAAATTGAATTAAATTGTTGGTCAAAAATCTTGGGGGGGGGGCTTGTATACGCCTGTGTTCCAGCGGTATAATGCCTGTGACATATACCTATGATGAATTATCATGTATTCCGTGAGACCGCATTTTATATTTATGGTCGGGCATAAAATAAATATTCGTTTTGGGATCATGCGGTCTGTTGCCGTATTGTGGATTTAGCATCGGTTGTTTTTAACATCTGTCATTTTAAATCAGATCCGAAGAGTCAAAATTATGCTCTCTATGTGTGTGTCGTTATGATTTTTATAGAAACATAATTTTTATGATGAATATTGGTTGTATTGTTGAGAAAAGGGAGAACGCAAAAATTAAAAAAAAAGAAAATATTAACGATTCTTTCAGATACCTGTATATTGGAAAATAATAGTTAACAACCATGATGCACACTATCATTGCGATGGAATAAGGCATTACCGTGAAACTGGTTCTTAGATGATTAGTTGAATATCCTGAACCACGAGTACCAATTATTTTTCAAACGGATATCACCGATCATTTTTGTACCTATGTTTTCACGAGTCCAAGTGACATTGATTGTTTATCTGTTGAATCTCAAAACTGCAGGGGCCAAACAATTTCGATTATCAGATTTTTCAAATTTCTAAGTTTCATTCTGCTGGGTATCGCTTCGGCGTTCTTTTATCCTCATTTACAAATGGACCGGCACTCATCACTGTTCCAGTGACTAATCACGAAAACATGTATTTACTGATGTAACCTCTAAAACGTCATCTGTTTCTTCTTATATTCTATACTGGCGACAATAAGCCTGACAAAGAAGTCGCATGCTGATCTGCGAATCGTGGAAGGGCGCTCTATACTTGAATCATCTTCTATCAAGCATCTGGAAATTATTATCAACAACTACATGACAAGATACGATCATGTTACCGCTAGGTCATCATACCAGAAGCTGGAGGTACTCTTCCGCTTCATAAAATTGTATTATCCAGAACAGATGCTGCTATTCTACAAGGTGCAGATGCAACAATCACTAGAATCCTGCTCGCATTTGTGGGGATGCGCTAAGAAACACTATTTGAAGTTTCTTGACACAATCCAGAAACGAGCAATCCGTCTAGTAGATGAGCTTGACCTCACAAAGGACCTCCATAGTCTTAAACGTCTAAGGTATCTAGCTTATCTGTCCATTCTCAAGATATTATCATGGCAGATATTCAACCAAGATATCAAATACCAGAGGAGCCCAATGGGCTCATACTCACCATGTTGAGCTTACAACGCCTCTCAATAACCATTTCCAAAAGTGTTTTTTTTTTGAGAGCCTAGGCATTAGAAAATAAGCTCTCGGTTACAATCTACAGCGTGAGGTCAATGAGACATTTATCCTCTTGTAGCGGATATGAAGCGCGATAGGTTTTCTGACTTTGCTTGAGGACATATATGAATCGAAGACTATTCCTACTTATCAGCACTTCTGCTAGTCGTGCTGCTCTACATTGGCATTTCCACTAGGCATCTTGGCCATTTTTCGAAACGCCCCGGAAGAGTTTCTTTCAGGCTAAATTCTGATCTGCAGACATTCTTTGCTTGACCGATGGAAGTCAGGATAAGCATTTTCTTCTTGCCTAATGAGAAGGGACGTATTTCTGTAAGATAGTCTTCTATAAAGTACTTAAATAATTATATCAGAGAATGTTAAAATTTTTGCTGTTGGATTAACAAAGCATACACTTAGTTTGATTTGTTTCTGTATTCTGTGGTTATTAGACGTCGTCTAAATACGTGAGTACAAAAAGCAAAAAACAAAATGTGTTGCATAGCGAGATTCCACGATGTTATCAGACAAAACATTTAGGAAGCAGACCCGTTTTAATTATGTAAGCACGCGCAAAACTAATTAGTTAAATATCAGCACTACAAATGAGAATACGCAAAGGAAGTGGTTCCGCGGTATTTCGGTAATTGAAATAGAATTTCAGACACTATATCATATTGTTGTACAATTAATGATTCAAGAAATTTTACCATGTAAGGATAAGTATTCACAATGAACGGGATAGCATAACAATCAGACCCTATTGCTCACCGTTCATATACATAAATGTTTGGGTTTCCTTATTCTAAGCTCTATAGATTTCAAACTGTCGGAACCTTTCACGTATTAGTAAACTTGTCTTCAACAATAGTCTTTCATGAAGAAGGAAAAAAACAACCTCTGCTCGCTGTTGCTGTTCACATGAAACGTACTAAGCCAAAAACTTGATGCCAGTCTTACAAAAAGGAGCTGATAAAGTATGTTTTATGGATTGGTATTTACAAAACAGCAGTTTATATTCTAAAAGTGTTTGTTTGTTTAGCTTTTGAAGATATCAGGTTATTCATGTAATATGGGTAGAACAGCAATTTCCATGACAGAAAATCATATTGTTTAGCTTCAATAAACAAAATACTACTGTGTGACATGGAATGCTCTTAATTAATAAAGTTGTCCCGTTACATCTGTCATCCTAATTCGATGACACTTCAGTAAAGCACTCGACTGAGATACTTAGCGAAGAAATTCGCAATGCACAGGAAGCTTCCATTCATTTTAACTAATTACAACTTGTTAAGCATTCATAAGAACTTCTCTCCCTCTTACAAATTTCCCTTAACTTTACATACCTTTTTCTCAGCCAAATTAGCTCGGTACCTTTAGAAGGCATCTGAAAATGTAGGAATGCTTCTAGTGGTATCAATTGGGCTTATTTATCATATATTTTATACTTACTCAGATAGAAATACATGTAATAATGTTCTGCCTTTCATTTGTGAAGTTTTACTAAAATATAGTATCTATAGTATGCTTAAAATTTCATATAAGAGAATCTTAATTGGTCAAGTAAAATAATGCCTATATTCCGTATGAATGGATTACCTCAAATGTTTTCCTCGTGACAATGGCACATCTAATAATATTATTATGGTCTTTATTGCCAGTCGTGGATAAAATCATCAATCAATTAAGCAAAATGTTAAAATTGACATGCAAGTACCATGCCAAGAAGAAAGTGAAGCAGCACAGACGTCTCATCTATACTGTGGATGCCTCAAATAATAAATCGCTGAGCTGCTGTGCGAATGAATGTGAGTACTCCCTCCCGGCTGAAAGATCTGAAGAGATGCATAAGCATTTCCATTGCCTGTCATCATTTTCTACAGCTGGTGGCTTCTATATCAATAACCCTTCAACAGAATCTTAAAAAAAATGTAGATGTTAAAGATATCATCCTGGATATTACTTCGATTGACTTTGAAGTTGTCAGTCATTGAGAAGAGGTACTCTCCGTAAATGTAAGTATGAGTGTAGGTACCACAGATGACTAGATGAGGATTCACTTCCAGTATGTTTGGAAGACAGCCATACTGAGTGTTTGGTTTCTATTCTGTTTTCACTTCGCGATATCTTGGCGTATCTCGTCGAGTACCCCACACATCAAAACCAGTGGAGCACTTATCATGAAAATGGAGTATTAGGCGAGACGCTAAAAGTACACGATTGAGTTAGAGTAGTGACTGTATTCCTTCGAAATTAATTAAAGATCATTTCATCCATGAGACCTTCATTTCCTGGATTATAAATAACTGAAGAGGATCGTCAATATATAATTCATTCTCACCCTGTTCCTAATCCATAGGACTCCCAGGCAAATCAGAAAAGCGGCCTGAATACCATTTAGATTAATAATGAATCTTTCTTGGGAAATTCTCATTCTTCGGGAGCTTCATTGGAATTTCTGTTCACGCCATTTAACACCTTTGACAGTTCTGATATTCGAAAGGTGAAGTTCCGATGTTAATGCTCTAAGGGAACCGAAGTTAGTTGGTAATTATTAAGGATGTCAGCAATAGATTGTGTGACTTGTAGAAAAAGAACAGTATGTCCATCTGTTGCATAAAATATGCTGCCTCTACCTATTAATTGAGACACGGTAAATAAGTTCACATAAAATAGGTTATGCAGTTTTTAACATACCTCATATAATTTTTCATCGGAAATAAGCTATTGAAGGATTGTGGTAAGTTGTTTTGATTGCGAAGAAATGGACCTATGGAGTTGATTTTCATTTTTTATTAATCACTCCATTCACTCACTGATATATTGAATTTTTTGCCAACCCGTACATAAAATGAATTTTGGGCTCCAATTTTGATTAGTGAAATCAATTATTACGAAATAAAAAGACACCCGACACAATTCTGTTAGAAAATTGTGTTAGTAATACTTTTTTTATAGATATAGCCTCACGCAAAAGCATAAAGCCTATTGCGCTTCATTAGCGCTGCGAGAGGATAAATGTCTATTCACATTCACCTTAAAACGCTGTAGATTGCAACGGGATACAAAGTCTCCGATAGCTCATTCCACAACACACAGGTTTTCCAAAGGAACGACTTTTGGAAGAGACTCTTTCGGAGCGTTGTAAGGTCGAGCCTATATTGTACTGGCGAATATGAATATCTCAGTCACCCTTCTTCCAAATTTTAGACCAGGAGTCATCAATTAGTTTCTTTTGTACTCTTTACTTTTGCGGTCCGATTTTGGTTTCTACACTGAGAGTTAAAGCTAGGAACTGTGGCGTCTAGGGAGAAAACCTGAAGTGTTATAAACTCCTATAGAAACCACCTTCCATCTTATCGGACATTGATCCTGTCAACCTTGAAGAGCGAAAAACCTCTTCCCTGGGACTTTATCGCACCAAAAATCTGAAGAGCTAAAAAACCTTCTGATACAGCACCTCGGACGCGGTCCACACAAACTAGGTCAGCAGTCTCCTATTCTAGACTATTTAGGTCCTTTGTAAGGCCAGGTGTATCTACTACAGGTATTTGTCGTTCACGGATTGTGTCTAGAAGCGCGGTACCACCAATGCGAGCAGTCCTGGTCTGATCTGGGTCACGTAGAGTAGCAATAACTTCGCCAGGAAATACAGTTTTTTGGAGCGGAAGAGAACCCCCAGTTTTGGAAGGCCGACCTAGCAATGTCGTCAAGATGATCGTGCCATGACATGTTATTGTTGACGTTAATTCTCAGAAGCTTAATGGAAGATGATTCAAGTAATGATCATATGTATGATTCAACTAATTGTCCTTCTACGTCCATCTCATTCAGTCCCATCTGTCTCCAAATTTATAGGATCATAAGTCGTATAATATGCAGCAAATCGGTAACAGACTGTAAGCTCATCTTTGTCCTACGAGGAGGATGGGGAACAGTTTATGTAATTGTGAGTATCTGGTATTCGTATTCTTGTTAGTCGAGATCTACAGGCGTGGAGTGTCATTTTCCATTAAAAGTATTGCAATTTTTTTCACACAGCGCTGTATGTTGTAGTAACAATCCTTTTGTTGTCCTAATTCAATTGCTTTGTGCTATCATGGCTTTGTAACAGCTATTCAAGGATTGAATGCAGAAACGCGTATATTGCCGATCGCGCATGTAACAGGATTTCTGTATTCTTTTTTTGCTGTTTTAAATCACTTTAAGACTTAGTTAAAAAATCAGTCAAGGAGCCAATCTTTGGAAAGCTCCTAGTCCTTATATGCATTTTTCCGTTTTTCATATTGTTTGTTATCCATGATCAGAAGAAATCTTATTCAAAATTAAAATAAATCGCACAATGCTTGGATAATGCAAAGCTGTGTTACTTTTGAAAACTTCATCTCTACGTACAGAAAACCACTTATAACTTTTTTCTAATTATCGCAAAGTTATATAAATCAATTTATTTGATATTTCAAATACATTAATATTATTCTCAACTGAAAAAACCACCCGCAGGAAATCAATGGAAAAAGCTTTCAATTCAATGCCACTTAAAAGTTAATGATAATGGTTCTCAAAATTATGGAATAATACTATATGAGCACAAAATATTATAACGGTTTCTGAATATATCAATACAAATCTCTGAATATCGTTGAAGTATGCTTAGTGCGATATAACACAAAATTATCATACTTTGTACCCAGATCAACTTTTTCCAGAATAATGAGTAGTAGTCATTTTCAGTGTTTCAATAGATTTAAACCAAAAAGATTTTTATACTGCTTTTGTGCATGACACTTTTTTCGATAAACTGTTTTTCATTGTATCCAAATACATTGTATCAATATTGACATAGAATTTTAGATGCCTTGGAACAATAGCTAAAGCTGGTTTCAGGGGGATGATTTATGTACAGGTAGATTTAACAATATTCTTGAAGAGCAAATTTCATTAATTCGATTCTTTTTACAGGGATTTGGGAATCTGTCGGATACGCTAATTTCAGAGGCTTCATAATAATCGTACGGATATAAAAGTCGGTCCAAAGATACAAGAAAAGCTACGTCAACATCGGAACGGTGCTTGCTGAGATTACTCCATGAAAAAACATAGCACAGCCTACAGAAAATTAGATTCCTTGACATCTCAAATGTGGGCATACTCGCAGATTGTATTACAATTACAAATTTTTTGTTTCTATTCTAAGCGCAAAGCTCCTATTCCACTCTCATGCATTCTGATCCTTATTTGAGCATGTTATCTGGATGTAGCAAACAAGCGTGGATCGATCAACTTTTCATAACTACCCGTCATTTCAGTGACGTTTTCTGTCAACAAATATACATATCATCTATAGTTGCAGTACTTATTAGATCACTGGCAGGACATTGAAGAGCCGAATGCGAGCTGCCATTCCACCCAATCGATCTGTTTGGATTCACCCCACACACATCCTTTGTATTCTCTACATCCAACCGCTATTAAAGTCTGCCGTTACATCCCTAAAAGTGTTTTCTTAATAGGAGGGTAATTTGTTATAATTTTCAGAAAACAGATTCACTAAGCGTCAATCCAAATCTATTGTCGATAAGGAAAATAGAACCGAGCAGGTTGAGTCAGTATGTTGTAATTCTCTTGCAACTAGTTCAAAGTGTTCGTATTTATTCGACAAATGAATAAAGACTCAACAAACATACATATAGAATACAAGTGCAATCGCTTTATTGAAATAACACTGAAATGCAGCAGCAGTTATAGCAGTATAAAAATTAATTTGGGACTAAAAAGCAACCCCCTTGATTTGATAACTTTAATCAAATTTGGGTTTTTTTCGAATTAGATTAAACGATATTTACATTATGATAGTAGTCTTTAACCATGTAGTTCAAGCAACTACAGTTTCGATATTGATAAAATGTATGATGAACGCTACTGTTTTGTTTCTTGATATCAGTGCCTTGGTAACGAAGAGAAACACAAAATACAGTAAAACATTCCTATTCACCGGTTTTTATTTTCTTCAAATTCCCTATCATTTTTAAGCGCATTCAAAGCAAATCTTTTAGGGAAGCTTAAAAAATATACAACATTCATCATTGTATATGTATGGAGCTTTTGTTTTTTCAGGGCATTCTTAAAAAAAATCTGGAGGTCAAAATCTCTTCATGGATCAATCCGTCATAAGGGCACTAATGTCCTTCAAGGCAAATCTAAATCTACTGGACCATAGAATGATTCGCTACACGACATGATTAAACTTCATGTATCCCAGGATAGAGGCTGGTCGATAATATCCCTCGTATGAGCACTACATCTTAGACTGTAGATCCGGAGACAAAGAAATGTATCTCAAGCGGATTACAATGGAAAAGACATGATGTAGTGAAGGATCTGCATTGATGCATTGTACTGGATTCCATACGATATAGCGTACGCAGGACTTATGCTTATGGTATGCAACAACGAATACATATTTCCTTGTATGGTGTAATTCCGGACTCAAGTAAATAGCAAAATAAATGGTGTGCAGTTGGGTCCACTGGTATTTTACAAAATTATCAACAAATGACCTACACAAAATTTCTGAAGATTGAATACCCCTATAATATTGGTCAGATATAGGTGATAAAAAATCACCATAAATGAAGTTTGACAAGTTTTTAGTTTTTTATCACTACTCAATCGTCAATAAGCCCATCTTAGAAAATCCAGAGGGTCTGCTCCTTTAGAAACGTTGACTCATAATTCCAGAATCCATACTGTATTTTTTTTCTACTACAAAGATTTCTTTATAAATGAAAAGACGGACCAACCCTCACAGAGAGACGGGTCAATAGATATGTATGATAGGAACTACATACTCTAACCTAAACATGAAATGCTTAAAACATATATTGTCTCATAGAAGAATTCTTAGGCAATAAGGTGGGAAATAAAGGTCGTCATTCATGAAAATATGAAAATTTTGAAGTGAAATAAAAATAACGTCAACGTTAACCATTGACTCTACCTGTAATTTTTGGGACGTTGTAGATCGGAAATAAAACGGGTAGATAAAAATAACTTATATCTATCTGTCTATATAGAAATCGTTAGATGAAATGCAAATCAATAGTAGATAGCATTTTAAAATTTTCCAAAATTCCTAATCATTTTTTGCTTGTTATCTCTACAGGACTATAAAAAGAATATCCTGGCTGGAGGGGGAGGAGGAAGGAGAATTTGAAATTTGGTGCCTTCTTGAAAACCTGAAGAAAAAAAGCATACCTTATTGAAGGCCTCTGATAACTCGTATACTAGCCTCAAACTTGAAAAATTTTATATAATGTATCATTTCTGGGCTGTCTTCTGACACGGACCTCCCTCTTATGGAACCTGAATCTGTAACTCGTTGTGATTTGCTATTGGGTGGTTAAGATTTGTTTGGATTGTTACCAGTGGAAATATAGGTTTTTCTTTTTTTTGGGAGTAGCAACTACAGCGCAATTGAAAGATGGTGATTCAGCAAGCATCATTTTTATGTTCTCACAATAAAATTATAGCATTTCCATACTTTAATGCGTGGTTCTTATTATAAATAATTGGATCACTCTGCTTGGAACAACAGAACTTCCACTCCAAGACAGCGTCGGAACAAACAAAATTTCTCGATAAAGAACGTCGGCGTGCTTCATTTCCATAACCTAACCACTTTACTAGCCGATAGCAAAACACAATATTGCGAACCAACCTGAATCTATAAATAAATTTGCCTTGCAATGCAAATTGTATTCCTTTGACGCAAAAGATCTTTGCGCCCCTGACAGCTCATTTCCAAAGTAAATGAATATTTGGTTTACAAATTGCTTTTGCATAAGCGTTTTTTTTAAAACCTACACACTATAAAGCTATATAACGTATTAAATGATTTTAAAATTATATGGCCAAATTAGGGTCAAAGCGAATACGAAAGAGAAACCAGGTTTAGAAAGAATTGGAGCTAGCTTTCTGTTAACAATATATCCATTTAAAGTATTTCAGGAAATGCAATAAGTGATGAGCTTCATTAATACATTCTCAGCTTTTATGGCCATTGATGGTCGTAGGCCTATTTTTTGACTATTATACAATTGTATATACAGTTTGTGTCATTATAGCATCTTTTACATCATTTTGAGTTATCAAAACACTCGTTCGTTAGCATAAGTTTCAAGAAATCTTTCGCCCTATGTTAGTTAATTGATTGTTTGAAAATGAAAATAAGAGGACCTGATAATATTCCAATAAATATTGCTCCATCTATACTTTTCCTGAATGAAAATATGACATTTCAGCAGAATTAATGAGAAGCTAAGTTGCATTGGACAGATATTCAATTTAAACAGAAATGAAATGCCAGCAAAATAGTCACGAACAAGAAAAAAATGGACGGTTGTATATAGAAACTGTAAAGGTATGGTTTCTGTTTTTGACAAGACAATTGGATCTTTGATGTTGTTAGATAGAAGGCTATTATTAAAGGTTCCCTTTGTCTCAGTGAAGTGTGAAGGCTGAAATACCATAATATAGAAAGATGGATCCAGAGACATAAAAATCGATAGACATATCTGTTTATATCTAGCAACACGCCAACATTAAAATTCGCTAGTAGAGTAGTAAAACCGTACTTCCCTAAAAAACATGTGAATCCAGTTATATATATATATATATATATATATATATATATATATATATATGCATGTCTGTAGGAAATCTGATGCATAGTAAAGAGCATACACTCAATATCAGTTTTCAGATTCCGATATGGATGAGCCGAGACGACGAAGAAACGAAGAACAAATGCAGTCGCTGTAAATTAGTTCACCTTTGTTGTCAGACAGATGTAAGGGACATCTGTTGCCACTTCAGGGCAGTCAGGTGTTGGGACCTTTAAATTCGTAAGTTGGCAATGGACGTATGGACACTTGTTATTCTCTACAGTTAGACCGACAGGCTATACTGACGAGTCTAGGCTAAAGACGCAACAGGCTTGATCCATAGTGGAGAACATACACTTAATGTTATATAAGGTTATCTGTGGATCAATTATTTATCGTACAGTACTACCACAGTATGTTTTTTCCGATTGATAAGAAAGATGCAATCAATTCATTTTATTCTTTTAAATTAAAAGCCTTTACTACTCAAGCTCATAACCGATGTCTCCCTTGGTTCATTATATTTTTTACTAGTCACTAATTGAAATCAAAAGTAAAAGGGTGCTAAGCGAGAAATGAGAATAGACGGCAAATCTACTACATAAATTGATACCAACCACGTGTTTTAGGGGAGCACGAGATGGACGGCTCCACAGAATCCAGGCCAAAGGAGTAAATTTTCTTTTCACGATCCTAGTTACTGAGGGAATCAAGATTTATTTAGATCAACTGACTCCATGGCTTCAACAAATACTTTACACTGATTTATCACTGGACACTTGAAACCATTGCTCGGGCTGACTTAAAAAACAGCGAATATTATTGATGCTATATTTTGGGAAACTCTTCCAGTGGTAAAATATGAGATTATATTCTCATATAGAATATTTTTGCGGATACCGCAAGCGCAGGTAATCTGATAGGTAGAATCATACAAGGTGTTTGGCAGACGCAGAAGGTCGGCTTAACTGAAATTGCAAATAGGTGTGGTCATATGCTGCTCATTATACGCTTTGCGCTAACAATTTCAGCTACTAACTGAACCTAGAATATGCGTACAAGAAAATATCAAAGTTGGAATTAAGGCTGTAAGCAAAAAATAAAGAGACAAAATATTTTTTTAACTACACTCCCTATCGAATTTTTATATTGTATATCGGGTAAACTATTTAATCCACCTTAACTGGCGGACACTCGATATTACGATAATTAGATTAGAAAGAGTATTAATAAATTTTTTTTTGATTCAATTGGTCAATAAATTCGATTGCCTATGATCTCAAGATGCAAAATATACGACTTTCATGGCAAAAAAATAGTTTTTCCTCAATTCAATTTTAAAGAGTTACCTAACTTAGTGTGCTGTACTGTATTAATATTTATCACTGTAATAGAGTTTTAAAAATTTAAGGATAAAAGTCAAGCATTCACTATTTCTGACAAAGATTGTCCTAGCGATGGTATTCACCATCCACCATCGTTTGATGGACTGACGAACGATATAATTTCTTGTCCAAAAGAAATTTTATTACCCCAAAAAGTTGCTAATAGATTGATAAGGATTGGTTGAACGATGTGTAACGATATTCTGATATTCTTTATTTGCTTATTACTATACACCACCCCTTAAGAATATGAGCTCAAAGGGGATGCTGCTCTGAATTTTCAAAGATCAATGTTGGAGTCTGGTCACTACGTTGTTCAAATAACAGCGAGACAAGGAGACATTTTCCAACGGTTTTAAGCTGCATCAGTGTTATCTAATGTAACACGATAATGCGTCAGAAGAAGGCAAGATACCATGGGAAGCTAAACAATAAGCATTTTAGAAACAGTGAATGCCAAGTGTTCAACATTTTTTCAATGTAACTTCTAAAACTTATCCTTCATGAAATTGTTATCTTCTTTGTGGAATATAGAAACTTGCATTCAACTCCGTGTACACGTTTGCTGAACAGAACACATAGTAGTTTCTATATTAAATTAAAATAAGATTTCAAGAGGTATGTCAATGAAACTGCCTTTATTATAATGTTACAATTAATATGATGTTTACAGGTGCTTTATTTTCGCTGATAACTGTCGACAGCTGTATTCAGTTCACGGGTTTGTGATTTCTTTATGGCACGATACCGGATGGAGGAAATCAAGAAAAAGTTGCCAATAATTCGAGGACAATGAAGGATGATACAGAAAAAGGACGGTAGCTGTTTATTATAATGTTACAATTAATATGATGTTTACAGGTGCTTTATTTTCGCTGATAACTGTCGACAGCAGTATTCAGTTCACGGGTTTGTGATTTCTTTATGGCACGATACCGGATGGAGGAAATCAAGAAAAAGTTGCCAATAATTCGAGGACAATAAAGGATGATACAGAAAAAGGGCGGCGTAGCTGTTTATTTACTGATTGTGTCTTCATGTCTTTCACTCAGCCCTTCGCCTATCCGGAATTACCCACTGTGAGGGTGCTTTGAATTTGCTGGAAAGTAGAGTTGTTGATAACTGTCTACAGCTGTTGACACTACCTCAGTTACGAGCTTCGTTCTAACAGAGAGTCTTCTTGAGTGCCAGAATTCATGCAGATTTGCTAGGATACATGCACAAGGTTTTCATTTTAGTCAGTGTTGGCATGACTTCGAACTGATTGAAATTATCTATTGCTAATTCTTACCCATAAAACATAGGCTAAGGTAGTAAACAATTAAAACAGTTATTTCACTATATTTCAGTCTATTCTATTCTTATTAAAAACATCTGTGTGGTTCTTCGATAATATCGTTTACTCTCACTTTGGCTTGAGAGCATTTACGAAAAGATTGATTAGGTAAATTGCACATCGTGACCTTCATTAAAAGGTCTAGAAGGTTCGACACTAGGGAGTTACCAGATCTGACATAGTGTTATGTTTTTTTATATTTTTTTTTTAGTGATGATCTTTGGGGTTTGGGGTCGGCAAAAAGGGCCAAAGGTGGCCTACTTGCCAGGTTCTGCCTCCCCACTACTACTACTACTACTACTACTACTACTACTACAAATTGCTGGAATGATTCTAGAATCAAGAAATCTGAACGAATTCTAGAACTGTGTAAGCAGTTCAAATCCATACCAAAATATAGCTCATTCGCTGGTTTAACGCACTTCCGAAATTTGAATTAGAATTTTTTGAACGTCGCGTCGCGCAGACGAAAGTTTGAACCCATTATAAGCTTATGTTATAACGTAGTCATTCAGTTCAGTTTAGCGTCCAATATGTTGAAGCAGCACGCATTAGAGATTCGATTGATAAAAAAATCAGTGAGGTTATACTCTCATTCTTTTCTTTGACAAAGTGATTCGTGAAAATATTTTTCTGCTCGATTTTTTGCGTGTATATCTTAAAAATCTCTTCAGACATTTCTTGAAAATGAAGGAATGCTTATACAATACCACCCTTGGAATGCCTAGATGAAGAATATAATTATTACGGAGATTGTAGATGCTCTTACTTGGTGAAACTCTTCCATCATGTAAATAAAAAGTTGTGTAATTATCACACAGTTTGCAGTCTTATCATCTATATAATTATTACATTATGTATTCCACTATTTGTGCCTCAAAGGAAGGTTACTTGCAAAAGATGCGCTATATGACAGCAGAATGTTTATTTGCAAACCCTGTGGAAGTTTCAAAACTTTAAATTACGTTCACTAGAAACTCACTAAGAAATCGAGTGAGATTAAAAACTCAGTTTTGCTATTTAATAATTCGGTCAGCAGCCACTGCCATTTAGGATTTATTTTACTGAAAATCTATCCTGACCATAAGATATACAATATTTGGCGTCCACAGCCAAGAAATGCCTCTACCTTATAGAAAGATCGTTCAAGGGCTATCACAGTTCTACTGCTGCACTTCTGTTTCAGATCAACGTGAAACCAATTATTGAATTTGCTTGGACCTGTTTGGAACCCAACCCTACAGCGTCACCGGGATTTGTTAGAAAACATACAAACTGTCTGGCCAACACAGTCCGCACGACATTCAACATCCCAGCTATGGAGAAATGTTGAACATATTTAGAGTGACTAAGTTTTTTGATAGATGTCTATGAGGGGACCTGATTATTACGTACTGAGCATTTCGGTACCGATCTATCATCACTTTTCCACCTCAATGCCAACCACCTATGTGGCCATAACTTTAAATTGAAAATGGAAAAGATCAGGACTACATCTCGTCAGATCTTCTTTCCTAATAGACCATATAATTTGTTTCCTAACATAAATATTTCCTCAAAGCTGACCAATTTATTCATCATATTGCACCATTTGAAAGTCGCAAAGATATCTGCTTCCTGCATCCGGTTGATGAAAATATAAAATACGGATTCATTTAAAATTGAATCTGCCAATTAATGTTTACTGTACCCGGATTTACTTTATTTGTGTTTTTACCTGTCCGTACTCGAAATAATCGCATCTAGATAGCTGGAAGGTAATGCTGTTGACGGAACAAAAAAGGATGCTTAACGAGGAATAGGAGTGAACGGTAAATCCGCTATATGAATTGATCCTCCTTGGTGCCGGGAGGGACAAAAAATAAAACGGTCTGAAAAAGTCCAGGTCAGTGAAGTAACTTAATGTGTTCTCAAGGGTAATCAGGAGTATATTATCACTGGTTGGATGTTGATTCCTGTGCAATCAGTGACTAAAAACAAGATAAATGTATCTCAAGAGACGGTGACGTGCGCTTTAATAGATTTTTAGCGCTAAATTGAAGTTCAAATTGGTTCAACATTTCACTGGGTCTGTGCAAAGCCATTTTACTGTTGCGAAAATTTTAGTTCGAAATTCGAAACGTTCAGTGCGATGTTACAAAAATGTATGTACTATATTTCTAACTGATTTTAAGCTGCTTTATAATTTTCAGGATTTTGACTCCTGAATCAGTTTCCTAACCTACCTTCTTAGAAAATGCTTGCAAGCTAAAGTGATAATGAACGATATTATTGAATATCACAGAAATATATTCGTAATACGAATATGAAAGACCAGTTTATAGTTCACACACACATTTTTCTCATTATTTATTAACTTATAGGCTAAGATGAACATCAGAAAATTACCATTGCTTCAAAATCTTTCCAACACTGGCTAAGTCAATTCTAAAAGCATTAATGCATTGATTCTAGCAATTATAGGTAACGTTCTAATCTTCACAGACCTCTTGAATAGAACGAATCTCATGATTGAGGTAGTCGATAATTGTCAACGGTTATTGTCTTGTAAAATTAAAGCACCCTCACATCATTGGTTATTTCAGGGAGGCACTGTTTTCCTGCCTCATCCTTTGTTCTACCCGAGTCATTGGCAGAATTTTCTCAATTTCTTCTGTCCAGCGCACCGCAAGAAACTCATAAACTAACAACATCTATCTACAGCTTTCGATGAAATCAAAGCCACCTATTGAACAATCATGTTAAATTAACTTAGATCTCCGGGCAATTCTAAAGTAAACTAGCATGACTATAGTAACTTGTCTTCAAGTGATGCCATCCTAACATCGTACAAAACATAAGATGAAACTTCGAAATCAAAATAACTTTAACATTAACTGTTTCTCAGGTGAGCAGCTTATTTAAATTAAGATAAATATAAGAGATCGGCATGGCGAGGCAATGATGCATTTGTATGGTTATACATCGAAAATGTATAAAACTAACACAATGCTGTGAGAAAAAACATACCGCATTTCCAAAACAATAACAAAAATTCTCCCATTTGCTATCCAAGAACAAAGACCTGAAGAAAGTACATATGGTTAGGTTTGGAGACCATATAATGAAGATTTTTCCTTGAAGCATTCTCAAACCAACTAGCTCACTCCCTCTTACTTTCTCCAATTTTCTATGTGCCGAGTTTCCCAAACGTGTTCACTGTTCACGAGTGCTGATTTTGACGTTTCCTCGGTTATATTCACAATATTTGTGTTACTGTTCTGGTAGACTCCTCAGAAGAGCAAAATCCAAAAACGACCAAGGAAAAAAAGGATTTCTTACGCGCTTTGATTCCAAGTCTGGTATGTTTTTTAAAAGATCCACTAATGTAACATTTGCCATACATGCCAATATACCTAAATATTGAATTTTCTTTAGTAACACTTCAGTATTTCTACTAAGTATGAAAACAAAGAAAGAACCTGTTTTTGCAAAGACTGACTGTGTTTTAGATCATCCTCGTACAGATGCTACATGGAAATTACTGATTATGTTCGACAGTTCATTTTTAGTTGCAGATGAATGTTGTCTTCGAAATGATGATGTGACCATTGTTTTAAGATAATCATTACAGCAATGAAGGCTTTCCTAGAAAGCGTGTTTCTTTATCAAATTGACTGGTTCAATGCAAATAATGTAATTACACTATTCCCACACAAAAAATTCCAAACATCCTATGTATAAACTGCAGATACCTTTAGGACCCATTTATTTAAATTCATCGCATGATTGGATCGGAAATCACAAACACGTATATTGCATATTTTTGTTTGCAAAAGCTTTCGTCTAACACAAAACGACATTCCCGATATACTGGAAATACATTCGGGTAAGTATTTATTTCTTATGACCCCAGGTATAGCATTTACATAGACTTTATCACTGATTGTTTTTATGTGTCACTGGTTTACCCATGACAATTTAAACCCCAATATTATTGGCCGTATCGTTCTCATAAATTTTTTGTCGCCATTTGGCGTGGTCGAACGTGGGATCTACTTCCATTTGCACAATCCATTTTGTCCTAAAAAACCCTGGGATTTTTTGTGGGCTTGACGTGTATGCCTGCTAAATTGAGGGTTATCCTGTCGGTATTATAATATTCTCAGTTCCACCGGCACCGCTGTGGCCTGTATATATTTACATTTTTCGGATACGGCAGGCAACATATGCTTGAACATAGACGTAGCTGTCAGAAAAATACGCTATATTGGTCGTGACATCATCTATTAGTTGTGGTATGCAGACAAACAAGGAGCCAAGCAGACTGACGCGGTATTTTTTGTGCTAATAACATTTTTCTACAAATGTCGCGACAAGAGGCGCAGCTCATTGGTATCTTTAGGAAGTCAAATGGTCCTAACAGCTTAGACACTGCCTAACAGCGGGACATTTGACTTCGTAATAACGCTAGTGGGCAGCGCCACTTGTCACAACACTTGGAAAAATGTTACTATCACATCCTAACCTGGGATCGGTTTATACAAAAACCAATTATTCTCTACCGGCCGCAGAACTATACTAAAGAGTCTAGGATAGCCATGGATCATGCATATCAATTGTCTATAGAAGGACAGATGTATAGTGGAAAGTATCCACTTCCCACGCTATTAATGATATCGTTTTCAACATTCTGCGTTATAATGAAAACAGATTTTTACAAAATTCGTTCGTAGATTCTCAAACCAAACGTGTTGCATTCAAGTCTCTGAACGATTCCTGTAGAAGTGAGCAGAATTGTATTCAATACTTTTGATCCATCTAAGTCTCGATTGAATACAATCCCAATAATATTTTGCAGGAGATTTGTTGTTTTTGTCTATTTAAAATATAAACGAAAACTCAAGAAATATGAAAAATGAAGTACCACGGTAGGACTGGAGTGGTACCCAAACTTCGAAGAAGCTTGGTCGGAATATTGAAGTGGAGTGGAGGCGTAATGGAGTAATGGAGGCACTTTTTCAATACCTTTGAGGCCTCCTTTAAATAGCAAAGGGAAAGTAAATGCTAATAATGTGTAGCACGTCTTTAAAACGTAATAGCTATTCTGAATGATTTGAGAAAACCTATACATTTTGTGATCGATTTCCCACTGATGATAGTCTAGCGTTGCTGTTTGAATGTCATAAAATATTCCATGCATAAATCGTGAATATCTATAAACGAATTCAAAAACAGGTGCGTTTGTTTTCCATGGTCGATTATTTGTGTAGCTATATATGTATGGAGTATCAATTATAATTATGAATTCATCATTGGGAATGTAATATCTCAACTTACTCTTATATGTCGTTTGAGGAGATAAAAAAAATATAAATTACCAACTAGTGCTGGAGTCCCAGACTTTATCTATTTTAATGTATAACTGTGATTAGTGTCCTTATGACTTCCCACGCAATAATGTGGAGCAAACTTAATCATTTATACATACACAACACAGAAGAAATTCTGTTTCAAATATTGATCCATCTATAAATGCTTTTATAGCATAAGAATACGTGGAAAAACATGCAAAAATGAAGTTTAGACACCTTTTAAAGCATTGCTTTGCTATGTCGAACCTGTTATCTCGTAGTCTGAAAATTTAGTTTTTAAGAAATATCACTTTTCAAATTGCTTCACTGAAAACATACCGAATTTTGACTACTTTCATTGGATAATCTTTTTCAAAAAAACTGCGTGAAGATTCAGTTCTTTCTGCCAATAATTTTGCAAATGTCTAGAGTAACTATTGAAAACTTAATTTATAATAGAGCTATGAAAAAAATTTTTTTACCACAGACACACCTCTAGATGACGAACGTCATTTTGCCTCCATTATATCCGGCTATTCTAGCATAAAAATGCCATTATAAAGTAACCTTACACTTTGTTTACTAGCAAATATTTTTTCTTTCTTATCTGTCCCAGACACCGTGACAGTGTAATTTATGTTCCTAGAATGGGGGATAATACAGCGTCGTCATATCAGCCTCTGCATATCGAACGATGTCCGGTTTCCAATATATATTGTTGCTCCAATTTACTTTCCGTCAGCTCGCTCCTTAGCGGGTTCCAGAGAAACGCCCATTCGACCATGTAATACCTAGATGCGTGATCTACAGTAGCTGCTAAATGCTGTTACTTCCCACTAACAAGGGAAAGAAGTATTGTGACTGCAAAAACAAACGAAGCCAAGATAATTGGTCTCTTTAGACGTTTGGTGATATTTATCTGTTCATACCATGAAAAACCATGTCACTCATTTATGTTGGCCTGTCTATCGGACAATCAGTCTGAAATCATAATTACAAAATATAGGACGAAAATATTGTCGCTGGATGGAATGGAACTTCCATTTCCTCAAGCAGATGCCTCTTGTTACGGCGACCTGTAATGAGAATTTTCAGACACGTTAACACGCTACCATTCTTAATCCAAATGCCTGTAAGAATGCACAATTGGTCATTCAAATATAATCTAAATTAGGAAAAAAATAAAAACGCGATAAGTCCACAGGATTTTTGAAAATACCAATTCATTTGATGTTTGTAAAACCATACCAGTAGCGTTTTTAACATCGGATAAATTGACATTTAGCCTTACCTTTTTAGAAAAGGGGTAACTACATGCTAATTCGTTTTTACCTCATAAAGAAACAATCATTTTGAAAATTCCCAACTCACTTCCAACAACACACTTCAATGAATTGCTGCATAAACCAGACTAACAAACTGCTCGGTAACGAATCATGTCGAAACAGGTGTTGGATTGTAGGCATCTGTTTTATAAAACGCTCCTGAATCACAAGTCGTTCATCACTCACAGTACACATTTAAAACTCAGAGTTTATTCACATTTGGTTGTGAAATCTCTGCAGACGAATTTACAGGATATGCGGGAGTATTTTAGGCTTTGATGATCTCACCATTCCTCAACAAACCATGTACAGATTTTCATATGTTATAACAGTAACATAGAATTTAAACACTCTGCTGAGTACGAAAGCAAAGAACAAAATTTGTCCTCACGTTGTAAGATTACACCACCGTTGGCTGAAATTTTGCAGACGCTCTCCAAGATACCTTACCTGTGAAAATATGTCATGATGTCTGAATTTATTTTTGGTATGCATGGAAAGGCGTAGATACTACCACATTTTTTCTATAATTCCTTTGATTTTGTAACAATTTTTCGCTGTCATCCAAGGCTAATACCCAATTATTAATATGCACATACTCGTAAGCAAAATTACGTTTATAAGAGCTAATCTGTTATAGAACGGAACAAAGAGATGTATCATATATCCCACCATTATGAAATCTACTCTACTCTACTGATATCTCCCTTCATAAATCCGAGATTAAGTTCACCCTCCCGTCAGATTTTGTACCCTAGTTTGACGCCAATATGCTGCGCATCTGTGATATCCGATCTCCTAATATCCATAAGCGTTATGCTGTGTGACGTACAACCCCATTTAAACTTGGCCGACTTGACAATATTGCTGACAAATAACTTGAAGAGCGGCATGCGGATCTCGAAGCCTTCTACAAAACTAGAGACAAGCGACACATCTGCTGGATAACATACCTCTAACTATTTGGTAGTTACAAACTCTGATGGTCTCACTAATGCGGCTAGAACTTCCGCAAATTAGGGTAATGCTTCCTGCTACTGGGGTGTTTCAGTAGAGAGTTTATTAGGTTGGAAGAGTTCTGGTGAAACATCTAGGGGACCTTGAATCACACAGGTATCGAGGTTCCGTATACGTAGTGTACTACCTTCTCTCAGTAAGATGCTGTTATGCTATAAATAGATTCGTACCGAGTTGTAGGTATAAAAATCTCTGCGAAGGTTCGTAAAAATTGCATAACTAACAGCTTTCAAACTCATTCACGATCGAAACTGTGCTCCATAATGCAAATGCCTTGAATAGAAAGCCAAGACGAAGAAGGGTATATAAGCAAATATAAATTATATTTCAGCATCATCTCATAAAAAATAAATTAATGGTAGTATCTCTTATATTTACACTACACGATCCGATAAATAAATTCAAAAATAAAACTTTTTTAAGAACAACCTTTCATTTAAATGTGCTAAGAAGAATGAAATAAACTTTTGGTTCAAAACTTTTACTATGCACTTTTGTATCATATAAGTTGTGTAATGACGTAATAAGTTAATAGCAAAAGCTGTAAAGAAAAAGTTTATTTCATTATTTTCAGCGCATTTGAATGAAAGCTTGTTTTTAAATAAGTTTTTTACTTTTAATTTATTTTTTACTTTTTAGATATCGCTAGACAGGTCTGTAAAAACCCCAGTACACCAAAATTTCAGCTGGATTGGGGCAACGGAGTTTACGATCACTATCTTTGTTTAACTCTCATTCGTATTCCGTCCGCCATCTTTAGAAGTCCGCCATATTGGATTTAGAGCGACTTCACTTTATTTTTCAAACTTTTCTTAGCAAGCCCTTTCATTTGATACCCATATTGTAGGAGTGCATTAAAAATAACTAGTCCGCCATCTTGGGTGATTTGCCATATTGGATATAAAATGACTTCACTTTATTCTTCGAGTTATTGTCAGCAAGCCCTTTCATTTGATAACCATATTGTAGGAGTGCATTAACAATAACTAGTCCGCCATCTTGGGTGGTTCGCTATATTGGATGTAGCATGACTTCACTAGTCCGCCATCATGGATGCTCTGCCATATTGGATGTAGAATGACGTCACTTCATTTTCCGAGTTATTCTCAGCAAGCCCTTTTATTTGATACCCATATTATAGGAGTTTATTAAAAATAACTAGTCCGCCATCTTGGTTGTTCCGCCATATTAGATTTAGAATGACTTCCCTTCATATTTCGAGTTATTCTCAGCAAGCCCTTTCATTTGATACTCATATTGTAGGAGTGCATTAAAAATAACTAGTCCGCCATATTGGAAGTAGAATGACGTCACTTCATTTTTAAAGTTATTCTCAGCAAGCCCTTTTATTTCATACCCATATTATAGGAGTTCATTAAAAATAACTAGTCCGCCATCTTGGTTGTTCCGCCATATTAGATTTAGAATGACTTCCCTTTATATTTCGAGTTATTCTCAGCAAACCCTTTCATTTGATACTCGTATTGTTGGAGTGCACTAAAAATAACTAGTCCGCGATCTTGGGTATTCCGCCATATTAGATTTAGAATGACGTCACTCAGCTAATCATTCATTGTCATCCAACCTAAACGAGTAAACAAAACTTCAGCTCATCAGGTTTGGAGATATCTGCTTGAAAATTCAGTTACAAGATTACAGCGAACAGTAGGATTGAATCTATACCACTTACTACATATTTAGTATGATAGCACATCATAGACTAATTGGAAAATTCGCTATGACAGAATCATGGATATGTGACCCGCTGACGCCCAGTTTGTCTCAGGTCTTCAAACTGTTAGAATTGGAATGTATTTATTTTAGGTAGGTGTAACCTGCGTGTTTAAAACATTATTTGATTTTGTGCTTTTTATGTTAGGGGCTTTATAGAGGTTCTATTTTCATCTATGTAATTCGAATTTCATAATAGTTCATGTTCATACATTCCAGGATCATAATGTTGTATGACTCATCAGTCCATCATTATAAGTTTTCTTATGATTTCGACCCACAGGGGCACCAAACATTAAATCGTCAGTGTTGACGCTGCGTGATCTTGTAGCAAACATTTAGGCCCCCACCACACGGTTCGATTGTTTCGCAACGCAAACATTTATTTGCGTAATATGGTTCTGTTTGCCGACAGGAACGAGAACGATTTATGGTCAACATCAGATGAATCTTTGCATGTGATTGTAAAATAAATTGGGTTGCATAAAAATCTGTAACCAAAAAAAATAAATATACATTTTTTTCGTAATTTGAAAAAGCAATATTTTTTGATGCTTTCATTAACATGCACTATTGACAAAACAAACAATTAGGTCTCCTTAGAACTACTACTTCGCATTCCGGATTAAAGAATTCGACTACAACATTTGTGTTTATATTTCCGTGTATTCGTACATTATTTCAAAACTTTTGAATACGACTCTGTACTAATCTTTGCATTGAAGGACCAAGGACACAGTAATTCCGAATACACACCAAGACCGTCCACTAACATGAATAAGAAAAGCGCTCCAATTACGTCCAGTTCGTCATTCAATTTACAACCTCCACTAGATCTGTTCGGTGCTTTACTCGTTTTTTTACCTCTCGTGTATCAGATTCAGTTAACTGGGGTTTAGTTTTAAATTGGACTCGTGTTTATACCATTTTGTCTATTTTTATCGACTATGCTTTAAATTTAAATCCGCCATGTGGACTCGTCTGTTCAATTACAAATGCTAACAACCACATAAAGGTCTTTTCGTTGCATATCAAACATATTTTCACAAGTTAAAATTAATAGGTTAAAATGCATTGGTGCATATACTGTTTCCATTCGCTTGTCTTTACTGTAATATATTTATATAAATTTCCAGTATTTTGGTATGCTCACGTTTTACATTGAAGCAGTCGTTCTGAGAATGCTTGAAATAAATATACAAGTCTGTAGCAATAATTCCGAGTAACCGTAAATTAACCCATACATGCACAACTAAATGCATATTTTAATAAGAAAACAATTTCATGTTTGGAGATGCATAATAACACAAAAATCATACAACAAACACTAGAGAGTCCCACCAGTTCGAAAACTATTCACCTCCAACGAGTGTCTTCAGAAAGTTATTCTTTTGGAGAACCTCAGCGTTGTAGAATGGGTTGTCGTGAAGTTTGTTCCCTGATGGTTACAATTTACATCGTTTTAAGGTCACTGTGAATATACATTCATACTTTCCCAGCGCTTGTAGAGCACGATAAGCTTGCTGACTTTGCAAAAGGTGTTCAGAGGAACGGAACCACGTAGTCATCCCAACAACTATATCATAACCCAGTAAAGTATGATTTGTTGGCAAAGTGATGATTGAATGCAGGTACTGCTGGCAAGAAGTTTGGAAATATACACATATGTCCATGTAAGAAATGGATTGAAATTCTTAATTGCAAAATATATGGAAATACATTATTAATGTATTATGATTGGCAAAATGACAAAATAATGCTCTAGAAGTTGCCTTTATAAGTTGATCATAATATGATTGTTGACATCGCCTAGGTGAATATCTCACTATACTATGCAAACAAGTCTTTTGTTAAACATGAAGTTTGCAAGTCGTTAACATTATATTTCCATGTGAAATTTATGCTAAACTTAATGAGAAAAATGACTAAAAGCCATTTATAGAAGCATCAAATCGTATAGTGGAATTGATGCCACTTGCAGCTATAAATGACTCTTAATACAAACTCAGTAATAAATTGTTACTGGCGCAATATTGGATAAGTGGCGTAATGGTGTTTTGCCTACAATTTATTTTTTCAGATCACCTAATCATTCTCCTCCCATTTTTGGAATCATCATCTTCCCCGTTCGTGGTTGATCATGCTATTTCCGACTAGTTGAAATGAAAATCATAGTTACAAGGCAGCACCAGCGCTGTTATCTTCATGATTACTAGTAGCAGTGATTGAAGATCATCTACTACAACGACGAACTGTACTACAGCAGAATTCTTTGTCTTCCATATTGAATACGATCCCATCATTATCAGCATCCTACTTCTGGAGATGACGTTTTGCGAGTGATCTGCCGCAAGCATGTTGTTCATTTGAAACGGTGCACAATTTGGTGTATACCTGTTGAATCACTTTGGAAAAAGTCCAGTGCATTCTTTTTGTGTACCGGCAAATCCATTGGCACCTTCGACAAATCTGGAGACGTGCTGGCTGCTAGTGACAGGTTGGAAAATAGGTTACTGTTATATCCTTACCTAAAGTAGGTATACATGTATATACAATAATTAACTCCATACTCCCAAGCTACGAAAACGAGCGTCTAGAAAAATACCCGAACAATTCGGTACGTATTCAGGCCAAATGTCCATACTAATAGAGAGTATACTTTTAACAAAGTGAGACAACGAGAACTGCCATTTTTATACTTTGCGTTAATCCTTGATATTTACTTCAAAAAGTACTTTCAGAAGTAATGTATTACAGGACGCCCTGACTATTTTCCTTGCGCCTCTCATTGCTAATTTAAACATGGCATCTTTTATGGATATTCGATGTAGGACGGACATTACTGAAATGTTCATGGAATTTAGAAACCAGCAGCGCAGCCTGATATTGAGAAGGCCAGCTTGAGTGTTTAATTATTTAATAGAATTCCTTTGAGAGAAATACGAAGGCGCTGTCAGGACCGTCTTTGACCCACTTTTGGCTCCGCAAAATGGACATGTGTGATAAGTTGGTGTTGAGCTACCTACAAGCTTGCGAACTTTAATGCTTGCGATGTGAATAGAAAAGTATCGCGGACCCAAAGGAATATTCGAGAACGCTTTTCTGATTAATATGTTCAGGAAGTAAAAGCTTTTTCAATATTCGTTTTTTGTATGTTTGCCAATAAAAGATATTATTACTATTATTCTTATTATTATTATTTTAAAAAAATAAAAAGATGTGCAGCCCAGGCTACGATACACCGAGCCGCTGTTCTCCCAGCAGCAGTTCCCCACACCGTGAGGTAAGCAATAACTGGGTCCGTAAATCGTGTGCCCTAAGCAAATGGGGAGAATCCTTTTGCCTCCTTCAACCCAAAATTTTTGCCGACTCATGGTATGCCGGTATATATCTTAAAGTAGAGAGCAGCGTATTTCTCATCCCAGCTAAGGATCCAATGGCCATAACTAGCAAACTAACGATGTGGTCTGGCCAAAGCCTGCTAAGCTATCTTAGGAGCTCATGGTACTTGCTCTGCCTTTCCTCCTCCTTCAAGATGATATTCAACTATTCTCGCAAAATTGCGGTATGACCAGGTACTGACGGGCTGTGCCAAGGCAATACCCAAACTATTGCTCTGCTTAAGATAGGATCTTGCAATACTACAGGTTCTTGAGGATCACAGAGTTTTAAAAGTTTTTGTGTAACTTTTCGTTTAGTCCTAACTGCTGTATGTGTGGTATGAATGAGATCGAAGACTGATATAATGAAGGGGATAGTAATGACTTTTTCTTGTCTCCAGAGTCGTTTAATTTCTACTGCGGATCATTCAGTTGTGTATATATCTTGCCTGCAGTCATCTCTCTACAACCATGCTTCCGCCAGTTCGTTGCTAACCTCGACCCTACTAATGCCTAGCATGCAATCAACCTGCTTTTTCATTACCTGGTACTCCTCTGTTACCAGGAACCCACAGAAGCCACACATTCTTGGATTGGGCTTAACTTTGGAGTGTTGTATTAAATTCCTGAACCAGATGTGATCTGATCCTCGGAGATGCTACCGCTCTCAGAGCTGCCGGACATATACATATGTCATGCTCCGTGCACACTACTAAATATATCGAGATGGCAAATCTTATCTCCACATCCACCGATTCTTCTCTAGTTGGAAAAGCGAGTGAGAATCTTCTGTCGAAGCTTATAGTGCTACTGGTCTTTACAACTCTAAGTGAGAATATCGGGAGAGTTTTCTGTTACCTCCCTCACCCTGAAGTGGCCCAGCACTGGAGCCGTCATAGTTTACGGCACCCGCTTCAGGCATTTTCAAGTAGGCCACCACTGTCTGTTGACAGACCTACAGACCTACAGACCTACAGACCTACAGACCTACAGACCGACAGACCGACAGACCGACAGACCGACAGACCGACAGACCGACAGACCGACAGACCGACAGACCGACAGACCGACAGACCGACAGACCGACAGACCGACAGACCGACAGACCGACAGACCGACAGACCGACAGACCGACAGACCGACAGACCGACAGACCGACAGACCGACAGACCGACAGACCGACAGACCGACAGACCGACAGACCGACAGACCGACAGACCGACAGACCGACAGACCGACAGACCGACAGACCGACAGACCGACAGACCGACAGACCGACAGACCGACAGACCGACAGACCGACAGACCGACAGACCGACAGACCGACAGACCGACAGACCGACAGACCGACAGACCGACAGACCGACAGACCGACCGACAGACCGACAGACCGACAGACCGTCAGACCGACAGACCGACAGACCGATAGACCGACAGACCGACCGACCGACCGACCGACCGACAAACCGACAAACCGACAGACCGACAGACCGACAGACCGACAGACCGACAGACCGACAGACCGACAGACCGACAGACCGACAGACCGACGGACCGACGGACCGACAGACCGACAGACAGCAAGTAAAGCAGGCAAATTTGATGATACATTAAGGGATAAAAATACCTCGAATTGTAAATTATTCCCAATCACAATTCTTCCCTGCTCGTTTATGCGTGGGGAGTAGGAGCCTACTATTTCAAAATACAAGTAATGCCAATTGTGTGTGAAATTAGAGAGGATATAGTTAGCTTCCTTCAATATTTGAGCGCTACTCTAGCTTGTTTCTATCACTCATATTTTCCTGTAGGATATGTGACCATGGATTTATAGTTTGAGAAACAGTTTCGGTAAGTTTTCTCGTCTTCCCGATCCCAACATTATATTTAAAGGCTGAAGTGTCGCCCTCGCTGGTGTGGCGACATACTTTCAAAAGATTTGCGTTGGGATATACGAACAGCTGTGATATACGAGAAAATGTTTTTCCAATTTTCCACCGTACCTCTCCATTAAAAAGATTTACCGTTAACAACGTAGAACATGTGATTTAGAGAAATATTTACTAGGAATTTTCTTCTTAAGGTAAATGGCATAGAGCACTTCATGCGCATCTTTGACGATTTTATTCTCCATTTCCAGTTATCGGATAGCATTTGAAATCCCAAAATCCTACAGCAAGCTATTCATCTCCAAAACATTGTACATAAAGTGTTTACTGGAGCATTTTTGGAATATTTTTGGAATTCACACTCTACCAGATCCACATCACTTTTTTCGACTGATAAACATTTACACTGGAACGCATTTTTCTACACAATAAATTGACATCTTGTATATTGAAAAGAATAGTGCTTATAAACATCATTCAATTAAATCAACGTCGCTTATATACGTATAAATAACAGTTCATAGACTTACCAACGGGATTTATCCTTTCGTGAATGTCTTTAAAGAAAGGAGTTATTTCATAACTGACTATTCGGTTTGTTTGTCAGTCCAAGGATGCTCACTCCTCTCGTGACAAATTTATAGCTCATGGGAAGTGGATACCATTGGTAAAATTTTTTATGGAAATCATGAGGTTCAATAAACTACTTGGTAACGAACAACTTAGCAAAAAACTCAAGTTCGTCACGTACTGAATATTAAAATTGTACTCATCAAAAGTTTAGAACAAGTCCTAAGAATATAAACACAGACAGAAAATAGTGAAGTTAATAAACAGTAAACATATAATATAATATCTATAATTAAAAAGATTTTCTAGATGAATGAAGCTGTAATGTTTGAATAATCTAATTCTAAATTAGTTTCTTTTATATATAGTCTTGCCATACAAATTTTTATTTTATAGTACTAAAAAACTAATTTTTACCATGCCTTAACGTTAACGATCAGTGGTTTTGTTAGTTATAGCAAATAATTCTCGATTTAGTAAAACCCAATCTAGTGTAGATGAAAATTAAGAATAATTTTCATAAGATTCTTAAGCAATGAGTAACCTTGAATGTTTATAACATTATCATAAGTAGAAGCTTACATTATACGACTGAATTCTATATATATAGCCTAGACTAAACAAGTATCATTCCTATCATCAAAAAGAGCATAGGTAAATCGCGATATTGCATCGTGCAATAATGTGTTAATTAATATATCACTTGAAAATAATCGAGTCGAAAATATATACTTCCTGCTTACTTTTTACATTTTTGTCCCACAAATACAACTTGGCTCCAGAATCAATCAAACTGAGAATTCGTATTGTATTCTCATCATGAGGGGAATCCTTGAAGGCACAAACTTCATCATGCCAGGGAAATTATATTTTGCAACGAAAAACGGTACCCTTGCAGTGTGGTAAATATTGGGGCGATCTACTTTACTCCATTTTACAAATGTGCTCATGACACGTCCACAAATGTCACCCAAAATGATTTCTTCAAGAAACGTCCGTTTAGTCGTCGACGCCAATGCATCTCGTGTTTTCTTTATTTATCTGTTGATGCAGATCCAAAGAAAGTTCCTTTCAGAAACCGTAAAGTTTAAACATAATAAACAATGTTTACGGTTCCCACAATATTTATATTTGAAATAATTAATATCTCTAACAAATGTACAATTCCTATTTTTAAATACTTGTAGCTATACATAATACATCTTGTTATTGTAATATAAATATGTGGCTCCCTACACATAATATCATATTTGAGATATATTTGTGGAATTTTGTATTCTCTTTACATACTGACACAAATGATGGACTAGTTTCACAGAGAACCTGTCAAAGATTGAAATACATAGTTTATTGTAACTGGCTTAGCTAAAAATTCAAGTCATTGAGTAACCCGCTTTAGCTCAATTACCACTTTTATCAATGCAAAATCATTAAACTATGTCCGTCAAGCCAGGGATCAAAACATCCCTGGCTTTACTCATCAGAATTGGCAATGATACAATTCTTATCAATTTTTCATTATTTGGTAACTTCGACGCAATTAGATCGATAATTAAAAAAAACATAGTCTTTTCGTGTTTTCAAGGTAGTAATATAGTAATAGAATATAATTTTTATATGTATAGAGGTCTAGAACCTCATCCAACATGTAGACTCGCACAAGTTACTTACCTTTCCCAGTATATCGACAGGTTTGAATACTGTAATAAGTTAACTGTTATTTGGTATTTTAGACAACTTAAATGATTTAAAGGTTATCTTTCGGACGTTTTCAATATAAGTTAGAGCGTCTCTCTTTGGATTTAATTTCATATTCCTTGGCAGAATAAGTAAATTCTGTTTACTAGAACATCCAAAAATGGGAGTTTTTGGTTGCTCTCTTCTTCTTTCGTGAATTTATAGATGATTTTACGCTATTCAGATGTTCCAAGAACGACTTCAATTTAAGGCGTCCATGGTTCCATATTATAAACGTATCGTCTGAATTAAGAAAGGATAGTTTTGGTTAGCTATCTGAGCTTTTTATTAAAAAAAATTTGAACCACCACATATATTGATTATCTACAATCGGAGATAACGGTGAACCCATAGGCAAACTACATGGAAAGATCTGCCTCGTCTGTCTGTCTATCGGCCACATATTAAATTACAAAACCCTACTGCAAGAAGCTATACAAATCACCAATGATTGACAACAAAAGTATATCCAATTTCTTACTAGCTTTCTCACGTAGAGGGAGAAAATCACATGGAAGATATACAATTTAGCCAGTAGACCACAGCATCGGTACGTGCTGTAAAGGAATATGGGAGCATGAGAGGACGATTGATCAGTTTGACCGCATTTGTTAGAAAATAAGTAAGGCCGCATTCGATTGATTGTAAGCCTTTCTGAAACATTAATAACTAACCAATCATGTGAAGTTATTGTTGAAAATTGGAGACCATTGCCCGTGAGGGGCATACAGTTACGTGATGTCATGTTTCAGCCATTCAAGAAGCAGTGCTGGGTATTGAATACCTTGAAACTTCATATTATAAATACAGCAAAACCGAACATTAATTCCGAAATGCAGCATATCTCCAATTTCTTCGTTGTAAAACTCAATACCCAGTGGACCAGAATTGAGTGTGGGAGGAAAGATCAAATACAAATCTATCAAGGAATGGGTCATAAAGAATAATATAACTTTCGATATCGCTTGTTTCTGCTCTTTTCCCCGATCAAACCGAACTATAAAACGGATATCGCGTATCGGCAACGTAAAGTATCACTTTTATGGAGCACCAAGAACAAGACGACATTCCAGTGTCAAATTTTTCTGACTATAAAACAGCTCGAAATACCCGGGTCGATTACGATTTGCGAAGGAGAGAAGCTTTTAATCGATAGGTATATCCATGGTAATCCTTTTATTTTGCGTTGAAATTATTAAGTAATTAATTTTTTCTGTATGGAATGTTTGGACCATAAGAAAATATTATCGCAGGACATTGAGATCCTAGCCTCACATTTTTGGGATAATTCGAAAATATGAATTTATTGCTTTTCTCTCAAAAGTGTAATGAGGTCACACAAAGCTTGAATCAAAGTTGTGACTATTTGTGAATTGCGTATCTATGGTATGAAATTTGGGAGCCCCGTGAGAAAACATAAAATCCGAGAAGCATTACAATTCGTTCAGTATAAACAGGAGTTCGACAAAAGCTAAATATCCTTGATATTTTCCTTGTTCTCGTTCTTCCAACAATGCATCTATTTCCACCAAATGGTCTGATATCTGTCTCAGAAGTAATATTACGACGTTTCCGATTATCTCGTCAGAAGATTTTATCACGTTTAATAAGGAAAATAAGGTCAGAGTGAACGGCGACCTTTCCTTGAAAATTATATTATATAGGTTCAACGTCAACACACAAAATTTATGTTATCGAATTGCTGCAAATTAGACTTCGAATAGATCTCCTTACCATGTTTTTGGGGACAGTTACAAATTAGTTTTGTTTTTGAAAAACAGAAATACAGTATAAGAATAGATAAACACATCACCTTCAGTCAACCTACTTGAGCCATTCATGAAGAAATACAACATAGCTTATGACAGATTGTTTTATATTTTTGGAATACTCCATAGCTATTAAAAACGATAATGTATGTGTTTTGAAGGTAGATATTTGAGTAATCATCTGTCTCGAACAAATCCGGATGATTGCCGGTATCAACGCAATGAAACGACATTTCCTTTTTACACCAACTCGCACATCCAATTCTGATACCTCTGAAAAAATCAAAATGGTTCAGGATCAAAGTTTGAGCGTTTTTTTTCTTCGATTATGGTATAGACATTATAAAATGTACAACATTCTGAAATCTTAGAAACCACAAAAATTCCTTATCGTATTCGTAGTGTGTAAAATTAAGACTAATAGACGAACTGTGGTGACTGATTAGCTAATAATTTTATGCTAATGAAAGAAGGGAACTGTTGATGCTTCTAAATGTAAATTGAGAAATTTTATAAGGAATGTAAAGCATTGAAGTATTGGACTTAAAATCAAATGAAATGGATTGATTGTTGATCATTCTTGAGCCTTTGTCACTAGTAATATATTCATGGCTCTTATTATAAAAACTTCAAAATAGCTTTCTCATATATGTATATATCTAAATGTTGATGCTAAAATAAGAACATCTCATAAATGGAACGCTTATTTTGTTCGGAATAATTCAGTTGTGTGTAATGTAATAGAAAATTAATCCTATGTAATTTAAGGAAGTCATTGATAAGTTTTGAAGGATGAACAATAATGATAATGCTAATCCCGATATTTTTTTTGTTAGCATTATTAGTTCAGTGTCACCTTAAAGCTATCTCTGAGATTATGATGTGTTATACCTTTTTTAAATGTTTCTTAAACAAGGCGTAAATTGTATTTTCTATTCTTACAAAATCTTAACCCATTACGGAATTGAATGTCCGTCTCTGTCTAGTCAACCTAGATAGGAACGTGTTTTTTAGGAGAGGAAAACCTACTATATTCAGGGATCTGGTATTATAATCAATGTAAAACACAATGCTAATAACCCACATCTTAAAATGCATTCATTTAGACGGTATTTAATACTTGAAGATTTTCCTTCTTGGGACTTTATTATGTCATATTTGAGTTGGGAAGAGTTTAGAGAATTTTTACTGTTACTATTACACTTTTTTATATTTACCCAAAGAGACCACATTTGTCGAAAATTTTTAATTCCGCGAGGAAAAATTTGCAATAATTAAATTAATTAACATTTTTCCATTCAATTGGTGGGTATATATTGACTCGGCATATTGAGGCTATTATTAAATATTCTTTATGATCTGTTGAATATGTGCAAGAAATTCTGATCCTGTCAATTTTAATGGCATATAGAGACAAGTTACAATTTAACGAATTTCTCCGACATGCCTCCAATTCTTTTTGTACATGAAATTTGTGTGAATTCAAAAACTGAATATTGGTCTCCACGTGCCGCGCTGCATATTGGCGTCTTTATGAAGTCAAAGCTCGAAACATCCTGGACTCTGTCGGTGAGAAATGTTCTCTACTGCTTAACCACCGGGCTATACTAACTCGTCTAGGCTAAAAATCAAATATGCATGCATATATAACATGTATAGTGAAGAGCATAAATTAAAAATCATGAAGCTGTACTACGACTACTGGGAGAATACGTTGAAAAAAATCTATACCTATTTCTGAAAAATTATAGCAAGACCGGTTGGTATCGAATCTTTGGTGGAATATATGTATGACAGAAAATCAACAATATATCGTATAACTCCAAAAAAATACATAAAAGCTATCCAAAACGAGCTGCTGACTTGTTTATAACACTACAATTGTAGAACTATTTGATTGACGGGATCTGAATTCACCAACAACAACTTTGATATACTCTATCAATAATTACCCAACCTTTTTGTTTCTTCAGTAGGATAATATTTCCGACAAAATTTTTCTTGATCCGATGGATCAACAAAACTACTATACATTTTTCTTGGCAGCCAGAGGAATTTAAATAGCTACGGAGGGACATGTTCGCTAGTCCACCTGAAGATGATTGAAGATTGTACATCAATCGAAACCTCGTGACACTCAAAATTATATAGACAATGGAAGTCCGAAACACAACATTTGAAACAAATACACGAATCTCAAATAGCTAATATAAAATAGCTATATTGGTTCATATTGACTCTACTTCGACTAGATTACTCTATCGATAGCAGAAATGTATCTAGTTTTTGTATAATAATACACAGCCTTTCTCTCACTAACATGAAGTACGTGGACAAACACATCATGAACAATCACTCACGTCACCCACATATAGCGCAGAGCAATAAAACTAATACTAAGATTTCTGGTCTAGCCTATGCGTTTCAATCGGATGTATGCCAAAGTTTGGATAGTTTTCTCAATATTCCAGTTATTTGCTATCAGGTTTCTTCGATAATAAAATCTTGTGGCACGACCATGGTGCCGGTTCTCTACCTCTGGAGAAAATTGTATTCACCGGAACAGCTACTACAACTCAACGAAGTTCTGATCAGACCACCATTAGCGTTCGAATGTGAGCTCCGAAGCACACACTAAGGCTTATAGACTCTAATGGACGCGCCTAACATTAATGGACCATCACAGTCTGGCATCTAAAAAAGTAGCTTACTCTGTCCCTATGCTATATATTCTTCCATGGTAGATATTCAACCGAGCTGTCTTCGACGTTGAGAACATTTTCATTAGCAAAGCTCAACGGGCTCTTCTTCCTTTTTGTGGAATTATCCCCGTTAGTTGTAGTTTTAAGCGTTCTTAAACAATGTGATTAAAGATTTAGCCAGCAGTACTTCCACAGCACGATAGGCCTTCTGGTTTGTAAGAAAATATATATGTAAAAAGAAACTGCCGTGGTTGGATTTCCCCATGTTATTTTTATTGTGTTTGGCTTCGGAATCATTTGCTATCCATCATTCTCCAAGACGAACAGCAGCGGTCTATTGAAAGAAGTTTTGATTCGATCCATTATTCGTAATTGATGGGACGTAAAAGGAACCAGCGACTTTTACATATAAACATCTTTTACGCCGCATTTCACGAAGATGCTTAATAAATTCTATTATGCGTACTATACAAAACTTTGTCTAGAAAGTTTCTCAACAAGATACAATACCTTGCTTCTATTTTCCAAATATATTATTGATACAAATGGACTGTGTTTGTTATGCAAATTGCTGATATTCTTCCTTAACAAAACTCCTGCATCATGCATAAGTAAGAGTGTAAGTCGAAAATCGTTGAATAACGTTCGATATAATTTTTGCCATGCTGATAATATATGAATCTTGCCTAACAGTTGCTAGATTCTATCACAATGTGAGTAACAACTCTTACCTAACATTAGACAATTATCAAAATTACACGCACCCATAAGAGGTTAACATGATTTCAGAAATATTGACAGCACTCAAATTCGCATGTAGAAATCCAGACAAAAACTCCGCTTACTGCGGGATTCCAGCTACACAACCGCCTAGTCTATAGAATATAACTTCTAAATGTATTTGCACATTTTCACGTAGGCAACTTGAGAGATGGAATATTCTGAAAGGAGATGGTATTTCTTGACAAACAGAATATCGGTCGAATTAATTTCAAAATATGTGCATCTTGTCTGCAATGTTTGGGGCATTCATTGAAGTTTCCTTTAGTCTTAGTGTAATTAATTTAGCCACGAAAATATGCAACATAAGAAAATAAAATCAAAAAACGTTGTGAATACAATTGTAAGCAAAAAATCTGATATTACCAGTACACAAGAACTTATATTTTTGTTTCAAATCCATGCTAAAACTTATTCAAGTAGTTGGCAGTATCGTAAGAAGTCATTAGAAATAATTTGGCTAACAGTCTAACGATGATATGACATAAAGGCTAAACCGACGATCTATTTCAGTTCTAATTGTAAAACTGTGTCACGGTTAGAATTTGGTTCGTATTAACAGGTGAAAACACCAAAAAAGTATATCTCTTGAAATCCAATTTACTTTTTGGTGATTACAGTTCGTAGTTACCTCCTTCACCTATTTTTGAGGGAAGTAAAAATGGTTACATACCATTTTTCTATATATCTTGTCTTGAATCAATTCATGTAGTTTGAACATGTACTGCACCTATAGTTTATTTGATATAAGCTAGTCAACACATTGTGCGACATAAATTAACCATCACCCTGTATGTATGTATATCGCAGTTCTTCCAAGAAGGCTAAGGCTTTCTCTGCTTCACGTTCCAGAAAGTCTACTGAAATAACGGAAATACCTCAGTTTTTACGGGCTGCTACCCGGAATTTCTTCATGTGAACGACATAAGGGACTTGGAGACGTGGTGGTTATTTATTTACCTTTGACGAAGGGTGACCTTAGATTAAAGAGGGCAGGGTAATTTAAGAGAAGATGCTTTCGTATTATCTTGCGCATTGAGGTTCCTTATAAGGGGAGTGGAACATATCCACTATTCTTTGTTAAATCCACGTCACTAACGAAACATCTGAGGTATGTGAACCTGAAATACAGTTTGATTATTTCAGATGCTTAAAAAAAGTATAAATAAATCATTAATGCACTATTTTTGTATATCGTATCTGAGGGCATGTGACGTAAATCAATGTACGAGGGTCACGCTGAAAGTTTTTAGATGCAGAAAAACTACAAGGCTTTTTTTTAAGTTTATTCTTTTGTTCAACATATTCTCCCCCACCTCAATACATTTATGCATTCGGTAAAAATGCTGCGATTACCTCTTCATCGGTGGAAAAATGGCGACCTCGTAACATTTCTTTGATCTTAGGGAATAAGAAGAAGTCGCACGGAGCTAGGTCCGGAGAATAAGGTGGGTGAGGCAACAGTTTGACACCCTGTTCAGCAAAAAAAATCGATTGTTCTAGCTGCGCTGTGTGCGGGTGCGTTGTCATGGTGCCATTGAATACCCCGCAGACCGATCTTTAGACGGCTCTTGCATAGTTCTTGGAAGACTACAGGAACACATTTGGTTATATACCATTCAGGAATAACTGTCCTTTGATTTTCCAAGGCTACCGTTGTGATGTATCCACTTTTAGAAAATAAGATGCGAAGCTGATCATGAATTATTGTTCGGACCGCTGCCGATCCAATCCTCAGAGAAGCCTTAATCTCGGTGTAGGTTATATGTCGATCTTTTTTTTACCATATTTTGCACAGCTTCTACAGTTTCCGCAGTAACAGCAGTGGGCGGTTGACCTGTGCGAGGTTCATCATCGAGTGAGACCCGGCCCCTTTTAAACTCAGCAAACCATTCAAAAACTGTAGCCCTAGAAGACGCAGTGTCCCCAAAGCAACTCACAAAACTTTCCTGACATTCCGCTTGCTTTAGTCCCTTTTTATAGTCATACCAAATCATGGCTCGAAAATCACGACTACCCGGTTCCATTGTCACGTTAAAATTCGGCCAACCTTTAGATGCATTCGAGACCGTGGCAAGGCAACTACTGAACGATTCAAACGCTGCCTTTATGTGTAAGCACTTACAACTTTAGAAAAAATAGCTGCGTGTTCAAACATGTTTAAAACTGTATAGATTAGGAATATCTAAAGACTTTCAGCGTGACCCTCGTATTATAGAAAGCTCCTAGTTAACTATAAACATAGTTAATACCATATATATTGATGAAAATATATTTTCAATCAATGGCTGAATTATCATCAAGACTTCTTGGGAATGGTATTTTCTAGTGTCAAATTTATCAGCTCTTTTCAGTAAACTATGTATAAAAAATTACTTAAGCATCTTATAACACCTCCATATAATCTATCGGCTAGAATATCAATAAATATAGGGATATGGGAATATGGGAATAAAATGATTGCGGATAGAAATTGGCTATCGGAGTCAGTTTTTACTACATACGGTGTTATTTTCCATGAAATTATGTATTCTGCAATTTGAAGTACGAGTAAATATAGTGAAAGCAAATCACACGCTGGGCTACCAGTCATGAATACGGGGGATGCCCAATACTTCAGGATAAATTATCATTTTCCATTAAGCATTGGCAAGTATGTCCTGAGATTATCGTGTAGAGAGTTCTGTTTTAGTGGATGTACTTGACCTTGAAAGAACATCCACAGTCTCTAACATCGAAGAAAAGTATCCATATTCTACAGATTCTACCAGGGTAACCATTCAACCAAGTTTTCTGATACACCAAAAGCGATCAGTACAACGATCAGTACAACGTTGAAAAGCCAACACCTTGAACGCACCTATTGCAAAAGTTATTTTTCAAGAGAACATAAGCGTTTTGGAATGAGCTGTCGGTTGATTTAATTCCCAGTATTTACAGTTTACAGTGACTTAACGTCAATGAAAATAGACATATTCCACGCACAATGCGCGATTAGATTTCTGCCTTTGTGAGAAATTACCTATAAAAAAATAATTGAAAAAATAGTTTGTTTAAGTTTTTTGTTTAAATTTTGAAATCTATTGAAGAACTTCTTCTTTGTAGTGTATTAAAAACACCTCAAAGTTTCAAAATGGGACAATTTTACTCAAAGATATGTCAGATTAAGGCCTAAAATGTATTATTCTAAAAAAACGCATGTCCTTCATAATACTGTTAAGCAGAGGTCTATTGAGAAAGGGTGGTTCAAACAACGATAATGTAGATGAAATCGATCCTTGCACGAATGCAGTTAAACGGATTATCGAGATATGGATTTTTTTTTTGTAAATTCCAACGTTTTAACCTGAGAGGGCAAATTTGAATTTGGCTTAAGAAAGTATAAATTATAAACTTAAAACCACCCAGTTCAAATCGCTGTGAATATTTATTTGAATACATGAACAAGAACAATTGAGCACCGTTTTCAGAATGAGTCTGAAGTATTTAGAGAAGCACTAAGTACAGTGCAATACGTCAGCTCTACAAGAAAGTCTGTAGCGTCTACTGTTCCTCCTTATCTCATATTTCTATTCTAATTTAATGTTTTAGTATAAACCTATTACCACACCAACAAAGAACGATTGTTGTGTTTGCGCATACATAATCGATCATATATAGTAAACATGCGTGGCCAAATATCCTGTAATTCATATCCCAGTAATATATCTGTCTTTCTAAACAATAAAGTAATAAAATCTAAAAATACTGAGACGTAGGATTGCATATGCGGTACCATATGTTGTATGTTGAGATGTTTCATTTGCTTACACATTCATAAAAGACAAACGTCGGTGCATGTCTGTGTGTACGTATGTAAATTTTGAGTTACACGTTGAATATTTTATCAGAAGTTTGCTTTCTCGTCGGGGGCACCTCGCTTTTGCCGCCAGTTTGATGCAAAATATACATGTTACATTTTTCATTTCTAGTGTTCAAGGATCTATACAAGGATTTAAAATAAGAAGAGAAACAGGTAGTAATTATGTTAGCTCTGTGTTGTTGAGTCTGATACAACGAACAGTTAATAAAACCGCACATACGGTAGACCTAACGGTGTGGTACAAGGTGCACACACCGGCTGGTGGCATGCTTACCGGATACAGTTTGTTGTAGGAGTTAGGAATCAGTCCTTATAAATAGTACGTCGAGATAGGGTTCGTGATTATATAAACCTCAAAAAAGCTCTTGGAGATAAAACGACTAGGTTTTATCATATTGACATCAAGGTACTTATGTAGATTGTAGATGCTCTTACTTGCCGAAACTCTCCCATCATGTAGATAAAAGGTTGTGTGCTTTACACACAGTTTCACTAATATTATTTTTCTTATCTACATCCAGGTACTCATCAGAAATGCGATTTTGGATGTTTCCTATATGGTAATCACGGGTATTCAATGTATTTTATGAACTTGTCTAGAGGTAACCGTTAATGGATATATAATTAGTCCTTAAATCGCAGTACATTCAAGTTTCACGGATTAGTAAATACCACCTTCAAATTATTCATTACTATTTTTTTCAGAGATCACAAGGCATCTAACTGCCTAAGGCAGTAAAACACTGATACCACTTGAATGTTCACTGAGACTATCAAATTGTAAACTACAATACAAGAAAGCTGTACAATATTCTGAATGTCAAATATTTGATAATATTAATTCGATTCTTATTTATAAGGATTGTGTCAAATGTCTTCATTAATGCTTGAGGGATATCAAGTTATGCAATGGTCAAAATAGCGATTCTGTTACGTTTGTTGCATTACTACAAGGTGTAAATATTTGCTGAAGCAAGGTTTTCGCGACCTTTAGAAATTCCACATTTGAGTTCTTAGATGAGTTTTCAAGCTAAATAGATATATCACAATTATTAAATATATCTCTGTGGGCCATTGGACAGCCTATATCGTTTTATAAGCCCAAAATGCGCGCAATACTTTTTTGTGCTTGCTTCTGAACATTACCTGCTTATACCTCTTTTTACTGCAAAAGAACTATGACTTGGTTTGTTTTTCTCTACTCAGTACTCAATAAGATCGCATCAGCTATGTAAGAGAAACAAGAGCCTTATGTGCTTTGTTAACGCTGTGCTTTATGGCATGCAGAATCATTCCTTGCATATGCCTAAATACTGCCTGCCAAAGACTATACCTATTAAGCGAATCTCAGTTTCAAAACCCCATCGTATCAATCCTTAGTTAATTAGTTCATAAGCAATATTGGTAGCAGTGGCGAGAAAAATCATGTCTGTCACTTCTATTCAATATATTAAAAGTATTTTCAGTTGACTCTTTATGTATCTGCATGTCTTACTTGAACAATTCCATCCTAAATCCATGTACTTTGACTGTGGGAGCCCGCTATTCTATCAGACACGAAAACACATTCGGAAACGATTTACCGACAGCTTTGTTTACTCGGTATCGAGGAACACATGCCTTTTATGACAGACTTATAAACATTGATAATCACTCGTTCGGTCTCGTTAATACCACTTAATACCTCTGCCGCCTCTTTATTTAACTGCAGACCTGCTGATTGACGCTCAAAGGTCTTATTGACAGTTTATCTAAGGCTTGTATCGAATTAATATGCTGTTTAGGATTGAATCAATATTGTTCAGAAATGTTTTGCTGCATTTATAATCTTTATACCAGTAGCGGCCGGTGAATTTCCAACATGGGTAGGACATTTCCCATACCAATTGCTACTGAAACTTGCACTGTTTACCACTGGTAGATTTTAATGTTATCAACTTGGGGCATGAACGCCCCAGACTGTTAACTAGATGCAATTTAACACGGAAAAAGAATTATCCAATAATGATCCATGCTACACTATATCGCGAAGCAAAAAACTGAATATGAGTAAGAAAATTCTTTCACTAAATACAACTTAACCTTCTTTCTGATTCAATTCAAACGTATCCAAATAAAAAAAACAATCCACTGCATACCTGCGTCTTTGATTGGTCAAGGAAAGCAGCCTCCTCTGGATACGTAAATTCTCTACCTACGCATCATAGGTTGCCTATTTTAAGGGTATTACTGCATGCATTTTTAAACAAGAGAGGCAATCAGGGTTGTAGCCTCCTCTCCGTATGTATAACATTGCGGCTGTTAACATGTTGCCAGTGCCGGAAGAAGCGCGCTGCCGCGGTGATCAGTCACAAGTACAAAAAGATAGCTGAATGTTACTTGAAGTAAGACCAAACTTAGTTAAAATTAGATTCATTTCTGACAGATAAAATAATATTGCAAAAATTCAATTTTTTCCAAAACTTCATGGGGAGGCTGAGCCTCTCTTGCCTCCTCTCACCGGCTGCCACTGTTTTATACGTCAGATTCTACATATTATAATGCTACATGTACTTTCAGTTCATCAAACCTATTTTGAAAATCATATATTAATCATAACAAACGTAATTGAATTTTTCTGTAGATTAAGACTTGGTATATCCCATGTATTATGTGAAACATATTTTGATTTTCAATCATTTTCCAAACAAAGATTGCAACTACAATTTTAAATTATGTTTAAAAATTAGACAAGTAGATTTTGAAGGTCAATATCACATAAAACATAGAAGCCTTCTGCAATAAATGTTTATCCTAGCCACCTCACCTCTATTGGTGTATACAGATAGCATCGTGGGCCTCCGAAATATGTAACAATGACATTTTCTCATAGTTACTACTTTTCAGCCGATTGGATTGTTGTTGTACATATAGAACTCTGCATTATTGTTTCTTGCAAAATTTATAATATTGCGGAATTACATGTAAAACGATGATATTTTCTTTTGATTAACAGAATACATGAATAAAAAGCAACATTATAGTCCTTTTTTCATCTCTTTTATAAGCTAAGACTAAGTATTTTAGGGTATTCATTTTTTCCCAAGAGTTATTATTTAAACCTCTAGAGATTGTAATTTTCTCCAAAATCCAATTTGCAGTTTATGTCCGTTGCTTTCGCAAGCTGAGGCCAACAGTATTCATTTAAAATTATTTCTTTACCAAAAATTCGTGAAAATGCTGAAAAGGAGGTCATGTATATAGAATATGTAACTTTTTGACTGTTGGTTTGGGAAAAACTAAAAATCCTACGAATGAATTGTAAGTATCCTATTGACATGCAAGGGTAACTTGAGGTAGTTGATAAACCTCTAGGTACAAATGAGATTATGCATTGTGGCTTCACGGGAAAACATGTCACTATCAACACAGAGAAGTATTGCTGATCTCCAAGAGCATATCGGAGAGAGGTCAGTATTAAATCAGGCACACATGAATGCCTCTAACAACAGCAATATAATACTTGGCGGGATACTTGGACAATTTAATCTTAAATCAGAATCATTAGTCTTGTAGCTCAATATGTTTTTATCATAGACGCTCAAATACTAACACTTTAAATGAAAAGGTTCACGTCCAGAACATTTTCAAGGATAATAATTTATTCTGCCTATCTAATAGGGAAATTCTTGGAGATTGATCTTAAAAGAGTGGTGTCGCAAGATCAATTTTTCAGCCTACAATCTGCTATTATCCACTGTACAAAAAAGTTAATATGACTTCCTAGGTCACTTATAAATTACATTTGGAACGACATGCATCTAAAATGTGGGAAGTATATGATATTTCTACGATTTAAAATAAATAAAAACATGAGGAGCACAGAAAAACAATACCTCAAATATTTGAGAATAATGCAAAATCAAAATTACTATTTATTTTTTGTATCTTGATCTCTCTTTTGAAGAATTATTGGTCAATAATTTGAATAATAAAATAAAATGCATTTTCTGATTATTTTAAATCTGATGTACTGAATATCAAAGATAAAGAGTATCCCCTACAAGATATTTTTTTCTAGATTCCATGAAAATCGATGTAATATTCATTGAGATCGAGAGGTTTAGAAGATAGGAACAGAAATATTGCATGAAATCCTGTGCTGTAGGCATCGCAAGACGTTGAAATACGCTTTATATCAATACTTTCGATTCCAATAGTTACTCAATTTATGTGTTGTCACAAAACATTATGATATCAGCTTCGGAAGCATCAATTACAATAAAATTTTTGATTACCAATTTTTCTCCTCAATGTATTTTTGCCACGGCTACGCGATTTTAAAATATAATAAAATAAGTGAAATAAAAACAATAATAACTCTTCATACATTTTATCATACTTAAAAACATGGTTTGCAAACACTTAGGGATCGCGCTGTATTCACACCCTTTGTTTGTTTCCGCGTCACCCTAGGGAGGTGCGCTCCCCACTTGGAAATCCAATATTCTAGCACGATCCATCGTTTTGTGGTAGCTTTCAAATTCTATAAAATTAAAATCCTTTAAGGCTCAGGCAAAGTTATTTTTTTTGTGTAATCGGTGGATATAGATTTCAATAACTGCATTTATTTGGTATTTGTGTATGCATCCTATTATTATGCATTAGAATCCTGCAATACGTCCATAGAGAGCTTTCGATCAAAACAATATTACAGCATCATTTGTTCAACTGCACCCTTATGAAATTTAATGTATTTGCTTAACCGATGCATATTTCCATTGGTAAAACCTTGACTACATCGGAATAGCATTACTACATGCAGAGTAGAATGAGCGAAAAAGAACTGTATAAGCTATAAATGGAGAATGCGCAGCGCTCGCGGCATTACAATATTTCCCTCTTATATAAATGCTACAAAAAAGCTGATCTGAAAATTCAATCTCGTTCAGGTCCTTAGAAAATATGCTGATACATCACAACAGACCATATATATATTTGGAGATTGCAATTCGTTGTTTGTTTATTTGAAACACTGAAGGGTGTACACAAGTCAGATCCACTTGACACAAATTGAGCTGTATTATGTAGACAAATATGAAACATATCATGCTGTATGTATATTAAAAAATCTTTTTGGTACAAATCGAAGGACATGAAAATATATTAAATGGATCATTGTGCTCTTGAAATTTGTTAGTGGGTCAGCTGTGCTGTGTAGATAAGTAGCTATTTTGATTAATTAACATTTTTTCTAATCTTATGGTAGCCGCATTTTTTCACTTAGTAGGTTATGGTGATATTGTTTTAAATCACTGCATTGATGGCCGAGAAATAAGGAAAAACCAAAATACATCTTTTTCACGTGCCATCTCCGCTACGGTTGACCATCATCAATGAAATTCGTATCTTTGAGGCCGCAGCATGAAACAATTGGTTGGAGTTGCATCCAAACCATTCCCTAAGATTACGTAACCAGGACATCCTTCTTCTCCCGATGCTCCGTTCACCCTGAATTTTGCCTTGCATAATCAATTGTAGCAGTTTATATTTTTCGCCGCGTGTAGTATGGCCCAGGTACTGTAGTTTTTTTATTTTAATGATCTCTATTATTTATCTTCCATTCTTTTAAGTACTTTCCGTTTGTCACTCTATCTTTCCATGAGATTTTTAAAATTCTCTGATACGCCCACATCTCGAAGGCTTCCAGTCTATTCGTGCATTGTTTATTCAAAGTCCAAGCCTCTACAACATACAAGACGACCGAGAAAACGTAACATTTAAGCATCCTCACTCTCAAACTTAAGCTTGAATCATACAGAACCTCAATGTTTTGAATTTCTCTATTTTTTGTTAAGAAATTTTCAGTGTGTTCATGTTTTAAATCAGTATCCCAATTTAATTTTTTTGAACATTATATCTAAGCTACTAATATCAATTACATGTTGTTAAGAATTGCTAATGCTGTTGTACTTCTACCATGATTTTCTTTACATTACTCGTACATGCAAAAAGACAAGTTCGGTTGAAGAATTTACAGAAATCTTATGATTTAATTACCACGGGGGATATTTTTTTAAGCTACTTACGATATGGAAAGGACTAAGGCGACCTAATTGACTCCATTTATCTATATTAATTGATAATTCCTATATTTGTCAACGGGCAATCTCTGCAACCGCTGCATCTTGATGATGATGATACTTGATCTGAATCCGATAGGCCCATAATATGTAATTCTTCTTCACTTTTAGAAATCTGGTGCATTCGCGGCACGCATTACCGACAAACAAGCACTGGATGGACTACCAAATCGTGCAAGGTTGCAAACACTCTGGTCTGAACAAAATCTATGGCGTATCATTCAATATCAATCAATCAATACATAGGTCAAAATACAATGATTACTCGCATAGAAAAAGTTCTAGGCGCATCATTTATTCATGCACGCCTAACCAGCTACTCCTCTTCCTCTTCAACTGTGTTCCCTTTCCCTATCTCCCCAAGTATCATCGGTTTTGTATGGCTGTTGGGCATCCAGACCTGACAGATTTTCAGAGTGGATGGCGACAGCGGTCCGCTTAGGAAAGCACAGATAAGCTTATTAAGTATCCTGTGTGTTATCCATTCACACATCTCTCCTATGACCAAATAATTTCTATCCATTCCATATTTCATACTGATAAAGCACTACTGACAGCATGGTTACCGAACCCTAGTATATAACACATTAGAGCGATAAAACTGTACATGTACACTCATTGTTAACAGAAATTGGATTCCACACCTCTATTGTGTTGAGTTTGCTACACCATTGTACTAAAAAGCGTCTCAAACTTCAGAAATAGTTTCTCCATGAACATTAACATGAACCGCCTCATTGTTAAAGCGTGGAAAATGAATTGCTATATTATGTCATCGACATTTACCTGGTTCTATGAAAGACTGTGAAAAAGATCGAATGGATAATGGGTGGGATAACAAACAAGGCAGTCTACGTAAAATTGTGGGAGATAGTTGATAGATATTTATAGAAAATGAACGTAATCAAGTTGAATAAATCTGGAAGTCCTAAGTCATAAACTACGTACATATGAATAGATCTACTTCTACTTTGTACACGAATAATTACAGATCAGAATGAAAATGTTTGACCTGCGCTGGTACCAAAAATTAATAAATTCGCCTGAAGTTGGCAATTGTACATAAAATGTAGTTTCACCATTACCAAAAGTTCTCAGATCCCCAAAAGTATCCGAGTATGCCACAGAATGAATTTAAATGGTTTCCAGGATAATAGTGCTTTGATTTTAGCTTATGACGTATCATAAAATGCTCAAATATATACTTATATATTTACATTTTTGATGAATCCAATATGAGATAAGTAATGAATCAAAACAACGCTACATACAATAATGTAAACCCAGGGCAAAGTCACAATATCACTCGATTTGGGATCTAAAATCAAACCATAAGAAATGCTGGAGAAGCAACTGATGGTGAAAAATATCGATGGCTTTCTTTGAAGTGTATTCAAACAATATAACATTTGCAGCAAACATAGGCTATTTTCTATTGGTTGATTTATATCAACATATTCAGCTATCGGCTTTGTAAAAAAATCTACTTCAGATCAGTTTTCAAAACAGCACACAAAGATTCATTTTTAACTCACAACTGTAGAAAAATCAACATACAGAGTAGACTTATATGTGTGTGGAGAGTGGTAACTAAAAACTATATGCAACCTGAAGGGTGGGAACCTAAGCTTTTATGCTTCTCAGTAACTCTTAGCTCGACTTGCAATAAAAATAAGTGACCGCTGAGACATAGCTGTGAACAATCTAAATAATTACTTCAATTATAGATAGTCAAGCAATGGTAAATGAAACAGAAAATAAATTCGATTTTGGCGAGTTCTCATACAAGTTCCTATGAATGACTGTTTATTATGCTATGGTCAGATAGTATACGGTCGCTATAGTAGGAAATGGCACATAAATTATTGTGATGCAGACTGTGTAGAATCATAGCATTCAACAGTATATAAGTTAAACGGACCAATAAATCTCAACTTAGTTTATTATGTTGAAAACTCAAGTAAACCTGAAGTCATCGCTGTATAGCAAATATTATAATTAATCAAAGTGAGAATAGAATTGATTGCCGGGTTTCATATATATCATTTTTCCAGATATGATTTCGGTCGATCATATATACGGAGATTACCGAGCGACATATAAAATTGAAATGGTGTGGAAATGTATATTTTCCAATTATCTCCATACCAAGATTACCAAAAAAATTGATAAGATCATTTCATCATGCATCATAAATCGTCACGCTGACATTAAATCGTGTACCAACAAGGAGGTGGAGGTGGCATATTATCTCATTCCTATAAATGATGTACCAAACATGAAATGACAACCTGCTCGTTATTAAAGATAACTCAGGACCTGTTCCTTAGTGAAAAGATCTTCTCGCTCGATATATAGAAGGCTTTCAATATGGTGTGGCATGACAAATCTATGCCTATGGACTGCCACCCGTTTTTTTGGTTGGATAGTTATCTCAGGGATCGCTCCTTATTTGTGGTAGTGTATGGATATGCTTCTGATGTACCCACCATCAATGCGGGTGTTCCTCAAAGATCTGTCCTTTCTCCAACGTTCTTCTTGCTGGCATCAGAGATTTGTTTAACCCATATTTCCTGCATGAAACCGGGCAAATCACTACCATCCCGAGATACAGTATTTCGGCGAGGGTAGCATGATGTTCGGATCAATGAAGACATTGAGAGCGTTGTTGAATGGGGATACACAAACGGAGTTCAGTTTAATGCACAGAAGACTCAGAAAAAAGCCCTGGCAAATGAGCTGGCCTTGCTAGGTCAGCGTCTCAGAAGCTGAAGATCTCTTCAGCTCCAAGAAATTATATTCTCCGGAACAACCTTTGCTACAAGGCCCAGATCAGACCATCGCTGGAGTACTGCTCGCATGTGTGGTGATGCGCACCAAAGCATTCCCTGACACAATCCAGAAGCGAACAATACGTATTGTGGATGCACCTGACTTCACAAATGAGCTACATAGCCTGGAACGTGGCAGAAGGGTGGCTGATATGTCCCTATTCTATAGATATTATGATAGCAGATGTTCGACCAACCTGTCTCGCATAATAGGTCCAAAAGTCACCAGTACGGGAAATACTAGAGGTGCTCATCAGGCGTATCTTCACAAAAGTCGAACTAACAACTAACAAGCATCTTCCAAAAGTCGTTCTTCGGGAGAACCTCGGCTTTGTGGAATGGGCTACAGGGGACTTTATTCCCCGATGGTTACAATCTACAGCGTTTCATGCTCAATGTAAACACACATTTACCCTCGCGCAGTGCTTATGAAGCGCGATAGGCTATCTGCCTTGGGGAGAGGTGCCACAAGGGGCCACGCCGTAGCAATGCAGAAGATCAGAACAGGATGGAGTCCCGGAAAAAAATCCGCCCTCGCTCTTCAGTATTCGATCAAAAATTCCTAGAAGTTACAGCCGTTTGACATATTCGGTACGCGGAATAGAGCGGAACTCTGAAAGAAGAGTCCGCTGGACTTGCACATAGGGTTGTCGTTCGGGGTAGATGTAACCCTATTAAAAGCAATTCCACTCTCTTGCTCCGCTCAATTATCCCGCTCACAGATAAAATTCACAACAAAAGTACGCCAGGCCTTATCGTATAAGGTGATATTTGATAGGATGGTTGTCTCGCGGTTGCGTTAGTGTTGGCAGTGCTATATTTAATTTTTGAATAATGTAGCGTAGTAGCGCAATGTGAATTTCATTGTCTTCACACTTCAGGTTTAATCTTGAGGGCGCGAAGTTGAAATTTCTCCCTGGGCCCCGATTTTCTCTCGACGGATCTGCCAAGAAGAAATAGTAGATAGGATAGAATAGAAATGTAGATATATTTCTCTTGCAGGAATCTTCAACATCTTCAATATTATGCACCAAACACTGGAAATTACTTGTACTCGGTCGAAAGTCCTCCCTGATCCGGATCTCCTCGTCAACCACATGATTACTGATGAGAATGTTTTGTTGAATCTTGAACATTTCATTTATTGAATTTCTGTAATTGAAACTCTGAATAAATATTTAACTAAAACATGTTAAATGCGCACTTTTCTGAAAACAAAACACAATAAACCCCGATATAATAAATCAAGAGTATGTGTGCATGTTTAACATGTCACATGAAAGGCAAAAAATAATCTGCACCGTCCCTGGAATATTAAATATCAGTATGAGACGAGATATGGTACAAAAAATAAGAGCCTTTCGCAAAATGTTGTTCTGGCTACAGGTGTGATCTAGGTGAAACAACAAAGCAGGACTGCAAAACTAACAGTCAACTAAGATGTTCAGTTCAAAAAATGTGGAAGCAATACATATACGTAAATATTATCACTGATCACAATTAAGATCTCTGTAGAAGTTTGAATGAAAAATGGTATCACGTAGGGATTCAGCTAATTGTAATTTGAAAACTTAACTTAACTAATTTCCAATATTTCAAAAGCTTACTCTAAGTGAATCAGAATAAAATCCGAGCAAAAATTGGTACAACTACAGTTGAAATATAATTCAATACACTTGATGCCATTTTCAAAAGGCTAAATGGCCATAATAACTATTCAGTGCAAAATGCAGTAATCTACAGTAAATGTCGCTAACACAACGGAACCTCTGAAATGCCGTACACATGAAAACAATTCAAACGGTTTAAATTCGTCAAAAACATTGAAAACGCATCGCAAATCTACTACATACATGTCGGACGTACCGTTGTAAGATTCTAATTCCACAGCTATTGAAATGATTGTCGTTTTCGTAATTTAGGAGCAAATGTATGAACAATAATAATATCTACGGCATGGAGTATGAACTCCTATTTGTCTGAGATCCCTTCCTCTATCAATCATCATTCAATCCTCATCGAAATCCGAAAGGTACCTTCAGGGTTACAAGATGCCAATGATTTCCGGACAGACAAATGGACTCATAGATAGTCCGACAAAATGAGTTACATGGTTTTTCGTGATGTATATGTCATAAAACGTCAAAAATACGAAACCTTTTCGCGATTACAACACCTTTCCGCTTATTGGCATAAAAAGTAAAAGTACTTATTCAACGGGATCTCTTAATTTTTGACCGATAGCTGCAAATCAACATTGTAAATATTTGACAAATATCATTAGCATTTGTGTATTTAACACACAGCCTCAATAAAACTCTTTTTCTTCCAGTGATGCGTCTCGATTTATATTTAAATCATCTGACATTCCGACTATGATTAGCATGTATCCATATATTTTTCAAAAAAACTCTTTTTAATTTAAAAGATCTCTAACATACAAATATATGAATAAATTTTTTCCGTTCAAAGTAGTTTTTCCCTTGACGTTCTAGAAATATATGTGATATTTTCTCCTTATTCCTTGAAAAGGAATATTTAATAGCTATTAGGTGCCTTTATTCATTTATATTTGGGAAACCACTCCGGACCCGCTTTCTAGTGCTACTTTTTAATAGCTTGTTATATATCATTCACGAGTAAACCTTTCTGAAGCGAGACAACCTGTGAAAGGTGCGATCTTACAAAATAGATTGATGGCGTTTTGTGCAACGGAGTTTGTAGTAAAAGCAGTTGGCTGCTCATATAAACGCCTCTGATATATTGGTTAACAATAAACAACGCTCAATCAACTCACTGAATGCAGGCATAACTAAAACTAGCATGTACTACGTCTGATAAATGTAATTACCATTTGTGTACTCAGAATCGGTAAATTTATTATGATACATTTTAGACAAAAAGGGATATAATGATTAAAAAACTAGTTCCTATAACAAATATATCAAAATTAAAAAATGACGATAAACAACTATCAACAGTAAATTGTTGCGCTTGAATTAGTAAGCTCTGATAGTTTCAATTTTAATAGTCTTTAATACCGCCCAGCTGATATCGGACGCAGTGTATACCTATCGACGAAAGCAGTGCAATATATTAGTAATGCATAAAAAATCGGTTTTGAAGATTGTGATTGGTGTAGGTTACAATATATTGCAACGTAAAGAAGGCCTCACAAATGTCATGTAGAGCGAATGAGCGATTTCAGAGCTCAACCTCCAATTAAAGCGGACAACCCGTCTGGAAGTCCATAACGAATTGCAAGCTCTGCCTGTTACTTCAAAGTCTGCTTAAAGTGCAGAATAATTCAGAGACATTTTACTGATTGACGTAGTACAAGTATTGTCCAATAAAAGGTTTGTCCAATAAACCCCTGAAACTCCCAGGCATAGGGATACAAGAGGCAGATAACTCACAATTAACATAGAGATTACATCCGAACCTCCAACATACTACTACATCGTACTTTTTCTATAACAATAATCTCATGTTAGTGAAGTATAGGTAGCATAATAGAAGTGGTCTGTATCAAAATATTTATTGAGGTGTCTTTTCTGTATCGAATATCTCCAATTTAATGCAACACCATTGTAGTTTCTTCATCATCAAATTGACGTCTTTTAATTCTATAGCTGCATTCACTGTTAATCATTAGGTTGAAAGTTTATCACCATTAATCTTGAAATAAATTAGGTATCACATTCATGTACTTCCGGGCTTGCGGGGTAATAAAACAGCGTGACAGTGCATGGGAGGAATAATAAGAAGTTTATGACTAATGATTAATTTCACTTGGGTGAGCTGGGGCTCACTAGTTGCTACACTTTAGAAATTTTTTTAATTACAGTAACATAAAATGTCACAGTTTTATGAAGTTGTAAATGTTTTAATGAATATTTGGGGTTCTCAAAGTTGCCAGTCAGTCAATTAGATTAATTGAAAGTATTTTCTATTCATTATCCTTAAAGTTGTGTAATTATTGAAAAAAATGTTAGGGCACTATAAACAAATTAACAGCTTATTTTATGGAAATGGGTGAATACCGTTTTTGACCTTCTCGATGTGTTGCAATATTTTTTGCCTATTTTACAACCACACCAATTTCAAAAAACCATTATGTGCAGCTGATATTTTTCGGAAATTATCCCATTCTTGACTGGTATTCATAAACTAAAGCTAATTGCTTGTAATTAGATTAGTAATCAATCAATTTTAATTAAAAAAAATCATCATTTTTGGAAATGTTCTATTACTTGCATACACAATTTCAAATGAAAAATAATATACCTATTCGTATAAAAAAAACACGACAAGGTTAACCTTTTATGAATTTCTGATAATTCCTAGGCATAATTTGCTTTATTTCAAAAATGTATACATTTTTTTGTATTTCTAGTTTCATGATTAGAGCGTATTTAAAAAAATTATGGATCCATAACTTTTTTGTATGATTTTTGAAGCTCGATTTATCTTTGGGACTTCCTAAATCCAAAATCTACTCCGTTTTTGATCTACTTCTACCTGTATAATCGAGCAGATCAATCATATCGAGATGAATCACATCGTGTTATATTTCATTCAAAATTTATTGCGATACCAGTCATGGAATGGAATTTTCTTCAACAAATTACTACTATTATGATCTGATTAATCGTCTGTATACTTATACTTCAACCATAAGACTAACAAGCCTTCACGATAAATTACCCAAATTAGGGATAGTATCTTACGGGGTTCAGTATCGGATCAGATACCGCAACGTTGAATGATTGATTGGGTTACTGAATTTTACTTCAGTTTATTTAGATCAAACTTGGATCAACGTTAACTATGTTAGCCTAGAGAATACACCCATTTTGTTTGGATATTTTTTCAACAAGCGTCATTTGCGTTCCGGTAGGGTTTCTTGACGTTTCTGATCATAAGTCTGTAATATTTTTATATGATGTCCCTCTTACGGATGGAAGTATAATCCGAATAAATCTTACTTCACTAATATCTGTCAGACTTGACACTGTGCATACTTTGTTACGAGCCATTTATTGTTAAAAATTCGGAGAGAAAACTTACGTGGCGGAGTGGGCCAGAGATATCCGCTTTGAAACCATGTACTGTTGCGTGGTCTAATGGTTTATAGCAACTGTCCTGCTTGCCGAAAATTTGGATTCAAGTCTACACGCATAGTAATAAATTTGGAGATTTGCACGATGGAGTGGAGCTGACATATTTCTCTTGAATATATGTGCTACTAGGGTAGTGTGGTCCAATAGTTTGTGGTGAGTGCCCAGCTTGAAATATATATGGGTTCAACTCCCACAATGGAATATTTAGTCTGTTTTCCTGGTTGTAAGTTTGTATTTACACGATGTCCGTCTTACGAATTAGAATAAATTTTCAATAGTCTTTGATATGTATAAAATTTAAACAATTATATAGTAACAGGTTATTGACGACGAACTTAAAATAAATGAGGGCTAGCAAAAGTGTTTGTTCCATATCTCGCGACTTGTTGAATAAATTCTATACAACATCCAACTGTCTACTTGTCATAGAGTCCTTCTTATAACACGTTCACGTCGTTAACGGAATATAAATATAACTGGAAAATTAGAAGGAAATTTATTGAGTGCTACAAAATCAGAAAACCACAGAAAAAGGTTCATTTTATAAAATGGAAAGAAAATATTATATAGCGTTCGAAAAGCTATAAAACCAATATCTATCGAAAGAAAATTCGACAACTCTTGAAGAATAAGTAGCTGAGTTGTATTGTTATTTCTAGGAACCACCCTCATATGAAGTCGAAAACGAGCATCGTTTGTGATGATTCATATGTTAGTTTATTGGTAATATGATGCTCGTAATTCTCCGACAAGACATCTGTTTATTTTTGTAACTTTGAACTTCGGTATTTCCTTTGAGTTTTGAACAAAATGTATTAATATATTTTATAAAGTAACACGCATATCTATACTTTCAAATCAAATTATATGTGTTGTTCAATTAACGATTCATTTTCACATTACCTAGTTTGCATTGTGACGTTAGAGTTTCCATGCTCCTCAATTATAAAAAATTCTCAATTTGTAGGGTACAATACAACATTTACAGTCTACAATTTTCCATACATAGGAATTGAAACTAATATATATATATATATATATATATATATATATATATATATATATATATATATATATATATATATATATATATATATATATATATATATATATATATATATATATATATATATATATATATATATATATATATATATATATATATATATATATATATACGCTCTTGCTGTACATCAACGATTTGTTCAAAATAACACCCAATCCTATCTACAGCTCCGCTGATTATTTTCTGCATGGAACCGAGCAAACCACTACCATCCCAAGATATACTATTTCGCATGTAGTTCAGATCAGTGAAATAATTGTGGAATTGGGATATACAAACGAAGTTCTGTTTAACGCGCAGAAAACTCAGATAACCCTGACAAAAAAGTCGTGTGCTGGCCAGCCAGTCGTGGAGATGGATTCAGTACTTGGATCATTTTCCATCAAGCTTCTGGGAATTGACATCAACAATAACATGCCATGGCATGGTGATGTTGTTGGCCTCGCAAGGTCGACGTCTCAGAAGCTGGGAGTACTGTTCAGCTCCAGAAGGTTATATACTGCTACTGTACAAGACCCAGATCAGACCATCGGTGGAGTACTGCACGCATGCGCCCTAATACACACCCTGAAGCTTCTGGGCAAGATCCAGTCTATGAATATACTACGCATTAGTTTTACGGTTGTGTACTCTCATATTAAAACAAATTCACCATCAACGCACTAAGACAACTAAAAACAAACAAGGGCCGATACGTGTAAGCGTATATTTAGTAGCAATATAAAATAGGGATTAAATTGTTGTATTTTATAATTTACCAGAAATTATCAACACATACAGGTGCTTGTTTCTCTCCAGTAACGATTCTATCCTATGCAGATCTACCAGCTTGCTGAATCGTAGTCTTTTATATAGTGTCTGCTCTAAAATTTGTCTATGTCTATTAATCGCTTTCGCTTAAATTTCTTTTTATATTTGATTCTCTGTCTAACATTCACTAAATCAATATGGTTTGCTAAAGGAGTCCTTTTCTAATCATTTTTTAACAAGGTTCGCATGGTTCTTATGGCGTAGCTTATGAACTTTATATTTTCACTCTTTTCCTGGAACGTTTTCTCTGTCAACCCTGATATCAAATAAAATTTAAAATATCTGACATTCGATTTCGTGATTTCCCTAAGCATTATATCCGTTTTTCTCTATTGAATAGGTATCGTAGAAAATAGATATTTTTCAAAAAGGATTTAATTTTACTGAAATCTTCTTAAAACCTCCTCTTTCCGTAAACTGCCAATGTAACTATTATTTAGGTGAGTATTTGTTTCAATACATCTAGTTAAGTCGTTATAGGGAAAACAAACACTTTTGTTAATAGTTGTTAATTTTATGTGCACTTACCAGAAATATAGGAAAGTCTTGATACACCTGAGCAAAATTCTGCGTCATTGTTTCACTACTACTTTTCTTGTAGATAAATTAGATTCGCTTGTCACACATTACTTCGTTTGGGAACTTCCGTCCACAGTATATAGAACTTTTAAGAACCGATTGAATCCGAGAAAACTGTAAGTTGCATTTCCATTCACTGATTAAATTTAGATAACTTGCTCGGGACAAAACTTTATTCAGAAGTTTTGCGGTGAAATGACCGTTGAAGAGCGTTGACTGGTCGAGCGACGCTACCGGCGTTTTGAACACGCGATCTTTTCGGCGTCCCGGCGGCAACTGACGCGAGTGACGCGCAACTTTTCGGCGCGAAATCGTCGCACAGCCCCCTATGATACCCACTGTACGCAGGCGATTATCTGCACTGTGCACAGATTCACAGATTTTTCTATTTTGACCATATTGACCTTAGCAACTGAATGTCTGCTCACGAAAAGACCGTAAGACTATCTAATTATTCAGGGGGAAATTAATTCCTTAAAATGAAGCGTAATTTTCTATATATTCAAATGACAAAACGAAGGAAAACACATTGTCAAAATGGCGTTTTTCAAGGAATGAAATTAAAGGAAATAATTAACTTTATGACAGTAATGTTGTAATGTTGCGGCATATTCTTCCAATTTTTGAGTTTGACATGGACTTCTCTTGATAAATTTTTCAAGTGACAATATTTGCACAGCTTCAAAGATGAATTTTCTTAAAAACCGGTTCAATATTGAATGCAGTTCGGCGGTTGGCACTAGAGAACGGTTTAGATATATTTGTGTTTTGTGTACTATCATCGTGCCTATATAGAAATAAGAATATGAAATATTGTTGCATAAAAAAATAATGTTCCCAGAACTCCGTGCCGATATCGTAACCGCTATATGCCGTTACACCGCGCTGACCAGGCGATCTAAGGTATCTGGTAAGGTATGTTTCGCTCTTCTTCTCTCTTAATGATCATTTGGTCATTACAGAAAGCATATTCATCTCCAATGTGCATTGTCGCCTCGTAGAAAACATACAAAATAATATTTTATCTAGATATCGACCGACGAATGTAGCTATACCTACTGGAAATGCACATGAACACTGGTCAGCAAGGGGTTAATATGCAAATGCTTATACAAATATGGGAAGTGATATAATTCGGTCTCTAGTGATAAGAATCTCATCTCCTCGGTTGCCTGCGTCTGTTCGTTCTTTCAAAAGCAATGAATCTTCAAACCGTACTCCAATCGAATAGCAATGACATAAAAAACGATATGTTTACGGGACACGAATAATAAGACATTCCACTCGTTGTTATATAAGAAATAAAAAAATAATGAGGTCACAAAAAACTCCTGCTTGTGCCACGGCCATTTTGAATCGCAGGCCTCATATGTTTATGGCTTATTTTTACAATAAAATTGAGCTATGCCACTTGGTTCAATAGACTATATGGGGCATTCCGGGGAAAGGGCAATTTGGTGAAGGTGAATATATGCGAAAAAGCTTGTCAACAAAAATTATTCTCATACCTTCACCAGAAGGATGCATAGGTTAGCACCACGGAAGATGTACTAGGTGAACAAGTGACTAGCAATAAATATATTTCTTTCTAAATGATATATATATATATATACGCTTCAGCACTAAATAAAATGGATTTGCGTTATTTTGGATTTGGATGCATTCAATAAAAGAGCTAAGGATTTGATAGACATAAATATTATGCATTATTTCTGCATTTGCATTTTGTTAATATCTGCCAAAGTACTTTAGATGATCGTATTTGGCCTTTGGCCTTTGAGGTGGCAGTATTGTATTCTAGCAATAAATAGAAGTGGGGAAAAAATCCAATCAGCTCATACTTCCAAGTCACTGTCCTACAATACTTACTATATTTTTTCAATTTACAATTATTCGAGAACATTAAAGATATTTTAACTGTTCTGAATTCTTAGGCGTTTGAATAACGTTCTTATATATTTGAAACATATTTTACAAAAAAATTTAAATAGAATAATTCGACCCTTAGTTCTCTTTTTGCTCAATTGGCATAATATTTGTAGATTCATAACCTTTTGCAAGTATTTGTGTTTCAAAAGTTCTAGAACATTAATGAGGAAATATGTTTTCAATCTCAGCTGATCAAAATTTGGTAGTTCGATAATCAAATTGTACACGATATGAAAATGCCCGAAGCTACTTCTTTAGTTTCAACTAGTATGGTTCTTTCTGCTCGCATCGAAACAGGCTTAAATTGAAAGCCAAATTGCACATCAGGAATCACATGTTAAGCTAACAAGAAATACTCCAGGTTTTGAAGAATCACCTTTTCGACGAGCTTGGAGGAGACAGCTGACTGATGTGATAATAATCCTGAAGAAATATTGAACCCATCTTCCTAGGAATCATGATTACCTCATCAGTTTTTCACTCTGGAGAGAAGAAAGGCGTTCTAAGTACTGAATTGATCATTATCACCACACATGTCAAAGCTTTTTGCACCGCTGCACGATATAAGGCTTGTTGCACAAAACCTGCCCATTCCTTTTGATCAGTATCTATTCCATTCCCAACATCGCCTCTCGAATTATTTGGAAACTCTCTAAGCATCGACTTCTATAGTTCCCAATAAATTCGTTTCCTCCTCCAGAGCTTGCTCATTACCCACATCTAATACTGATGGTCGCCAGAAATCACGAAATTAATGACATTTGATAACTGAAATGCTGTGAATGAGATACACTCATTCCGTATAACATGATTGTATTGAATCCCACTGGTGGAGGTGAACTTGGAATGTCATGCTCGCGGTTTCAAGTTGAAGTAACATGCCACAATGAGTAGACTCAAACAGAAGATCTTGTGCAGATTTGGATATAATCTGATTTGATATACAATGTTATGAAACAGGCATACTTCTATAATCCCGGAAAAATAAACAGGTAGTTTAGTTCTTTGGTAATGAGTCGACTGTAACAAAGGATGGGCGTAACCTTTTTTTGAATTATTGGTCATTATGCCACTGTAGTTCAGTAAGATATTTGAGTGAAATGTGGAATGGTTTGCTAGTGTTTGCTCGCCTCGTGGTATCCAAAAGCTTCACGAAAAACGTCCCAGAGAAAGGATAACCGTTAATCAAGTTAACGCTCGGACTATCGCGGCTGCTGGATCAAAAAATAGTTGTTTGAATCCCCAAAACATATGAATAATGAGTCTTTCGCCATATAGCTCAGACCTAGCATCTTCTCCTTCAAGTGGCATCTAGAAGGCTGACCACCATCAGGGCTACTTTCACATTGGAAGCGGCTGCTTAAAAAAATTGGCTATAGCTATGTACATCCAAAAGGCTCTTTCAGGTTTCGCAACCATGAGATTCTGCTTTTATTGGGCAATCAAATAGCCCATATATTCCAACTTACGTCTCAACGTAATGACAACATGTATATCCCCGCCTATGCGCCTTTGAACTTCTGTATCTGTTATAAGATCTATCCATGGTATTCTGAGAATCCTTCTATATAGCCATATTTCAAATGATTCAATATTTTGAATTTATATCCCATAATTCCGTAACATGAAGCAGAATTGAGAAAACGTAACATTTGGCTAAGCGATGTTCCAAAACCATACGTAGATCTTTGCTCTGAAAAACTTTATTACATTTTAATGAAGTTGGATCGAAATGTTAATCTTATTTATACTTCTCGGGTGTGTTCGTTTGTGTGTCAACATTTCTTCCGTTTATACTTAGACCGACATTTATGGATTTCTCTTGGAGTTTACCAATTTATATACCCATATTTCAAATGATTCGATATTTTGAATTTACATCCCATAACTCCGTACCATGAAGCAGAATTCAGAAAACGTAACATTTGGCTAAGCGATGTTCCAAAACCATACGTAGATCTTAGCTCTGAAAAACTTTATTACATTTTAATGAAGTTGGATCGAAATGTTAATCTTATTTATACTTCTCGGGTGTGATCGTTTGTGTGTCAACATTTCTTCCGTTTATACTTAGACCAACATTTATGGATTTCTCTTGGAGTTTACCAATTTATATACCCATATTTCAAATGATTCGATATTTTGAATTTACATCCCATAACTCCGTACCATGAAGCAGAATTCAGAAAACGTAACATTTGGCTAAGCGATGTTCCAAAACCATACGTAGATCTTAGCTCTGAAAAACTTTATTACATTTTAATGAAGTTGGATCGAAATGTTAATCTTATTTATACTTCTCGGGTGTGTTCGTTTGTGTGTCAACATTCCTTCCGTTTATACTTAGACCAACATTTATGGATTTCTCTTGGAGTTTACCAATTTATATACCCATATTTCAAATGATTCGATATTTTGAATTTACATCCCATAACTCCGTACCACGAAGCAGAATTCAGAAAACGTAACATTTGGCTAAGCGATGTTCCAAAACCATACGTAGATCTTAGCTCTGAAAAACTTTATTACATTTTAATGAAGTTGGATCGAAATGTTAATCTTATTTATACTTCTCGGGTGTGATCGTTTGTGTGTCAACATTTCTTCCGTTTATACTTAGACCAACATTTATGGATTTCTCTTGGAGTTTACCAATTTATATACCCATATTTCAAATGATTCGATATTCCGAATTTACATCCCATAACTCCGTACCATGAAGCAGAATTCAGAAAACGTAACATTTGGCTAAGCGATGTTCCAAAACCATACGTAGATCTTAGCTCTGAAAAACTTTATTACATTTTAATGAAGTTGGATCGAAATGTTAATCTTATTTATACTTCTCGGGTGTGTTCGTTTGTGTGTCAACATTTCTTCCGTTTATACTTAGACCAACATTTATGGATTTCTCTTGGAGTTTACCAATATATATACCCATATTTCAAATGATTCGATATTCTGAATTTATATCGCATAATTCAGGTCCATGAAGCAGACTTGAGAAAACGTAACATTTGGATAAGCGATGTTCCAAAACCATACGTAGATTTTTGCTCTGAAAAACTTCATTACATTTTAATGAAGTTGGATAGAAATGTTAATCTTATTTATACTTCTCGGGTGTGTTCATTTGTGTGTCAACATTTCTTCCGTTTATACTTTATTACCACTTAACAATTTTTTTTCAATATCAAGCGACAAAGCGTATTTTTCACTGCTATTCTTTAATCTTTGCAGATCATCAACACACTCCGCCAAAATTACTGTATCGTATGCTTATATTAAGTTGTTGTTGTTGTTTTATAAGTATTCCTTCAGCATATATTTCATGAAAAGTAGGCGACAAAACGCATCTCTAACACCTGATTTATTCATGCGGTAAATCACTGGGTTTACGTTGTACATCGGCCGAACAAGCGGTTGATGCCTTTAAAATGAAACGAACTACGGTCAGAAACTTGGAGGGAAGTTTTCCAAAACTATTTTTCGCAAACTGTTATTTGAAACTTGTAGACAAGGTGGATTTTTCAAAGGTTTGATTTCGGACTTCCATTGTCTATAAAATTTTTGAGTATCACGACGTTTCGATTGATATGCTATCTTCAATCGTCTTCAGGTAAACTGGTGATTTTTCGCGAACGCAAATATGCATCGACGGTGGAAGAAAACACAAAAAAATTATAAATAAATGTTTTTATGCTAAATATAGATACATTCTGTAATCGCTCGACAATATTTTTCGTCATTCAAAATCTGAACAATTCCATCATTAACAGTAGCAGATACACATACATTATGGGTCGTACAACCCTTACACATTGTCTACAGAATTAATTGAATCATTTATCCGTGAACACGATTCCTAATTATAGAATATAACTTCCCATTGGTGTCTTCAGAGCACAAAATACTTCCACCTTCTAGTGCTCCCTCATTCGCATTACGACCGAATAAAGCGTGCGCAGATCGTAACTATGGGGATTCGGAAGCGAGGGATTTTATTCCATCTTCAACGTAAGCGGATCTGTTAAGTTTACAATTCAGCTAGATCGTTCCGAATAAATGGATTTCCTGCATCCTTGGCTTTTTTATGTTGGAAATGAGGGTCTTAGTGAAATTGGTACTAATGTTACATCATTATTTTTTCTACATTGTAGCACCTTCTAGTAATGTTCATTCTTGCGTTCGTCTTATCGGTAAAATTATATTTTACGTGAAAACTAGGAAAGTGCTGTATGAAGTATTAGACTTTGAGATAATACGCATGCCTCCTGAATCAAAAAAAAATGTTATATTCATTTCAAATCTTTTAACAATTACTTAGAATCGTTAACTGATCGTAAAGATTCTGGTTATTCTCTGTGGAAAGCAGCAAGAAGAGTCAAACGACCAATCACATCAAATCCTCCCATAAAAAGAAGTGATACTGGAGCATGGGCTAGAGACAACAAACAAAAAGCAAAATTATTCGCAGAACATCTAGCGTCAACATTCCAACCAAATGAGGTGAACTCTGAAACGATTCCTGAAGGTGTCGCTAGCAATCTTCTGGAACACATTCCCTTCATTACTCCCAAAGAAGTGACCAACGAGATCATGACCAACCTCGATCCAAAAAAGGCCCTAGGATTTGACCTCATCACTGGAGAAGTCCTGAAACAGTTACCGAAAAAAGGTATAGTAATGTTGACATACCTATTCAACGCATTAGGTTGAAATACGTGCCTGAAATATGGAAAGTCGCAGAAGTGTTGATGATTCCCAAGCCAGGAAAGCCACCAAATAAAGTTAAATCTTATAGATCCATATCACTGTTGCCTATTATTTCAAAATTGTTTGAGAAGCTGCTACTCAAAAGACTTAAGCCACTTATTGAAAATAATGGTTTGATCCCTGATTATCAATTGGGATTCAGAGATAAGCACTCCACCATTGATCAAGTTCATCGCATCACGAACATCATAGAATCAGCTTTGGAGGAAAAAGAATATTGCACTGCATTATTTCTAGACGTCGCCCAGGCTTTTGACAAAGTCTGGCATGAAGGACTCATCAACAAATTAAAAATACTCCTTCCTAACCAATATGTAGAAGTTATCAGGTCATATATTTCTGATAGAACTTTCAGAGTCTAGCAAGAAAATGAGTATTCTGACCTTATGGATATCAAAGCTGGAGTACCTCAAGGAAGTGTCCTGGGCCCAATATTATACCTATTGTATATTTGTGATATTCCAACGATGAGGGATGTAACGGTTGCAACGTTTGCAGACGACACAGCTTTGATTGCAACTGACAAAAATCTTGCTTTGTCTACTAACAAAGTTCAGACAGCTGCCAACGAATTAGTGACTTGGTCACAAAAATGGAAAATCAAACTAAATGAATTAAAATCGATCCATGTCTGCTTTTCTAACCGAAGACAGATAAATCCTCCTCCAATAAGCGTTAATGGGACCACCGTACCACGAGAAGCTAACGCTAAGTACCTAGGTATCACCCTTGATACAAGACTGAAATGGAAACATCACATCAAAAAAAAGCGGGAAGAACTCAATCTTCGCTACAAACAATACTACTGGTTATTGGGAAGATCCTCAAAACTGTCCCTCTATAACAAAATCATGATCTATAATCAGATTCTCAAACCTGTTTGGCTCTACGGTTGTCAACTGTGGGGTTGTTCGAAAGATTCTAACATCAAGATTATACAAAGATTCCAAAATAAAGTTTTAAGAGCTATTGTTAATGCCCCTTGGTACATTCGTAATAAGGATATTCATCGCGATTTGAATATACCTCTGGTAGTCGACGAGATCAAGAGAATGGCGGCCAGGCATGAATAAAGGCTCCATCACCACCCAAACGCAGAAGCTCTTCAGCTGCTGGACAACCACAACGCTGTCCGACGATTGGAGAGAACCAAGCCATACGAATTAGTGTAGTGCTTTGGTGCATAGAGCAGAGCATGTGTACGAATTTGTAGTTATAGTGTCAACGTAATCTAAAGGACATTGATTTACTTTAGTGATGAGTATTAGTTTGTAAGAATTCAAAGGAAAATTAATGGTTGATCAGTTTGATCAGTTTTAATATGAAGGCATTATGCCCCCCTAAAACAAAAAAAACAAAAAAATATTCATTTCTGTGTGTCAGTCTGTCGGCACGTTGCTCTGTCTGAATTTAGGTTGGTCGGTGGAGAGGATTTCTTGTACCTTCTTGTTCATATAAATGAGAAAAAATGCCTAATGTACATTTTTAAAGTCAGAATGTTCCGTCAAAATTTTTTTTTTAAAATACCACATAAATGCTTGCTAAAAGGAAGCTACTATCAAGGTTCAATATTACTCTAACCTGACTGCCTGTTGTGTACATTCCATTTTTTTATAGTTTATAAGATCTTGTTGACCATTTAGGCAGATAACAATATTTTGTGGCACTTGTCCGATTGCAATGATACTAAATTTAAACCAAGTATTCACCAATAAGCAAATTATTTTATTTGCGTTACATTATTTTCATGATTAACATCACAGACTAACCAGCATCTGAGACATGATACCAAATATTTACGGAAAATGTGAATATTTTTAAGCGAACTACAGCACGGGTAGTGCTGATTCAATATATTTCTATAAATTGCGATAAAATTCTGTAATTTCAAAAATGTATCTCAAAATTGGAAGAGCATCTCCAATTTTTTGCTGATGTTCAAACATGCGGAACTAATTTCTAAAAATGTGAGATTTCGTATCAAAAGTTGAACTGCTGCACTGTATAATAAAATCTGGATAAATGACCTTAAAGATATAACAAAATAGTGGTCCATTTTGCAGTATATCTATAATAAAAATAATAATAATATTGTCTCTATTAGGCGTAAGACAATGAACATACAACTAGTAAGCAAGAACATGTTCCAAACAAAGAAGTAAAACTATATGCTACTATAATACAAACAGGACGTGAAATAGGCAATATGTGCTAAGCATGCCCGCATGAGTGTAATTCAAATTCACTTGCTCAAAAGTCAGTCCAACTTTTATAAAATTTCAGGCAACACTCTATTGTTGCACGTATAAAAAACAGAATTGCATAAAGTTTGAAACCCTATATTTGAGATTTTATGAGCAAGCAATGGCTTGTTACCATGTTGTTTTGATATGACTGTAAAATTCCGTTTCCTGGAAGTACGGTAGGAGCAAACAAATGCAGCATGCCAGGTTTTAGCTAATGTGGGGCGAAATTTCTCTTTGTGAATCCTTATTAAAAAAAAGTTGCTATTTTATCATTTTTATACGCCTCGGCTAATATGCATGAAAGGATACCAAAATAAAAATAAATGCTTTATTGGCACATACAAAATTATTATAAAGCATTTTTTTAAGTTACGTATACTATAATACAATTTGCTAAATTTAAGGTAAATTTCAAAATAGACATACATATAAAAAGCTCACACCTAAATGTAGAAAGGATATAGCTTTGAAGACATATTATTGTGCACACAGTTACGAATGTTCCAAACATAAACTTGATGAAGGCACCCACCAAGGCCTTACATACCTACTTTTCTCATACTCATAGGTTAAGGTGTTTTATTTAAGTTACACGCTATTCTTTGAATACTTTGGCCTAGATAAAGCAATTCCTCAAGTCATACAATTTTAACTTAGCTAAATGAAAAATGAACTTATGGTTCACAATCCACCTAATCTCCTAGATCAGTCGATTAAACCATAATAAACAATAAACGAACCAACAGTATGTTACAGTACATACCTGGGTTGAGAAATAAGCACCAATGTATAAGTATATTTTTTGACTTACACTTATATGTCACCATATTTGATTTCATTTGATATTAGTCATTTCCCACGTATTTTTTTAATATTATATAAATAACCCCTTGTGTGGTGATACAGAAAATTATTCTCCTATGTCCCATCAATGTAGGGTCTAGCTTGACATAAAGCCGGTCTCCGCTACAATAACAAACCATCATGAGATCCCAAAAGACTTGCCAAATTCAAATAATTTTTTTCATCTGTAGTCATACAGAACGTTATTTTTTGTTAACGGTTTTGTTGATATAGAATGACGCCAATTGAAATGGTGAATGTGCTGTGTATCTTACAGTACGCGCATCCACCAATTTTGTGAAAATATATGGTATTCTGTTATATGTAAGTTCACCTGATGATAGTAACAATAGGTAGTTTTGCGTGTAGATGAAAATCTGTATATAGATATACATCATTTTTAAAATGTTAACATTTTAGGAACGAAATCTAATTTAAACCTTTATTCAATAATCAATGTAAGCATCAATCTGACTTCAAGACGTTACAGAGTTTTATCTCATTACACTGCAATCCGTAAGTGGACAACTAATAATAGTTAGAAAAATTACAAAGAAAAATTTTTCGCCAGTGAGGATCGAACCCATAACCTACTGAATTCTTGGCAGACGCCTCACCGTTGGGCCATGACGAACTGGTAAGACAGAACGACAAATACGATATGGAAGGTATGTACCGCTCAATTCTTCAACATTCAGATGGTTAAGACAATAGGCGTATTCAGCAGAAACGTTGGTGGTGAACCGAATCCTTTTGCGCTTTTCTGCTGAATGGAAACACAACTACTAAACATATTGAATAACATCAGAGACGTATTGTCGCAGAACCGAAAGAACCCTAGGTTTAAGGCGCATAGTTTTAGGGCAAAATTATGAAAACAGAACGTGGGCAATATAGTTAGATAGTTGTTTCTTTGCTCTCAAAATTTTTTGGAGAAGGTGAATGTACAAGAGTAGTCAATGGTTTCATAGAAAAGTGTTTTGAGAGATCTGTTTTTTTGCTATTCAGATTTTTCTGCAGAGGGTGGATATCGAAAAGGGTGAGGAATGGTATCAGAGAGTTTTTTTTGAGGGAGGAAGGTAGGCTATGTCCACAAGGGGGACGAAAATTACGGAACTAGCCTTGAGCGCCATAGTCCCCAGCCATGAAACAGAGGCGCAACATTTCAGAGCGTTCCGGGTGGTAATCTGGGTTGATACGCGACTCTGTGTCATTTCACTGAATGGAAAAAATCTACACTCAATTTTGGTAGCATTATAAGAATATTTGGAAGTGCATCCTGCAAGTACAAATAAATTTCGCACTACCATTAGGTATTGATATTGAGCGGCTCTATCTAATTCGTTAATTTCAATGTCACCTCAAATTTGAATAATATTTCTATGCCTTGTACTTTGACAAAAATTAGAGAACCAGCCGTAGCGCTAGTGAAGCATTTTCCTCAAACATATTTGATTCTAATTATTTTCCAAATGAATCGCCATAGTTATCTAAGCCTATGAAGAGCGAATTTATATATATATATATATATATATATATATATATCATATGAGCGCACATTGATGCCTAAAACACATAAAAGACACAGTGAACCTGAATTTTTCTTTTAAGTCCTATGTAGGTTATCTTTTGTGCTGGTGTCAGGCTTAATTATAAAACCCTCGCCTTTCGCTGCCCAAAATCGGAGTCTGTACCGTGTTTCATCTCTAAAAATTCTTTTTAGTTGAAAGTTAAATACCTTTCTTTTAACTGAAAGCCTCAGGCTCTGTACGTATTGTATTTGAAAAAATGGCATGTTTTCGAATATGATGGAGCGAAGTCTTAATAAAATAATTTCGTCTACAAAATGCTTATATACTATATTATGATATCCAACTATATTAACGGAAGATTAAGAACTGGAAAACATGAATTATGGTTGCTTCCAAATACCTTAGTAGGCTATGGCTCAGTCTAATTCAGTGTGCTTCAAGAAAAAATCGAATCATGTGCCATACCATACCATATGGATTTTCCAGTTTTTTTATGGTTTTACTGTCAGTTGAAGGGCATTTTATGTCAGGTTCTTGGGATTACCTTATTGTATGATTCATTTTCTCTCATAAACAGGCAGCGTTGTGATTCTGTTATGATGATGCATGTGTTTCTCATATTGGAAATACCAATAATACAGATTCGAGTAGGCCATAATAGTTCCTATTACTCTAGAGACGATCACATAATCGCATCAATTTCATTATTTCAAATTCTAATTGCTCTAATTTCGTAAACGCCGCCAGGATCTCTTAAACGTTTTTCAGTCATCTGTGGTTTGAGTTACTCGCCAGAATAAGTAAAAATGAATTAGATATAATTTGTTTAAAGATCCTATCTTAAAAATTTCTCAAAAAGTGTTTTTTTGGGAGATTAAAGCACGTCTGAAATAATTCATAAAGAATTGATCTAACAGGCTAAAGAACTCATGGAGGTACAAAGGCAACATACAGGCTAACAGGACATTTTCGCGTAGCTGACAGGCTTCCTTCACGTGTAGATGATATGGCAGATCTCGCACCCTACATTCAGTTCGATGATTGCATGATGGAAAAGCTATGGAATCGTTTTTAGAGCCATGTCACTTTTTTTCATGCACGATATCTTGTATGGTGTCTTCTTGATGGAGAATACAGAAACATACCAAACCGCTGAATCACTAATCAGTCAAACAATTAGATGAATAATATCAGTCTCAGCACTCTTTCGCCCCGGGAAAGAAAACCATTTCAGACAACACAGCCAATACCACCATTGTCATATAGATAAATAATAGAGTGGCACCCACGATCTTTCCAAGTCGGAACTTGTTCAGTGCTAAAACAGTGTACAAGCAGAAGGATACGAATATCAGTGCTAGAATGGTGTACTCTATAGATCCAGATTGTATGTGGATTCCAGTGTGGATGCCTCTGTACAGGTTGAGCATGTTTTTGAAAAACCAAGGCATGCCTAAAGACATCAAAATATTCATGCTGTTCGCTCCCAAGGAATTTGACACACCAAATGCTCCTTCACCTGGAAATAAAAGGTATCTCAACATATCGCCTGACGCATTTGAGTGAATAATACGTTGCCCATACCCAAATACAAACGTACATACGTACAAGTTAGAATATATTCAAAAAATGTTTGTTCGGCGAAGAAGAGAAGAATGCTCGCATAAGCCGATCACATTTTTTAATTGCAGTTTTTTGACACTTGTGGCGATATCACCATATAATATGTTACATCATAGACATTTCCATTTAAGGATATGTTCGACCTATGCAGGCGTTTTTCATTTGTTTGTCGGACTGAAATTTAATGATTATGTTCGAACCTTTACGCTCACTGTGTATATTTAAAATAAAAATAGAAGTCTGTTGGAATGCATTCAACCAAATATTTCTCTTAGACCTCTTATTTTTTTTTCTTCCACATATCAGTGGGATTCCATTATTTGCTTTATGTGAATGAGATTGCTGAGTAGTTTTTAGATATAAGTGAAATAATGATTGTGTATGCATCATTTACATTCGAGCAACTTTCTTGTCAACCCTATCAATGAATAAATAATTTATCTATTTGCAAAATTTTAAAAAAACGGTATAGGTAACAAACTTTTCTAGTTTAACTGGTAACAAGTATCTGATTTATCTCATACTCTTAATCAGCGACCAGTAAAAGATAAATCTTATATATCCCAGTCTATCCTCTGTACCATTCATCCAGCCTTTATTTACTATATGACACCCGCTATAGATCAAGGAATCAAACTAGACAAAACGTACCTATATGAATCTTTACATCATAATGGTATCTTTATCGTATCTACTATTGTCTTTGTTCTTTGCATCTGGCTGTTAAGTGCTGTTTATATGTATTATAGTAGTATATAGAAACAATTCATATGATTGCTTGCTACACGTTTTTTATGAATGGTTAACAGAAAGGCGGTCAGTCTTACCTCGTCTTGATATGATTGTCATTGAGATCGATTCTGGCAAGCATCCACCCACAGCTAAGAATGTCATTCCTAATACAGCATCTGGCAGCTTCAGCAGATTACCTGGAATGTATATTATATTGGATAAAGAGTTGAGACAGTTTCAAGTTCAAGGAATTTAACAGACAATAAAAATATAAAATTTTATATGTCAGTCCTCAATGTTGCTATTGAACATAGTTTGGGAGAAGTAATCATATTTTAGTACCAACTGATTTTGATAACATCAACAACTAACGAAACAGTACATACTCGTATTCTATACTCGTTCACAAAATTATGTTTTTGTAAAACATATTGAATTCTGCAACTTAGTTTACGCAGATATTACGAGATGTTGCCGTCGATATTATATCAAGTAACAGCTTTATTATTCAAAATTACACATCAGGAGCATTTTGCGGTTCCCGTTAAATTGTACTAATGTGGCACAGAGTTTCAACAATATAAACGATGAGGTTTTCTCAGCTTCTCGTATCACGTTCACATTCTTTCAATGTGTTCGTATGAAGTAACGCTTGCTTCGTAGCGCATAAAGTTATGCATGGCAAGTTTACTGAGAATTACCACAGATCGAATTCTAGGAGTTCCCATGAACAACCTTGTAAATGAAGGCACTATACAGAAAATATTATTTATACAGCCGGTTATCCAAAACAGTTTTGCATACGGTTGCCTCCAGAAAAAAATGAGCGGGAAGTGGTATCTACAGTAAAAGGTCCAATTATAAGTTCACTGAGTCTATATAAAGTGACTGGTTCTGTTAGGTTATCATAAGCTGCCAGTCAGTCAAGTGACATCTTTTCGGGCAGCCAGGCTACATTGAATGCAATTATTTCCATGTGGTCACATTCAAATATTTGTCGGACTATGTCAAAACCCTACATTAATTTCAGGAAATAAAACTATATAAAGATAATCGCATATCAAACCTTTTTGTTTTCAGGGTTTAAACCTCTGTCACGTACTATTGAACTACATTGTCACATGTCATATTATGTTCAATTATAGTTTCGATGTTCAAATCTACTTATTAAATAATTATTTTGTAGGTCTTTATGACCTTACTTACCTATTATAGCTATCATCCAGGAAACAACATATGAATTAGCACCGATCCAAACGATACAAAGTATGAACGTTACTGGGAAGAGTTTCGGATGCAATTTTGGGTTTGGTATAGTACACCTCAGTACGAATTGAATGGGCCAGCTGTAGTAGAAAAATATTTTCTTGATAAGTGGACCTTGTGGTTGTCTGAAAATGCTTTTTTTCGCTTCTGTAAGATGAAAAATATCAGTTAGTATGATGTCTATTCAGTGACACTAGGAATAATGTTGAAAACATAGACATTGTTTTGCTGCTACAACATATGGAAGTGATTCAGCTTTATCACCCTTTAACAAACAGTAGATTGAGGGGTCAGAAAAATAAGCTTGCTTAGCTCATAAACAGATGACATCAATGGCATCGAAATTTGCCTACATGAGGTCTCCAAGGTTGTATTGAACTGTCTTGCTACAAACACAGGCTTAACAATACCCAGGACAGTATTCCGTAACCCGGTGACCGTGCGTTCTAAAGCACTCTCCTGAAGTTTCTAATCACAATCCAGATACGAAAAATACTTAAATGGATACTTCTGACCTCACAAAGAACCTCTCCGGTCTAGAAGAGTAGACTACAGAAGAAGGGTGGCTGATCTGCCCCTATTCCATAGATACTATCATGTCAGATGTTCAACCGAGCTGTTTCCCATAATATCAACAAGAGTCGCCTGTACAGCAAAGACTAGAGCTGCTCTCCAACAGCACTTACCTCCTCTGTCAGAGGTGACGTATTAAAAAGCAGGTAATATTAAAAACGTAATGAAAGAAAATTTCATAATCATTCTGTTTAAAATATGGTTGTACCTTTAACTTCCTCCTCCTCAATTTTATCCAATGGTTCGTGATTGGCTTCTAGCTGCTTCTTGGTGTTGTCATCTAAATACGATCCATATGCGGAAATGACGGACACCCTGGGCACTATCTCCTTTTCATTCTCACTCTCACCTTTGCTCATGTCTTTTTGATTCTTTTTCACTCTCCTTCTTACTACCACCGCAATACGATCATTCTGGAACATCAGGACGAAGTAGGTCACGTAGATGATTACCAAGGTCAACGCTTCGTACCACATAATTACGCCATCCCACGTGATGGCTACTAGAGCCGTTACAGCCACGATGTAGATGAGACAGTCCCTGGTTAAAGGCCACCAGTCTAGTTTCAACGGCTGTAATGATGCCAATCATTTATAATTATTAAGCATATATTTTATAACTTGAAACATAAATCGAATGGAACAAATAATACAAACTGAGAAAAAATATTCCATTCACCACGCCAGTTTAGTAAATACCCAAATAAATGTCCTAATTATTTATATGTTTTATAACTGCAGTGCAATTTGGTTTAAAATAACTTACACCATTGAGTTATATACATATTACATCCTTAATCATCCTTAAGCAATGCATATACGCAATTCTGTAAAAGTAAACTTTTATAGGGTATTTTTGCCATCACTAAAAATGAAGGTATGTAATGAGAAAGTAGAAAATAGCTTTGCAAAATTTGCGGATTTTACAGATCAAAATAAGTAAAAAAATAATAGCATATGAAAACCAGTACAACGTCAAGCTTAAGAATTAAATTTTATTAAATGTTCAATTACACCCTACAATGACCAGGAATTTGAGAGACGGTCAAAGACGGTCTCTTAAAATTGGCTGAAATGTTACCTAATTGAGTATTGCTACCCACATTAATTATTTTTTACAACATCGTTCAAGCGATTACAGCGATTACACGGTGACAAAAGCATCAGGAGTCATACCGACAGACAGACAGATGCTATCATCCAAGCTATATTTTTTTTGGTTTTTCATTTGACACTCAATTGGTCTAGAAAACACCAAGATATAACACGTTCCATATGAAGCCAGTGTATTTTATTTTATATTGAACGGTTTGATCATTTGTATTTGTAAGTTTTGTACGGCAAATGAGGGTTATATTGTATTTGTTGTCTTCCAAACCATTTTGACATTGTTCTTTCCACGAAACCACATAGTTTTGACGAATGAAGATATTGAAAGAAACAATGCAATCATAAAGTAAAATGTGTGTGGCAAATATTATATTTAAGTCTCTTGTAAGTCTTCTGTTGTTAGTGTTATCGAAGAATGCTGACGATTTCTTGGTCTGATAGAGTCTCAAATGTGAAACTACGACAGAGAATACAAAAGCAGGAATAAATAATTAACCCCCTCCAGAAAAAACTTTATACTGTTATAAGGGGACCCAAATATGACTGCTACAAAACATTATGGAAGGGAAAATCAAGGGTAAGAGAAGCCAACGAAGACGAAGAACCTCTTGGCTGAAAAACTTGAGGGATTGGTTTGAAATGACGTCAAATCAATTGCTTCGAACAGCTGCAAACAAGGTCAGGATAGCCATGATAATAGCCAACCTCCGCTAGGAGATGGAACTTGAAGAAGAAGCCTTCTGTATAGAAGGGAGAGTATCCTGTGTTGAGATTGGGCACTTTTATGTATTCCCCACAACAATTACCTTAGTGAAAGAAATCATGTTCCAGAATTCAAGAGGAAAGGCAAAAAACCCGTTTTCCTACTCCTCAATAGGCTGTACCCCAGTCTGACTGAGGATGATTTAAGGAAGAGATTTATCTATTACACAACCTTACACATGGACCTATCTAAGGTCTTCTCACGATTCAATGGCAATGTCACTATAATTTCAACAGTTAGTTATGCATTTTTAATAAAGACTTCCAGGAAAATCGAAAATCGAAACTAGTAGTAGTAGATTATTTCGTCAATAACATGCGATTTTGATCAGCGGCCAGTATAAGTATCAAATGAACCAAAGGGATACCCATATGATGAGTTTTTGAAGGCACATTATAGCTTGCTTCGTTTGTCGCGCATCTACGACTACCTAATAAGAGTGACGATATTAAAATCAAGTAAACTTACAAATGGTGCAGCCAATCCTCCAATAGCTGCAACTCCTAAGCCGTTGAACAAGGATGATCCTACAATTGTACCAATTCCAATGTCAGACTCTGTGACAAATGTTCCAATGATGTTTGTGAAAAGCTCCGGACAAGAAGTTGCTACTGACATAAAAGTGGCTGCAGCAACGTCCTATAACAAAAAATATAACTCCATTTCACAGTAGAAACGTACATTGCTTGTAACAAGCTATACATGCCCTTCATAAATGAAGGTTTGCATTTATTCTACAATGCTAGCATTGCTCTTTTTAAGATAACATTTAAACATTTTAGTTTCTGACATTAATTATAATGAGATGTGAGCATTGATGGAAGTAAGTCTTGTAACTATGTATTGACTTTTTCAGATTCACAATGACGAGAAGGCAACATTTGAGGGTTCATCAAGATCCAGCCTATTCAAGTACATCATAAAAGCTTACCGGAGTTAGTCCTAGAACTTCACAGATGGTCTCCACACATGGCAAAAAGTATTTTCCGCATACTACGGCTAACAGCGTGAAGCAATATATGCCGATGATGATACACAATACGAATCCACCTCGGCTGACTATGTCGTCTGTCAAGAATTGAGGAAAATCATCCTCCGAATTATCACAGCTCTCCTGTGGCACATCTTCACCTGTTCTGTAAATTAAACAAATTAGTTATGCCTCAGTGATGGTGTTCAAAAGATTAGGCAATACGTTTTGTCATTTTGGCAGATGTCAGCACATAATATGAAAAGTAATAATTACTATAAAAGCTATCTACTTATGAATGAGTCTTACAGATCATATACTTAGGAACTAATTTGAAATAGATACTATCTTGCAAAATTTTTGTTCAGAGCATGGATGTGATTTTCATTGTTCGACATATACTTTGTAATAGAAACAGAATCAATAATATACTGTGGATGTTACAATGTAAAAAGGTGAGTATTCGCTTTTATATTGTAGCTTTACACAAGTTTTTAAGACTTATCATGTAATCTATGAATCATACCACTTCAGCTTTTTAACAATTAAGATCAAAATCAATGTGAGGATCTAAACGCTTCACGAATGTTTGAGCTACGCGTTCCGCAATCTACACTTGACAAAATAAAAAATACACAAAATGTTTAACTGAATTTGCTTGGCAATACTTAGCACCATTAATTGGTTCCTTATTTTGATAGGTTTGCCAATCCCCATGGGGTTATTGAATCATAGTAATGCATTCGAATTGCTGATATATCTAAAATTAAAAAACACTATTTCAAAAGTTTTGTTTCGGACTGAACTGAAGTTCACCTGAAGACGATTGAAGATAAATGATCAATCGAAACGTTGTGATCTCAAAAATTGTATAGACAATGGAAGTCCGAAACAAAACTTTTGAAACATCCACGTTGTCTACAAATTTCAAAATACAAAAAACACTATATCGCGTAAGTGAACAATATAACCTTCTACTGTTACTGTATTTCAAATATTTCATAATAACGCAGCTTCAAATCGCTACAGCCTGGAAACAGTAACAATCAGTGTATACAAACAAACAATTTAAAATCTTCATTATTGTTTTTGATTTGATAAATAGATATGATAGGTATCCAAGAAAATAGACAAATAGTCTGATAGTTTGTTGTTTTTGCAAACGGCTTCGTCGATACAAAAACAATAAAACATCATTGCTTGCTGTCTAATCATTTTGTAATCATTTCGGTAGCACAGAAGGTGCAATTTTAGGGCACAAAATAGATACGTTTACTAAGCGACAATAGTAATCCACGTGATGCTTTGTCGGTCTACTAACATACCTGTAGCGGTAAATTTAAGTTGTCTAAGATTAGACTGATTAGTGAATAGGATAGTGGAAAGAGGACTATGGTCTCAGCTTCGATATATATTTGCAATTTTCCTCCCATAATACCTATATAAAGGGTGAAAGTATGAATAGATCATCAAGATTGAATAATGCGCGATTTAGCTTACCTAGTTTCGAGGGGCCTAGCAAAAGGAATAAACCTGCGTTGACGTATTGGTTTCTGTACAACGAAACCAGTTTGGTTTGTAGAGAGCACATTTTCTAAAACTGGCTTTGAATATGTCTGGATCACAGCTGTGTACTCGACTGAAAACGTAAAAGATGAATATTATGTCATTACAATATTGATTTTCGTGATTTATCAGCCTATGATATGTACGTCACGATTTAAATCGAATATCTGGCATTGCTAAGCTGTGATTAGACAGATTAATTGCACCATTGAAAGTTTCGTTACATATCACTCTTTATAAGGTAGCCTATCGCGCTTCATAGGCGCTGCGAGAGGATAAATTCTACATTGACCTTGAAACGCTGTAGGATGTAACCGTCGGGGGACAAAGTGACCGGTAGCTCATTCCACAACGCCGAGGTTCTCCAAAAGATCTACTATTGGAAGAGGCTTGTTCGAGACAACCGAAACGTTTGTAAGCATTTATTCGTACCGATGTAGTTTCAATTAGTGGCCAACGAAAAATATAATGAGTTATAACTCTATTTTAAATCAATAATAGTATTTTTTGTTTACATATATCTGAACAAAAACTATATTTTACATCCGGTAATAAGATATAGATGATCTTAAACTAATCAGTTAAGTACAAAAAAATGAAGATTTAGTTGAAAAAACGTAATAAAATTAAGTATATTCAAAACTCATATAAGCTGATACCGTCCACTGCAGATAATCTCCGCAAAATGAATAGATAAATTTTGCAATTGATATATAATATTGTTTTTTGTATTATACCACTTACGTGCTGGTGATAATAGCTGAATTATCTTTTTTAAGATATTACAAACAGTTTTTTTCTAACCCAATGACGTAAGCCATATGCATAAGTGATGTTTTCATCAAAAGTTAAGTACCTGATGATTGGGCAATATCGAGCAATGAAATCAGTGAGTGATACCTAAAAGTTTATCAGACCGAATCTACATAAATATTTCTATGCTCTCAGGGCCGTCGAGAGAAAATCCTGACCCGGGAGAAATCTGAAATTTGGCGCCCTCTTGGAGGGCGAACAACCCAAACCCTATTGAAAGTCTGAGAGAAGTGATGAAAAGAATAGAATTATCATGTCCGCACCCTTCAGGCACGCAAGCCCTACCCTTCAACTCCAGGCCTGGGGAGTTTAACCCCTACCCCCTCCCATCTCGTCGTGCCTGTTACTTTTTATTGCTTAGTCATTATTTTTCATCGAAATTCATATTTAAGTTAATGATTATATATTAGTTTATCAAAAAATATTGTAAATTACCACAGGTAACTGATGACTGCCTTCCATAAACAATCCCTCGAAGCTCGGCTAGACTTCTCATATCTCAACCAAATTAAGGAAAGAATTGAGATATGATCTCTAAATCATGAATATTTTTATATATCTGTAAGTTTGTCCGTATTTATATTGTCGTCGCGTAACGTAAAGTATAAAAAACATCTTAATGTAAAACTCAACTTGAAAATTAATTCTACATAAGCTACTGCTCGATATCGAACACGAACTTTCGCTGCTTCACAGATCTTACAGCAGTCCTTTGAATAAAATTGAAATCTTATACCGGAGATGCGTGTTTCCTACCAGATAGAAAATCAGTCATGTGCAACAATTCCCTTCAAAGGGCAAAAACATATGCCCAGCAACTTGCCTTAAATTCTTTTTAAGTAAATTATAAAAACAATGATCTACATGTAGATAAAAAGTTGTGTAACTTATCACACAGTGACGCGTCACTGAAAGAAAGATTTAATTTGTGAAACTGGGTGATTAATTACACAACTTTTCGTCTACATGATGGAAGAGTTTCACCAAGTAAGAGAATCTACAATCTACATGACTATGACCTACGTTCATCTTCAGAAGTACCTTGACAAAATCAAAACCATCAATGATTGCCAGTATGGCTTATAAATGCATTGAGCAATAGAAATTCATGAAAAGTATGTATTCGTTGAGTGTGAGTATTTCGTCAAGCTTCCTGCCAGAGGGCTCATACCGAGTATTTATTTATGGTGATAGATGGATACTCTTCTAATGTTATTAGTATCAATTCCAAAATTGCCCAGATGTCCATTCTATACCCAACGCTCTTCTTTCTGTATACCAACGAACTGTTAGAAATAATATATAATCCAATCTACAGTTTCACAGACAACGGTAGTATTATATTCTGCTTGGAACCAGGCAAATCACTACCTCCCCGAGTTAGGTGATATCCCCAGCAGCACCTTACAATCCAGATAGAAAATAATGTTGGATGGGTATCTACAGAGTTCGGTTCAACGAACGAGAACTATTATAACTATTTTGACCTGTAAATTAGTCCATAGGCTACGACCCATGGAGATGCAAGGGCGTCCAATAATGTTGGATGGGTATCTACAGAGTTCGGTTCATAGAACGAGATCTATTATAACTATTTTGACCTGTAAATCAGTCCATAGGCTATGACCCATGGAGATGCAAGGGCGTCCAATATTGGAATCACCTATCTAGCTTGTGGGGGTTGATATAGGCAATAACGTGGTCACGTTGCCAATCTAACAAAGTTGATGTCCACGCTGGGATTTTTCTTCGGCTACAGAAAACTGTTTTCATCGGAACAGCAATACTATTCAAATTTTTGCGATAAGAACTTTAATAAAATCAAGAAATTAACTCAAAATACTGGTGAGCAACGAAAAGGAAGCAATTCGTAACACCACTATTTTTATTCATGACAAAACATATTTGCCATCAACCAAGTTTTTTCAGCATAAGTGACTAATTCCGAGTGTTCGCTACTAAGGAGGTACTCAATCAGCTATCAGCGTTAACTTGCTTTTGAAGTTTGATTCGAGCACCATGATACAAAATATATCCTTAAAAAATTAACTACAGGAAAGCTACTGATCCAAGCCAAATATATCAGACATCATCTTCAAACATGATACTGCAGGATTTGCAATAGTAGCTATGCATACGCGTGAAATACTTAAAAGTGCAAAAAAGGGTGCCTAGCCACACTTTTCAAGTACATGGATAAAAGCAGCATTAGCGACGGTCGTCAGTACAGCTCCCTGAATAATAGATAAGGAGAAATGCCTTCGTCTCCCAAATCTGTAACAGAGCAATGTAACTTTATGGAGAGGCTCGAGCTGGAAATATTTCCATAAGGTGTATCATGGATACCATACCTGGATTTGAATTAAAAACCGGACCCCTCGTAGCTTATGTAGATGCTGTTTGTTTTCCCAGAATATACAAAGTATCACTGAGATCATATATTTGCTAAACGAAGTAAACGTCTGTGAGAATATCATCAAATGAGTCCGTTCCAACACGTTACCTTACTAATGCCATAGATTAGATAATTAAGTTCCAATTAAGAGACTCGTGTAAAGAGAAATACGCAAAATAATTGGAGGAAAAGAAGGTCACCCTTGATGGTCCTATAAATCATCCTACCCTAAGGCTGTCTTACACTCACTATAAATAACCAATTTCATGCTTAATGGAGCTCGTACTTGTATTCAACTAATGTTGCTTGAAAATAATATGTTGAAAAACTGCAATTTGTTACTAAGGGTATGGTTTGTTGTCTGTGAGTGTGGTATAAAAATTTATTACTTAGAGTGTTATGTAATCCCATTTCATAAAATGTATTCCCATACACCTGGTTCAATAAATTATTATTATTATTATTATTATTATTATTATTATTATTATTATTATTATTATTATTATTATTATTATTATTATTATTATTATTATTATTATTATTATTATTATTATTATTATTATTATTATTATTATTATTATTATAGTACGAAAGTAATATATTTTCAAGGTACTGAAATTTATTTTGTATGAATCGTAAATAAATCATTTTATTGAAAAAAATGGAGGGTTTCAAAAGATTGGGGAACGGATAAATGACCATTTTTCTCGTTGTTAGAAGACAATATTTGCAAAAGTATTCCACTAGAATGGTTTGGTATATCTCATGCACACCTAAGAAGCGAGTTTTTTACAGATATGTTTACCATTTTACTCACTCCCATCGGTCTCTTCATGGATTTCTGTCTATTATTGAAACACCATAATTTTCTGTTTCAGCTTTGCTGTAACTTTATAACTGATAAGATCTGCAAACCGCTACAAGTGTGGTAGTGCTTTTCGTTAGATGAACGGAGGCACATCGTAACCACAGAAAATGAATTGCAGATGTTACATTTTTGTATTTAGGGGAAGTACGAAACGAACATTCATATAATTTATTTCCATAAATCTGGTGTGAGCATATTGAACAACAAACAACAATAACAAAATCACGATATATCTTTGGCAAGCTGCGGTATGATAATGAATATTGAAGGACTCCAACAAGAGAGACTGCGTGAATTTATGTGAATGAAAGAGATAATTAGGAAAAGAAATGGAAAGTTATAATCTCAATCTATACCCATTTGAACGCTTTATCTTTTTTCTTATGGAATTTTTTGTATCATATGTTTTAAAGCAGCCATAAAAAATAAAGTCGCAAATAATACGGAAACCAATCAGTGTACATATCTGATTGCGCAGTAAAATCAAACTGATAAGGTACAAATCATTTTATAGTTTTTTAATTACTAATGCTTCAATAGGATTAATTTGTTTATAGATTCCAATTTTATCAGTGATTAGGAAGAAGAGGTGCGGTACATTGACATTGCTGTTTCGTCTGTAAAATGGTATACAGACAGGATTTTCAAAGAAGCGAAATCCATTTAGCAAATTCCTTGAAATACTTAGAATTGCGCCTAGATTCCAAATTAACCTTACGGAAAGCGTTCATAAAATCATCGCATAACTCGAATAAACTACTTAGAACGTCGAATAACTTGAAATAACATGAAAATAACTGAAGACTCGAGACGCCTACAAACAATTAAGGATTTCAATTTTGCCTTCCCACCCACATGCGAGAGAGGTATTGTGATTTAGAAAATTTTCGTGTTTGATCTAGTAAGCTTTTTATATGTTCTGAAATATCTGCATGATGGAAATCTGTACCACTCGCTTTCGTCGGTTTGTCTATCACGGTTTTTCTCAAAGAAGTGAAATCACTGTCACACTTATGGACACGTCCAATTGAACATCCCGTTGCAATTTCATACGGCACAAGAATTGAGAAAAATCTCTTGGTATGCACGAGTGGTTGTATCATTTTTTTTGAGTGGAAATCTTCTGTTAAAGAAAATAAATCTTAACACATATAGGAGAGGATTTTGAATACGGAATAGCTCATCACAAGATTTAAAAGTCCTCCTGCCTGCCTTACATTCAAATTGATATTTTTACTCCATCCACGTAATATTTTAAAAAATACCAGGGATTAAAATAATTGTGTCGTCAGTTGGCGTGAAGTTAAAATAACAGGCTGCGAAAACTAGTTCTCAAACAATGCGTAGTACGAATAATTCCCAGCAAATGGAACATCAAACAAAACAACATCATTCGTTTATTGTGTACTGTAAAAACAACTATAGAGACCAATGCAAAACAGAGTGCCATGAAATATTCATCCAGAAAATAAATAATTGTTTCCGAGAATCAAAACATGCAACTTTTCAGAATAATAATTGAATTGAAAATAATTGAATCGTAAGGTCTTAAATTCAATGACATTACGCAGTCAGATATTTTCAGGTTCAAGGCTTCACAATGATTTGCCATAAATAAACCAGTGTCTCTGAATTCATTGTAGCATCATTTGAAGCAATCGTTATTGAATGACAATCGGTTGAAAATTCACAAATTTGGTTTATATGCCCCACACATATCAAAATTCAACTAAGAAAGGAAATGTACTTTATTACATGAATACAGTTATTTTTATCCTTGTATTCTCACAGCACACCTTCATGTCGAAACCAAGTCACAATTTTGTAACTTTTTTGGGTACCACTTGTTGATCATGATATCTATTGTTTGAAGTATTTTATTTTACAGTTATTATATTTTTTTATTATATATAGTGTATTATTCACTCACCCCTGTAAAATATATATACATAATTCCACTTCAGCGATGTAAATATAAAAATTTTACATGTTACTGATGACGTACCTTTGGAATAAAAAACAAATTTTAAAGTACAGGAACCGAATAAAACATCTAACAGGTTATTGCATGTCATGTTGAGCGAGATCTGCCATCTGACTACTTTATCGTTCGAGAAATTAGTTTGCCAAATAGAATTGCTAATATTAACTTTTTTAACGTTTGTTGTGTGCACAGATTGTCAAAGTGGTATTTTACTGCTATGCTCCATTACAATTCTTTCAAAAGCGCTACCTTGCACATTTTCAAAAATGGTCAATGAATCTCGTCCAAAAAATATATTAGAACATTTTCTGTCTTTTTCTTAGTAGACAAGTAGTAGGGAAAGTACAGTAATTCTAAACCACATCAAATGTTAGATATTTTGATTTCTCGATGTTTCATAACACATACGTCACAAAAAAACATGTCACTCATTTCTGTCGTCAGCCCGGAAATCCTTTGTCCTTCTATAAATTGGGAAATACCATCGGGATGTGGATGAAATTATGAAACTATGTTACAACTATTGCAAGGACGAAGGCCTAGTTTTTGAAAATAGTGACTTCTCTTACTTATTCAAAATAAAAAATTATATTATTGCGTTCATATTTGAATAGTATAATAGGCTTTTAATATTCATGAATTTTGATCAAATATGCCAAAATTGCAAACCATGAAGTCTTGAGTAGCAATAAGCACTGAAATAGGATGGACAATATTGTAGAGCACTTGGAATACATGTATAAGTTCTAAAATAAACTTGAATAAATATAACTTCTGAAACATATCCTATGATGTTTTTCTTTAATTCAGCTCACGGGTCTTGGTCGATAATTAAATGACTAGCGAAGGAAATTCACCAACGCTTCTGCTACCCCAGCAGCCTTTCTCAGAAAAAAATTAAATTTCATTGTCATATTGCAATAATATTATACGTACAGGCTTTTCAAGTGCAGGCATCTACTAACACATACATTAATCAATATTAAGATACAAAATAGGGTAGATATAATATAATAGAAATTTAAGAAACAACATGTTTAATAAAAAACATCAAATCAAATAGGAAGACAATCAGCTAAGATAACTGTTATACATGCCAACGAATTAGCAAGTTACGGAAAGCAGAACCCATATTAGGAATGGTTTATTTGTCGCCATGATCATGGAGAAATATTACACATTACATTCACAGGTCATGGATAACAGCAAAGAAAAGCACAACCAGAAAGTTAAAAACAAATTATTTTCGTGTACTAACTAGTCCAGATTATTTTAGTATGTAGAACTGTTAGTCGGAACTTCTGCTACTCATCCATACCACCACTAACGAGAGCGGATAAGTCAATTGCATCCCTACCCCGAAATAAAAAGCAGACACCTTGGGGCAGGTTTCTTTTACCAATCCTAAACTTCCGAGGAGGCTCTCCACCCACAAATATCAGGGTGTAAGGTGCCAGAAATTAGATTGGAGATATAAAACGTATTCTAAAAAACTGAACCCCTAGGAAAAATAGACGCAGACCAAAGACCAGCAATTCTTTCGAAACATTACGCTACAGAGCTTACACCATTTGAACTCTCTTACCAGCGAGGAGTGTTCCCTACTTAATAGAAGATTGGCCGAGTGCAACCTATACCTGAGGCGGGAAGGAAAATATATCCAGCAACTATTGCCCTGTGACTCTGCATGGTGTCCAAGGTTATGGAGACCATCATTATCATCATTGCAGCTTCTGAAGTACCTGGACAAAAATAATATCTTCCAAGATCACCAATATGGTTTCCGCAAGGATAGATCCACCGAAGGTCTTCTAGTCTATGTCCCACATATGTCAAGCAGGGCCATTGAGTCTCATAGAGAGTCTGGAGTTGTGGCGCTCGATATATGGAAAATCTTTGATAGAATGTGGCATGAGAAACACCTGATCAAGCTTGCTGCCCATAGGCTGCCACCGGTTCTGTGCCAATGGTTAGATAGTTTTCTCCAGAAAGCCCTACTTATTGAACGGTGTGGATGAATATGCTTCCAATGTGTTCACCATCAATGTGGGTGTTCCTCAGGGATCTATACTTTCCCTGATGCTCTTATTGCTGTACCTCAACGAACTGTTGGAAATAAAATCTAATCGTATCTACAGCCGGGTAGGCCACAACCATCTCTAGAGACCTTATTCCGCCGAGGGAGGCATGTTATTCAGATTAATCAGGAGATTATGACAATTTTGGAATAGGGATCTACAAAGTTTTAGTTCTGTTTAACTCGGAGAAGCCTCTGTCAAGAACCCTGGCAAAGAAGTCGCATGCTCTTTGTCATCCGGACAGATGGAGGAAAGCCAAAAGCTTGAATCATCTTATCCTTTCCCTCGCTTATGAAGCGCGATAGACTATCTGCCTTTATATATACATTTCGCTCACATATAATTTGCCTGTTTAATATTTTATTGACTATACCATAGTATATCCCATTCGATATGATTTTTCAAGCACACACCCCCTTGTCGTCATACAGATCGCACTTCTAAAACTGATTTCGAATTTATCTTATAACACTTCACCTTCGTCCCAAATTGTCCAAAATGCTATATATCACAGAAAACCTCTGAATTCAACATACTCATTTGGAAAATTCAAGATTACAACAAATTTCACAGCGTAGCGTCTCTACGTATTTTACGTCCCACAAAAACCAATTCTGACTATGTGATGGTGATGAATAACGAACAAGTTAATTTTTTATAGTTATAATAATTTCTGAAACTAATTTAAGGTTTACTTTAACACGTGTGACATTTACTTTTTCTTTGAACAAAAGTTTGAAACCAAGTGGCAAGCCAAATTGTCGGCCTCTACCTGAATGGGTAAAACCAAGTAGAAGGAAAGGATTGTAGAACAACAAATTGCAGAGGAATTATTATAATAAAACATGAAATGAAATAGAAACTTACGCTGACAGTTGACTGTCCATGCACTGATCAAGAGGATCAGTCCAAGTGAGGCTTCACCCATTTCACGGACACAAACTATCTAGAATCAGAGCCGTGCCAGCCCGCTCAACGCTGTGGCCTTTCATCTAGTTTTTTTCTGATTCTTATCATTTATATCTGTAACAAAAGGAGTCTCGTTATCGATATAACGTTTTATTATCTTCGACTGTCGTACGATATTGGCACGGCGATACATTGGCGCGCATTACGGATGATTGTAGGCAACCTTCAAAATGTCTCTCCAAATAAATTAACCTTCTTTCCACCAAAAATGCAAAACGATCAGTAACTGTCAATTTATAATTAGGAGTTATCATAAAAAATAACTAGTGCATACACATATATTTCTAGTGATGTTGGACAATTAAATATATTTCCGTGTAGAGTATACGTTCTCTCAATTAGTTTTCCGTTAATATCTTATTTCAATGAACGCACTCTTATAATACGTTTATGACAAAATTCTTAAAATGAAACGAGTCGTTTATTGAAAATCATTGAGCAACGCTCTCTTTTAAAAATACCAAATAGCAGTTCCTTATCACTTCTTCCTGATCAATCTTTCCTTATCGTGGCCAATGAGTGAAAGAACATATTAGTATTAGAATATCTACTAACGGCTGCCCTCAATAAAATCTGTCAATGCAGCCGAAACGTTAGTAAAGTTGTTGACCATATTTAGTTCCAAATGGCGGCTGAGGCAAGTAAAAATAAATCAATGAACAATCACAGTTCAAGTTTCAGATAACAAAGGATGGATGATACATTTCGAGAGACGACAGAAATGCATGGGCTTTCCCTTTGACTCAATAATTTTATTTAAAAAAATTATTTGTTACGGAATCTGTGTTCACAAGGTAGAGGCATTGTGGAGTGCTTGCTGATTTATTCAAGTGGAGTCTAGATAATCAACCATGATGCAATTGCAAACAGTGCTGTATAAAAAGAGTGTTTCCCCTCTGTTGTAATACTTTTCCACTACCAAGGCTACGTTTGTATAATAGTTCAAAACTCTCATATTTACTACACTTGTTTACTTAACAGTAATATAAGCTTAGTCTACTAGTATTTACAAAATATATTGACAAAATTGAAAAAGCTATTTATATAACCAATATGAAATTACTAAATTTTGTTCAACAAGTATGAGATAGATAAAAGCGAGTCCTGTAATACAATATGGGTTGAACAAAATTATATTTCATTACATATTTCGTACAATATTTTTTCTGTGTAAATTTATATTTTGCATGAAAGAATCACTTCACTTATATCATGTAGATGCTATTAGTTGTTGAAACTCTCCCATCATTCATTTAAATAAGTTTGTGTTTAACACAGATGTTACGCAAATAAAGATCTCTTTCTGTGTCGCCTTTGGATTTATTAAATATGACATTCCGACGACGATTTCAATATAAATAGAATAGCGTCGCTGAAAGATTGTTGTAATTGTAAAACGCTATGTTAAAAACACAATTTTCCATCTATTTCATATGTTCAGATAAAAGCGTAGTAAGCTGTAGCGATTTGAAACTTTTCACTCTCAGTATTACCTAACAAATTGAACAAATTATTCCATGAATATCATTAGTATCTGTGATTCAATTCAGTACCTGCCTGTTTATTTCAGTTAATTGTTCCAGAACGCCTATTCTAAAGAGATATTAAACATTGGCACAGGCATCCCAATGCTTTCATAGTAATTTGCGTAATATTTTACTTTTCTCAATTGGTGAAAATTGATACTTTTCACAACTGAGTTAACGCTCGTCTCGCAATAGTCTCACTCATTGGATAAAATATCATCTGAAAGTACATTATTCGTACAAGAATTATTCCAAATTTTGATCAATTTTATGTTTATCAAAAAAAGTAACTCCATGTACTTTATGCTCAAAAACCACAAGTAGGCTGTGGCCACAGTTTTAGGAGAGACGGCGAAACAATTCATCTTATTTGAGTGATACAAGTCTGACTCGTTTTAACAGTCACTGAATACGCTGGCAGGTTGTTGGAACGATGCGCCAAATGTTCTCGACAGCACTCTGGACCTGGATATATTAAATGAAATGATCTTTACATGCACTAGGCGAAAACTGAGTGGCCAAACTTAGGACGAGTTGGAGATGTATATACTTATTTCAATATCATAGCACGTACTGTCTCTCTTTATGATGTGGCATTATACTTAAGCAAAGGCTTACTAGCTTATCACTGTCACTGTAATATTAAAAATATGCACAAATGTATCCTGAGTATCTATGATACTCTCGTGCCCTATAATGATTTTTTCTTATTTGCAAAAATGTGTTTAGTATAGTTTTGAAATATTTCACTATATATGTCAAAATTAGAGAAAAATATCTCACCTCCTCAATTATTTGATCACAAAATATGTGTGATGGTGAGCATTCTAGTCAAGAAGTTCATATTGCTGTTCCCAACGAAATGTATTGGACAAAATAACCGTCTCTTTTGACTAATAACAAAATTGTAATTTTCGTCCAATTATGAGGGCTTTTCACGCATAAAAACTTGCTGTATTTGGAAAGCTACCATTTGAAGATGAATTTCAACAGATGATAAATATGTTCCTTTTGGTAGTAGAATGTTTAACTGCTTCATAAAAAGTGATCACCTAATCTCCTGATATTACTAAAAATGACCATACTTTTTTCTTTTGGAACCAAGGTCATATTGATTGTATGAACTCTTTCATCATGCAGATAAAATAATTGAATATTTAACACAAAGTTTCGGACTGTCCGACTATAATTTCAATAAAAATTGAAAGGCGTCACTGGAAGAAAGAGAGCTTTATTTGTGAAACTGTATGTTAAATACTGCTATTATATATAGCTGACAACTTTATTGAAAAGATTAGAGCTGTAAAATACCTGGAATGTTAGTTATTTCGCAATAATTTTTTTCAATTAGCTATTGCAAATAATCAAAGGAGAGTAAAAATATTTTTGTTTGTTTGAGGAACGATTATCACAATGATTATTTATTATCAGTGCAAAAGCGGTTTCGAAAAGTGAAACCTCATATAATATTATGTTATGTTATTTTTTGTTACGATGTCTTTAATTGTTTTAACAAATCATTCATCACTACCAGTGGTAGCATAAATTTATTCAACCCGGTTTCGAAGGAGAGAATGTGATTGAAACATCTGAAAATTAAACACGATTTAAATAAAAAAATCCAGTTTTTACATGTTTTAAACAGATCTCGCTGGTAGTAATTCGACTAAGACGTCGATGAAGTATACAGTAAGGATAATTCTCCGTTCCCTAGCAGAAGGACGAGCAGAGCAACTAAACCCATTATATTTTCCGATGGCCACTAATTAAAACCACATACGTATGGAATCTTCAATGACGTATCAGCAGCCTCGGCAGCTCTTATGAAAACATAATGACATTGATATTTGCTGTTTTCAGTGTAACAATTTTGTTTTGAACAGATTATGCCTTAGCATTGTTGATGAATCCAAAAGAAGAAATAATGAAACGCCAACTAATATATCAAATAGACTATGCAAATTTTATATTGGTGAGTATTCTATAAAGTGTAGAGGCCTTGTTTCAGACCTGTTTAATCACTGTTTCAAAGGATATGCTTAAAACATAATATCCCTGATCGGTAGTAAATTTCAATCATCTGATACCACAGCACGTTACATACATAGTAAATCTACTTGACGCCTTTTAGTAACAGGCAAAGGCACAACTCAGAGCCCTTAAAGGAAAACTTAACAACGTCCAAAAATCCCATATAACTTGTTAAAAACAAGGAGTGGTCTAAACTTGATTTGAATATTAAGAGTGCACCCGAAATTTTATATCTTTGCAAGTCGGATTAGTCCTAAAGTTCAAAGCTAATAAAAATAATTGTTATCATTTTTATATCTTGAAAGTAAATCTGCGATCAATCATCTACATCAATTAAGTACGGAAGAATACTGCCTTCAGAATTTTATGACGATAGCACGTCCTTTAGGATCACCAAATAAAAATTCAGTTTTCTCCCTTACTTCAGGACTAACCACAGAATTGAAATAAAACTTTTTTTGGCGGATCACAGGCACGGGATATGTCAAAAAATGTTAAGGTGTACTTAATTTTGATAAATTTTTACGATATCTAAGTTGCACCTGCACCGAATTTCAAAAACTAGAACTGGAAAGATTCTACGTGCAAATTCAAGGTGGAGTATCCAACAAGAGAGAGATGGGTAACAGGAGGCCGACAGCTCTTCGAGAGAGGTGGGCAATTCTGGTACACGGATGGCTCACTGACCGAGGAGGGCTCTGGCTCCGGGGTCTTCGGACCCAATACAAGACTCTCATTCCCCCTTGGGGGATACACCATTGTCTTCCAAGCTGAGATCTTTGCAATTTTAGCGTGTGCAATTTGCATCCAGGACAAGCAGGGGCCTAGGAGATGAATCACTATTTGCTCCGATAGTCAGGCAGCAATCAAGGCAGAATAGTATCAGGGCTGGTCTTAGAGTGTAGGAAAGCTTTTGACCAGATCGCAGAGAGACACAGGGTCTCACTAATGTGGGTCCCTGGACATTCTGAAATTCCAGGCAACACTATGGCGGACGCTTTGGTGAAGGCAGGATCAAAAGGAAATCTTTTGGGTCCGGAACTGGCTGTAGGGTTAGCCGCAGGTAGAATTAGAATAGCTACGGACGAGTGGATTCAAATTCAACACTATTTGAGGTGGAATAGCATCTCAGGACATCTCCGTCAGGCACGGAAATTAATTACAGGGCCAGTAGCCAAAGAGGGGCGATTTTGCCTCTCTCTTGATAGGAGTCATCTTAGGTTGCTGGTGGGACTGCTCTCTGGTCATAATACCTTTAGGCGGCACCTGCACCTAATGGGGATAGTTAGTGACCCAACGTGTGCACGCTGTGGCGATGAGGAGGAGTGCTCGGCACATATACTATGCCGCTGTGAATCCCTCGGGGACCACAGACAGGCCATACTGGGGTCCATGATTCTGGAGCCAGGGGATATAAGATGGGCAGGACCCAAGGCCATACTTAACTTTGCGAAAAGGGCTGGCCTTGGGAACTAGAGCTGATAGAGGCGCAAAAGGGCCCGGCAGTGGCCTATGCATCGTTGGTCCACATCGGAATGCCTCTTCCATTCATTCATTCATTCATTCATTCATTCATTCATTCTACGTCCTTGCCATAGTAGTAATCTATCGATAAAATGTTATCAAAAAAACCAAAACACTTAGTTCCAATCTTTCTAACCGTAAATTTACTTTCCTCGCTATGCTGGTAGTGAGAATCAATGTAGTAATGTATATCGGTGATATTTTTGTTTTGGTTTATTATCTGATGATTATGTCTTGTCGCCTTAAACACACTGTTATTTTTAAATGAAGTATTATTATTGGCCCACTTGATATCCGCTTCCACACTACATTAAATTAGTACTCCTCCGAAAAAAAGATCTTCCAAAAACAGTTAAATAGCTGGTTCGCCAATGTTTTGATCTTATTTGTCTCTTTTTGATATCTGTACACTGTCTTTTGATCGATAATCAGACGATCCTACCGAGGAAAATGAATGAAATGGATTTTCGTGATAAGACATCAAAAAATATTATTTCAAATTATAATACTTTCCTGCTCATGCGTTGGAAGTAAGAAAGCAAGTAAGTGGGCATATACAGAAGTTATTTTAATTTTGTCCTTTGAAATTTGTATCTATTATCTCCAACCTATACTCGATATAATTAGTTACAATTTTAGCACGCTAATAGTCGATAATAATTAAACAATATGAACCTTTCGTGTTAATGATATGCATACATGGATTTCCTATGAGCTGTAACTGGTTTGCCCATGTACTCATCTTTTTATGGCGTTTACATGGAAATCGGTGCTTTATTATTCTAATTAATCCATATTTCTCACAGTATTTGATGATATTATGAAGTTTATCGGAATAAATACTATTATCGTTAATCTACAACCTTATCTCCACACTGGCATATAAATACGAGGTAAACGTTTTTTGTTCATTAAAATACAGTTTACACTACATTTAAGTTGAGCTTCCTATAAATAATTACTTATTACTTATTGTAGCAACCATTGCATAGATAAGATTGGTTTGTTTACGGGGTTCAAATAATATTTCTTATTTTAGAGTAGCTTAATCTTGATACCCGCAAATTAATCAGATTGCTAAGCTAAATCCATCTATGTATTTTAAATAGCTCACACACACAGTAAACTCCTTCCCAATATCGGCAATTCAGTTTGAAGTTAAAAGGCAATACCTACTGCAATACTAATAAAACAACAGAAAGGATTCTACTGAATGCTGATTCATTTAATGCTCTTCGGTCGATTAAACAGTTTCTTAGCGCGTCTTGCATTCTATATTTTTATGATTCTTGAGCCGTTGTGCATTTGTAGTGAAAATAAAAACATGAAGGCCTTGGAGCGGGTGAAAATATATCGAACAAAATTTAAACCCAGTACGATAATACAAGTAGTTATAATAACCTAAAATTTTCCAATAACATCAAAACTAAAGAAGCAAGTGCAATACTATTGAGGAATAAAATGTAGATAACTGAAATAACAACAGTAGAGATCTTTATGAAATTAGTCACAATTTTCATGTCCTTATTGTTATCAGACATCTCCAAAGAACAGGCACTGATTTTTTTCACATTCTTACACTATTCTAGAAACTTTGACACTTCCATTAACAGAAAAGCATCTAGAATAGTTGCAAAATATCTTTATAACTGGTTTTATTGGACAATAATTACTTAATCAGTTATAGTTATTATGAGTGTCCATGAATGTCTGTATTATGATAATATTTGCCCGAAAAGTATTGTACGGAATGTTCGTCCTTGGCTTCTAATCTAATTGCCGCGATGCATCTAAAGGACCCTGTTTATCGCACACCATAAATTATATTAAATAATTCACAACTTACTTAAAATATCTAACAACAACAGTATGACAGAAAACTAACAACAAACGGATCACTACTGAATGCACGTTTCGATAAGAGGCATAGATATACTGCTAGACTAACTGATGGCACAGGTATGTGTTTTCCCCTTCAAACAGGTGTATTAAACATTATGTCAATAGAATGTTCTAAACGAATTGTAAATTTACCGCACAATTATGACTGATAAGAATTCCAGCGGTTTTGTATAATAGTGCAGATGCTGAACCTTCATAATTTGATACCAGATCTTCATCTTATAGTACAGGGATACAAGGAAAAGTTTTACTTAATAAAAAATGGCATCAAATAGATTAACTCTTCGTTGGACATGTTGATCAGTGTGGATGATCATACCTAGTAGTTTGATAAAGTCGTACCACTGCACGTGAGATATAAGTCACCTACTTGATGCAATCTATAAAGACCAAATACATGTCATCGTTATCCAATCAAAATGCAGGAATCTGTAATAGAGGTTTTTGCTAAAACAAGCTCTACAAATCAGAGCAAGCGAGGGGAAACCGGTAGTGTCAATTTATTTGATCGTTGGTGTTGGTTAATATTCCTAGAGTGGCAGAATGAGGATGTAGTCCCAATGCACTAAAATAGACAGGGTGATTCACAAGTCGTAACCAAAAATGAAACATCATACACAGTGAGGTATTTTAAGGGGGATCTTTCATGTAACATTTTTCCCTGGAGGGCTTCATTAAAAAGATACGGGAAATTCAAAAATTAAATCAGTTTTTTTTTCTATCTTTAAAACCGTCAACTGGAATGAACTAAAATTTGGTATTTGGTATTTTATATTTTTGAATTCCAACACCCCGTACTTTTTCAATGAAGCCCTCGAGGAAAAAATGTTACATAAATACGTCTCTATGTATGGTGTTTCATTTTAAGTCACGAATTGTGAATCACCCTATATATATCCCTATAGTTAGCTATAGTATTATGTAGTATTAGTACGATGGAAATGATTGTTTGTCTGTACCCGGTTCGATAATCCTTGGTCCTCCGTAGCCCTGTAGAGAATGAAAAAACGCTCCAACCTCGTTTTTGATGGTCAATAGATTTTTTTGAGAGGTGAAGACCTGGACCTGAAATGTTTGATATTATAAAAGAATTAGTCTTTAAATGTTTTTTCATTGTAATTACACTCATCGACAGTTCTCAATGTTCTTATTTCGAACTGACAGCATTGCAAAGGGAGTACAGCGCCAACCTACTTGATCGTAATTTATAATTCATTACAAAACTTCCTTTGCCTATTGGCGTTGAAACTACGTTTAGAATTATGTGTATTACCAGTTACCTAAACATTCCTATTATTTTGATTTCCAAAGATCTTCAACATCTTTCTTAGTATGTTTCCAATATTTTCTATAGTAAGCATTAAAAATTCCATCACTATTAGGATCCGGACTCTACTAGTATTCATAAGCATAGACGATTGATGATGGAAACACACTTATCCAGTCATTTACAATGGAAATGGGATTTTTCCACTTGAGAATGTAATTTTTATTACGTATATAGGAAAATCTCGTCATAATAGGTATGAGAGTCATTAATTAAAAATTATTTAATCAGTATTAACGATATGTTTCAGACTTAGATTTATAAAACCCAGCGATTCATATAAAAAGCTATAAATTATAATACAGATAAAATAATTGTAATACTCAATTATTTTATATGCATGATGTAAGTGTTTTACCAAGTAAAAACATCAGCAATCTACATGAGCTATGAAATAGTTTACTTTATTCAATGGGTGTTACTTTTCGTCCTTCGTAAGGTGTTTCATTCTGTAAAAAATTAGTTTGTTATGAAAAAGCGAGTTTTATATTTATACTGCTACTACTACTACGATTTGAAATCTTGTCACTGTATTCTAATAAAGCTCACAACTTGAGCATCTGAAATATCGATGATATAAGTTAGTATATTCCTATTTTTATTTTATTCCTTTCCTTTTTATTCACTTATTTGTTGAGAAATATGCCAAATACCTCATACATTGATGAATTTATGGAAGATATCTTTTGCTTGCTTAAAACCAGTAAAATGGAGCATGTGTAGTTTTTGGAATTATAATTAAAGAATATAAGAGTGAAAAGCTGATACTATTAAATCAGCCTACTTGACGCAAGTTTTTGTCACATTTAGTCCCAGCTGAGTAACTGAAACGAACAAGTGCAAAAAACACGATGAATGATCAATCAATCAAACTGAAACAAATCAATAATTTATTGATATATACGTTGATAACCAGAGAATCAGACGTATAAATCAGTCCGTAATGCACCGAAGAGCGCAAAAAGTTTCCCTTCATGAATACGATATCATTGTATGGTAAGGTTAAGTAACTAAAGATTTCATAAGAATCCTCTTACTCGCTATTTTCCAAGAAACTAATACCTCAAAATTATATTTTTCACGTGAGCCAGATGCATTTTCTGCTCATTTGTCTCCTTGTAAGATATAGTAGAACCCTCATATGACACAATCATTGACGGGGCTTTCGCAAGTTCCCTATTTTCATTGTAGAAATAGTGGAAAACGATACTACTAGTGGTAAAAGAACTGATTCCTTTCTTCTACGTTTTACTACTTTGATTATCGCGACTTTGTCGACCACACTCAAAAATTTTCGCTTGTCATTTTTGTTTCGATTGGAAAACCGCGATGCTTCATCTAGGCGAATCAAATGCACACTGTGAGCAAATTTTATAATAAATTTACCTGGCAAGAGATTATAAAATTTGGAATTCCCCAATGATCGGTCGTAAGTCAGACAAACACCGCAATTTGATACATGAATATGGGTTTTGAGTGGTAAATATTTGTTGTTATATCGGGATTTATTCATACTCAAACCGAGTTTTTACTTGTATATTTGGTTGAAAAAGGAGTGTCGCAACAAACGGAAAGTAGGGAAAATTACGTGATAGAATGCAATTTGGAATCAAAAATCAAAATCCTAAATTCTGGGCGAAACCCAAAATCTTGAAATCATCACGTCAAATGTTGAGTGCTAAATTTTCCATGACTACTAATTTCCAAGCAGTTTTTCTGTTTATTATTATGTCTAAATATTATGTCTAAATATTATGTCTAATATGTATCAATTTAGACATATTAGACATAATATGTAATTTCACATTATTTTTTCTAGTAGATAGTGTCTATATTGTAAAATTTATACTAAATTCCAGTTATTTTTGTATTGATAATATTCACACAATTATACGTAGAATTGCAATAATTTTGAAACATTTTATAAGATGTTTAGAGAGGCATTCCGATGGTAAAAATCATCATTGCATAATCCACCTAATAGGTTCGGTTGCGTTCCTATCCATGCTAATACAGAAGACCCTCATTTTGCAAAGGCGGGTGTATCCATTTCGTTTCTACGTATCTTAGCATGTCCAGGCACCCACACCAATTCCTTGCCTCAAAGACTTTTACGTTTTCCTTAATAGGATTTACACACGATGGTAATGTTAGAATGATAAAAGTCTACACCACAATGTAGACATACCGGCAGGCAGATCAACATACAAAACATATATACTAATAAGTAATAAATTTTAACGTTGTGTATATAAAAAGGGGCATTCTTTCTTGTAGTGTAATTGAAAATGAGAATTATTGAATGCCATATAATTATGTTCGAAGCTGTACATCAAAAAGTGCATGCGACCGTTTTTGTTTATCAAAATTTCATTTTTATTGAGTATAATCCAGCTTTTAAGTCTATACCTGAAATTTTATTTCATACGTAATGCTAATCATGGTGTTTTCACTGAATATATTTTTCCAAAATTTACGTTTAAGGCATCTCAGACTGTATCCAGTTACGCCACCTGTAACCAGTATTTTGTTTTGTATTCTGGTTATATTTTGCATTTAATAACTGACAAATGTTGTGTTGTGTAAGAATAGCTAACTGCTAAACTTCGCCACTTGGGCCCTCTTGTACACCATTCCTCAATAAAGACGATTTTATTATTATTATTATTTTTTTCAGTTGACGATACGTTTTTGGATTCCATAAATCGAGATGTTTTTCTGGAGAATTATTCATGTATATCCCTTAAATCACCATTACTCTTCGATAACATATTTCAGTATCGTCACTGATAGTGTTTCTTTGGTATTGTTGCAAAAAAGTGTGTTACTGAAAGTCGGTTATCAAAAACGTAATTAAGTTCACGCATAAGCAAAACATCGCATTTCAGTGCAAGAGCTTTTTTGTGAATTAAAAGTTCATCCGTATTTTCACGCTTGATGAATCATTAGTCTTCCAAATAAATGTCATAATTATTTCGCCCTGATAATAACTTATATAACAGCTAAACTTTCCGGAGGAAAAATTTTAAGATCGTATCGCTATAAAAAGTTGGTCAATTTTGTGCCTCTCTGTTATAAATTGTAAATTGAAGAAATTATACTGATGCTAATCATCTTGGGGAGACCTCAGAACAAATTTAATGGTCGAAACGACATAAAAGATAAAGACAGAATCACTATACAGGAACAACGCTTCAACTTTTCAGGTCAGCTCCATTGAGAAATGAAAACTTTTTTCTTAAAAAAAAAACTTTTGACGCATTTAAAAAGTTAACTAAGTAATTTCGGTGCCAAAAGTGCTTCCTCTACACATCTGGCTGATCACGAAGGATACTTGCAAAAGTAATAAATAGATATCTATCAAAGTCCATTGATATTGTTTCTCTGTGTGTTGAAGAAGCTTTTATTTAAAAATTAAGGTGTGAGAAGCGGATGATGCTTCAAATTGATAAGGCAATCCCTCCATTTTCGGTATTTCCAATCGACACTTCACAGATTAGGTAAGCGAGTGTATTCAGCAACACGGAATTTGTCAAAGAAGAAATATACTGAGCAGACTGGAGAGATAAAACACTAAAAAGCCACCTTTTTAGTGTTAGTTTCCCACACCAGCGAGGGAAAATATTATGTTCGAGATTTTTTCTGTTGTGATAATTTTTTGGGATGTATATAACGAACATTCATGTCACCCATTTCCGTCAGTCAGTCAGACGCGCTTCTGAACTCCACTCAATCTCGTCCAGAAAACAACCAGAAAATAGTAAAACATCTACAAAGTTCGTTATTTATGCTTTTCGAAGACCAATCATTTATCGACGTAGCTGCAGAAAAAACTATTGTAGTCATAGTTAAACAAAAGATGTCCTCACGTTGTAACAGGTTAATGGCAGCCTCATCATACTACTAACGAATACTACATTTGTTCAATTATTACATCTCAGCTTTGCTAACTGCTCGGTTGTCTGTAAATCAGTAATCACATTTTTTATTATAATTGCTGTGAACATAATAGAAATATCTCCTAGACCTCACAAATTTGGTCCACCAAGAATCTCTCACCTTAGCAGGTGTATTATATTCTCGCAAATTTAATAACATCGTTCCCAAAGACGGCGTTAAATATGCCAAAATAATATGTTATAATATGTTAATAAATACTTTTATGGCTAAACCTCACATGATTCTTGTTCGAAATAAAACTTCTTATGTTTGGAAATTTATACAAATACAATAACTGGTGTTCTTGGGCAATTAAATGCCGGGTGAACTTCTGTTCGCCAAAATCAATCAACTGACTCGGATGATAGCAAAAAACAATGTTCAAATGGTGCTTTAGGAGGAAGGACAAAGCCCTCAGAGAAGAAAAAGAGACAACTTGATTTATTACATCTGTTCTCATACAGTGATTAATTGTTAATAAAAAATATGTGACCAGACAAGCGCGCAGGATGTTCTCTCTTCATTAGTCGTTATTGCTCTTCAACAAATTAGTCTGAGATAGTACTTTTTTTCTGGCAATGTTGAGCGTAGGAGTTATTTGTAAAGTAGCGTGCAGATTTTTCCAGTTAATGATTCCAACGTCAATGCTAGTGATGTACGAGGGTCACGCTGAAAGTTTTTAGATACAGATAAACTACAATGTTTTTTGAAAAAACTTTATTCTGTTTTTCCACCTACCTCAATACATTTACGTATCCGGTAAAACCACTTGTAAAATTCTTTTGACCAACGTTTTTTCGAAAGGTTGCTAATTTCCTCCTCAAATGTAGCGATTGTCTCTCCATCGGTGGAAAAATGGCGAACTCGTAACTTTTTTTTGATCTTAGGGAATAAGAAGAAGTCGCGCGGAGCTAGGTCCGGAGAATAAGGTGGGTGAGGCAACAGTTTGACACCCTGTTCACCAAAAAATCGAGTGTTCTAGCGGCGCTGTGGGCGAACTACAGGAACACATTTGGTTATATACCATTCAGAAGTGCCTGTCCTTTGACTTTCCAAGGCTACCGTTGTGATGTATCCACTTTTAGAAAAAAAATGCGACCATTTTCTTTCCAACACTCTTACGACGAATTTTCGTTGGAGGCTGCATCCCTGGTTGCGATATTAAAAGTGTTTTTACTGTGCCCATTATCATCAAATTTTTCAAGCATAAACTTAGCCCCATCAACTCTTGTTGCTTTTTGCTCATTGGTCAACAAATGTGGCACCCATCTGGAACACCACTCCCTTAGGCGAAGGTGATCATGAATGAATGTTCGGACAGCTGCCGATCAAATCCCCAGAGAAGCCTCAATCTCGATATAGATTATATGTCGGTCTTTTTTCACCATATTTTGCACAGCTTCTACAGTTTCCGAAGTAATAGCAGTGGGCGGTCGACCTGTGCGAGGTTCATAATCTCAGCAAACCAATTAAGAAGTGTAGCCCTAGAAAGGGTAGAGTCTCCAAAGCAACTCACTATACTTTTGTGAAATTCCGCTTGTTTTTGTCCTTTTTTATAATCATACAAAATCGTGGATCGAAAATCGCGACTACGCGGTTCCATTTTCACATTAAAATTCGGCCAACACTTAGATTCATTCGAGACCGTAGCAAGGCAACTACTGAACGATTCAAACGCTGCCTTTGCGTCTAAGCACTTACAACTTTAGACAACATAGCTGCATGCTCAAACTTGTTTAAGCTTCTATAGATTAGAAATATCTAAAGACTTTCAGCGTGACCTTCGTATGAAGTGACGAATAATAAAAAATATGTTTAATGACGTTTATTAATAAATGCCGATACTGATTATAATTTCATCCATGAACTTTCTAAATTGATGTTGTGATTGATTATTTACCTGTACATACTAGAGGTATGGATATTTGAATGTTATATTATTGTTTTTATTTTCCACCCATAAACCAGGGAGATATTTACTTCGGCACATCTTCTTCAAAATGAAGATCATAGGTTACTGGACGTTATGTGAAAATATATTCCACTGATTTCCATCGTCGGATTGTTCCTATTTTTTGACATAAAAGTCAAAATGGCGGACAAACCGGCAGACTGACATGCCGCCAACTTCGGTCTTAAATAATAGTTGAGCTGCCAGATAACTAAGGTCAAACAGCTTGACGTTCTATGACAACAGACAGACATACATAAATTTTTAGAGAAAACAAAAAATACTATTCATCCTAATTAGCTGCAAGTAAAAGTGGCAAATTGCGTATAAATTTAAATATTACACTGCCAATCAATGACATCAAACGGTAACGTGATGTGATACATATCGGTCAATCCAGGCCCTTTAGTATGTATCTCGACTAATCTTAGGATTTCACAATTCGAGCAGGAAAGGCTAATTGAAAAATTGATCGTGAATATTTCCAATAACAGATATTTCTTCCCCTGTTTTGAAAAAGCGGGAAGATGACAAAGGTTCGCTACAGCATCACCAAGTAAGAAAATTTGAAATATCACTTTACCTTGTAGATCATCTTTGCGGAACACAGGTAATAAAAACTCAAGCATTAACCCACACAAAAATTTAAAAACATTAGCCTCATTTTCTAACAGTGATCAATACACAAGTTTGTATAATGCATCGATTCAACTGAAAATTTCTTATTGCGATGCAACAACCAATAATAAACATTGATTTTATGAGATAAGATTATAGACTCGTTTGAAACTCATATATAATGTAAATAGACTATTTTTATCAAAATCTTGGTTGTCCTCATTAACAGGAGAAGAGAACAGGTGAACTTGATAACGACTATGATCGTGAGGCTGATCGCGTGATCAGATAGAAGTTTGAAATTTCCAAGCAAACTGAAGCTGGAATCCTATGAGAAGCTGGAATAAGCATGGAAGTGTAGATATTAAATTTTTGCTAATACATATAGTGACCTTGCACTGAAATTATAGTCGAGTTTTATCTTCACAACGAACCTCATGTTTTATTTTACATCTACAATAGTTCTTACCTAAAGAGTTAATGTTCATCCGTACGAGTCCTGGCAGATAATTAAAATTAATACTACTTATCGAACTTTGCTAACGTTTTGGATGCCTTGGCAGCTTTTAACAAAGTACAAAATGAAAAAATGGATCTACGATGATATTCAGATTAATTGATTTACTGTCTCCGGGATAAGAGTGTCTTTATCTCAAATTAAAATTTATAGACTATTAAGGAACGCTCGAGTGCAGACTGATGGACCTGCATTTTGATGAGTTCTAACGAGACAAAACCCCCCTCCCTTGCGATCCAGGAACAAACTATAATGAAATCTGGAGCAAAACCGTATGGTACATCTACAGGTTAATTTAACAATGAGTAGATCTCAACCTTGAATCACACCCAAACCGATTTGGTCACAACTTTATAAAGCGGTTCTTAGACCTTCCTTTCAAAATTGTTATTACTTCCTACGCCAATGGTCAGGAGAATATTGTAATCGTAAAAATTTCTAATTGAAGAAACTGAATTTTCTTTGTGTTTCATGGCATATATATCACGAAAAACCATGTCACTCGTTTCATCCGATTGTCTGTCTATTTGCCTGTCTCTCTCTCTCTCTGACTCTTTGATAACCATTAGCAAGATAAATTTGGTTGAGAATGCTATTTCCTTCATAAGATTTTCATATTTACACGTTTACTTTCAAATCACAGATATGATAGATCATTCCCAATAGCAGTGGAGATCTTAAATTGATTCGTCCAACTTATGAACACAGTATATTTTTGATACATTTCGAATATTTCAAACAAATGTAAACCATATATATTTCGCTTACAAGTTATAACAAATTTCAGGGCGCAGTTTTTTTTCCGAAACCGGCTAATTTGTTGTGTCTCTCAACGACTTTTGCTACAGATTACTACATTTTATCTGGATGAGGATCATAAATAACTACCAAGGCGCTGTATCCTGTTGAGAAATTGCGACTTTTATTAACCCGGTGATTCTTCGTACTCTTTAGACATACCTGATTGTTCACATATTTACCTTCAAAATACAAAAATGATTATTTTCAATAGCTACGGATTTGTTCCGACACATCCGACTTATGCATTTTTAATATTTTAACCAATTGAAAGCATCTTATTTTTTGCAAAATTCACCTCTGTTTCATGAATCACCACTACAGCATTCTGTATTTTAATTCTGACAACTACCACTATAAGATAAGAGTAAGTATATAGGTATGTGTACTTTGCAGTTGCAAACAATGTAAGTTCACTAGTGCTTCAATACTGCAACATTTCAATTCTGATAGCTATGAGATGCTGAGGATTGAAAATAAAGGTTGCTATAATGGAGTACACTATACTTAAGATTTTCCTCTACTCCCTGTATAAAAATATATTTGTTCATGTATATATTTCGAAGGAATTTTGTGCTAAGTAAACCATATGCACGTACCGATTCAATACAGAATGACAAGAGACTTCCAATATAAAAATATCCTCAAATTTGAGATTTTTGTGGAACAAGCTATAAATCTGTATACATCTGGATTCCACACAACAACATTAATCTAAAATTAAAAATACAGGTCTTTTTGGATCAACCATGGTGGATAAGGTAAAATTAATGTATATATAAACATGTAATTTTTAATACCGTTGAAAGAAATACATATATAAAGAATAAAAAAATATACAAATAGTTGAAGCAACATTTCACTTGGAATGTAATTAAATCAATTATTTTTCATATAAATAACAAATAACAAGTGCACATTGCATTCATTTGTTTAAATATATCAATCAAGATAAATGTAGGTAACTGTTACAACGAAGGTCAACTATTACGGTTAGGTACTGAAAAATGATAAGTACATAGCGATATGTGAAATAATATAATAAGGTTTTTGGGTAGAATATGATTAATAATTGAACATCTCTATGTAAAAAGCCTATGCATTATTTGTTATTTGAAAGTTCGTTTAACTGCTGCCAGAGAATATGATGTCTAAAGCACTGCTTTCTGTCCGAAAGAAAAGCGTATTCAACCCGACCGAATAATGCGTGTTACATCCACAATCTACATGAACAGTACATCTTTAGTAATTTCTTCTTGCCTGTGCCATTTTAGGAATCGATTAAATAAAGTATTGCAGGTTTTCCAACTTTATGTTTGCGTTTAGGGCGTAATTCAATAGATGAAGAATTAAATTATTTTCTTACAACTGCTTGAATATGCAATCACTATTAGTCATAATGATACACTTTTCACGTAATTATATGTTTTTTACACTTTTTGTTAGATGCTCAGATGTTAAATTTTTCCAGCCTACAGTCACTTATGCATAATACTAAATGAATTTGAAAACGTATTCTGTTGTAATTGATTTTTTTCATTGATCAGTCAATTATTTCCAATGAGTGTTAGTGGTATCCAATGACTATTTCAAGTGAAAAATCTCACATTTATATCTCTTAATATTATTTTCAATGATACTTTTGTCATAGCACGTCTAGAAATGAAAGTCTAGTAAGTACTCAAATTCCACCACAAAACCATCGATATATTAACATAATCAATTCTTCAAATCTAAATATGGTAAATTAACTACCCTGTTTAATTCAGTCAATCAGTGCTAATAATAACCTCCACCGCATAACTACAAGCTCAACTCATATTTAAATTAGTTATTGTCATCTATCACACGTTGGTAGGTTGACTACAAAGAAGACGTTCATCTCGATAACAGTAGCGAATATTAAGAATGCTACGTAGATCATGAGGCAGGTAAGGCCTATCTTCCAATCCAACCTGAAAAAAATAGATACATGTCTTATAATTCAAATAAACATATTTGCAAACATGTTCATAATACTCTATACAATAATATTCCGAGTTATGAGTCGTTTAGATTTGAAAGAGACTCAAGTGGAAACCGCCCCCGAGTACCAAACCATGCTATAATGAGTTAATTACAACAGCGATTTTTGTACCACCGTTAGGAAACTGTCGATAGTATTGGAGTGATCGTCCGATGAACGTCATATATCATATTGGAATGCTTTGAATGAACTACGCACGTCGTTCAAAATTATTGGAATAAGCTCACTGTCATAGTTCATGACACATCTAGAGACAGGTACACATCTGGGCAAAAGCAATACAGCCAAATTTTGTTGGTCTATGAAATAAAATACGTGCACGGTGTAGGCGCGGTCTTAGCGACAACAAGACAGTTTGAAGAAAATTAGCCTGGGCGATTGCTAAATTCCAGCTATTTGTAACTAAACCACAATATAACTCTCTGTTCCGTGATATTCAGACACATTTTCTGTGGAACAAAGAACTGGTGATGGAAGAATAGTTTACAGTGGGTCTAGAAAAATCACACATTGGTGGTAAGGCAAACGCATTTCTTTGGAAATGTTATGTACGTGATCCTATCCATCATTCATAGTTTGTTCTACGAGAAACAGATTAATAATCTCATATTTAGGAGATACACGTTATGGGATTCTAATGTACTTGTGGAAATCTTTGCATTGACATATAAGTAATTATACAAAAATATTTCATCACATTGACCTATAACTTCGTTCTATTTTATTCCATTCTGGGTCTTTGTACATTATAACAAGTAAGATATAAAGCAAAAATATATCAGCACGCCGGAACATTATCCGGGCTAACCAGAAACAAACATGGCCTATCAAATAATACCATTCAGTATCTCAGTTGAAACGTGATTCAAACGTATACTATTGTTTACTTATTTCATGTATGGCGCACGAAATCAGCATTGCATAAAAAGTTCCGAAAAGCCGGGAATTCATATAATTAATTCATATAATTAGATTTATTTACAATGGGATCTCATAGAATTCTCACTTTATTAGATATATAGATATATAGTTCATAATATTTTCGGAACGCGATTTGTTCGAAACTACCTATCAAACAAATAAATTGTGTTGTTTTTAAGATAATTGAATGGACTTTAAAGTAATGCGTCACTTGCCCCCCTCCCTTCAGAGTCACAATTTTTACTTATGCGTAATCATTTAATACATTATTTGCGAATTTTTCTAGTAGTATCGCCAACTTTTCATTTGCGGATAGCATGACTTTGAGGGTGAACACTGGGACATTTATTTGTGGATTGATATAATTCGGTCAGTATAATCTGAAAGTAAAATCTATGCAATGGATATAGATGCTGAAGCCAGCAATAATAGGAATAGCCTTCGCTGATAAAGGTGGTTATTTCGGACACTCGACATCCTTTTCCATTATCAGCGCTTTCCTAATTTCGGATACTCGTTCCGCTTTGATTAGTTACTGGAATTGTCTTGTCGCTGCTCTCACAAAAATCGTTATCGGCTAATGGTGTATAATTAGATAAACCCTAGCGTGAATCGATGGCAATTGGTACCTTATTCCGTTTGAAAGCATCATCTTACGGTATAATTAGACTACTTTTGTCAATATTTGCTATTACGGATATCTGGACAAGTACAACCCCAAATTAATAGGAATAGTGTAGTACTTAAATTGAGAGAAACTTATTGGTAGCAAGCTCCAAAAAAAAAATTTAACAGTTTACTTAAAAAATCTCGAAATTTAACACGCAATTCTAAAACAATCTATATTCAATTTTGGACACCAAGCAAATACGCGGTAAAGAGAGAAGAACATAATACGTTTGATTAATGTGATTTTCTCTTTTACTCGTATTTCATCTGGCCAATAATTTCAACTTAAGTCTTTATGACGTTTCGAATGCCTCAGTTTCCTAGATTCAAAACTGAAAGAAATTCGATTTCTTACTACCTAAAACAATTTAGGTTTTAATATTTAATTTCTTCCAACTTTCTAATTCGGTAACGGCTACAGCCGTAACATCAATAACGTTTGATCAATAGAAACTAATGGGTTCATCAGGCAGTGGAAGTTTACAAGTATAGAACATGGATGTACCTGAAGTCTTTTTCTAATTAGGAGAAGTAGTAATCAACAACAGTTAGTAAGATTCTTTCTTTAAACGGCCTCAATTATTGTCCAAATGAAGCTAGTTATTGATTTAGGTATATTTCCACAGTGTTTAAATAAAATAATTGTGTTGCTTTTATACTTACTTGAATTTGTTGCATACCAGACTGATATACAACAATATGATCGTCGATAATAGAGCACATGCGCTGAAGTTGATCCCAGCTGAGTTGATCTGAATCCAATTTTTATCCGGATTTTTGAGATAAAACGCAGTCTTGACCATCCATGGAATTCCCAGGCAGAGCAATATGTCAAAGGTGTTGGATGCTATAGAGCTACTGAGACCCATAGTCCCATGACCTAAGTGGATAACATTACATCACAAATTATTAATCACCTGTTTGAGCTCCTTAGAATGAAATTCACAGTTTTTAAAACACATATATCAATCATGATTCAAAGCAAACATAATTTGTGAAATTATGATGCGATTGTGCAACTTCCACACTATGTTTTACAAATAAAAGTCGTTTCACTGACAGATCCCTGCATCTAACAATCATAATGCAGGAGAGAATAGATTTGAAGTTCAATGGATATCACAGAAACCATATTTTTGCTACTAAGTATGGAGTAATCTTACAATAAAACCAAGAAATATTGTAGGAAAAGTCTCAATAACTTAAAGTAGACTATTACTTCTGAATGTTATAGGTCTGATGAATTAAAAAGTTAGCAGGCGATATATAAAAACTGTCTCACCTAATTTTGTAACAATAACACTGGACACGGCCTCCGGAACACTGGTACCTGCCGCTAGGAAAGTCAAGCCCATCACAGAATCGGGAATATTCAAAGTATCACCTGTAACACAAAATAAATTTTAAGTAAATATAAAACTTTACATTCTGCTACATATTGCACGCTCATTAGCAGTTGAATGTCTACCCATGTACTTGTTTATATGCTTGGCAAAGTTGTCAGTAGTGAATTTTCTGGCCACCTACTGCGTAAGAGTAGATGTCTAGGAGTATCCTCCTTGTTGGTACAGTATAATCAGTTTGCGTATTTTTTTTTATTCATCTTATGTAACTTTAAAAACACCTACGTCTTCTAAGGAACCGTACAGTGTAGTAGTAGTCTACTCGCATTGGTCCATTCCTGAACGATTTCCAACATCTGGAATAAGACTACTATTCCAAGCTCTATTGTTAGTTGTCTCGCACATCCTCTACCATTTGATGAATAGCTTCTCCCTTTCATAAACTTGACAAAGTATTAATTATCGACTTACTTTGAACATACACCAGGTTTGGCGCTTAGTGGTGACGACAATCTACATATTACAACGTCGATGTCACTGAAACCTTGAATTCCCAGCAACAACAGTGACAAATGGCTCTTAAGACATCTAATACTGAGAGTAATGCCATCCGTCATTCTTTGTTCATTATTGTGAAAGGGGTAGCTGGTGAAATTCGTAGGTAATTCCAACAAGAAATTTCTGAATCTCATGGAGCGTCAAATATAGCCACCTGATATGAAACTGGACCAGCGTGAAAAATAGAAAGCACTGTCAGAGACTCAGTGTTGGACATAACCTTATTATTAATAGTAATAGAGATGATTCGGTCACATAAGATTGGTTTTCATTTGTTGTTGCTTTATGGATCAGTTTTATTAGACTTACACGCCAGCAGATTGGGAAGGGTATGAAAAATAGATCACAGCGACAAAACCTTTTTTTACTGTGCTCTACTATAAAAGCCTACTATCGTACAACGACACTAATTGAATCATCGTTCGTAGGCACCAATCATTACACCTGCATTTTTCAATTCAGAAGCCTAGAGTCTCGTCAGTGCAACTCGGCGGTTAACAATAGAGAACAAACATTTTCTACATATTATATATATATATATATATATATATATATATATATATATATTTATATATATATATATATATTTATATATATATATATATATATATATATATATATATATATATATATTACTATAAATTCTTTGCCTGAGTTAGAAACATATACAGATTTGCTCACAATAGTCTAAGACCTTTTGTCGTCCATCGCTATCATATCACATGGAAACTCATGCAAAAATTATTTTCAAACAGCTTCTGACCTGATTATGCCATAAAGTATGTCATCTATAGTTCAGTGAGTGAATTCGGAATGCATGAAAATTAGGTGTTTTGTTGCATATATAAATTATTTATAATTCTGCTTCCCTACCTATAATAGTAATAAGCCAAGCCACCGTATAAGAAGTCGTTCCGATCCAGAAGATGCACATAATGAATGTTACCACAAACATCCTTGGGTATTTTCTACAATCAGGGGTAGTTAGGTACAAAATAAACGATATGGGCCATGTAAGAACCCACCAGATTTGTCCCTTAGCACATTCTTCCTTGGGCCATTTCCAAATTTCTGTTGATTCCTCTGAAAAATAATTGGAATGATTCATATGTTAAACTCAATACACTTTTATAAATGAGTATATTTCGAAACCGAAATAGGTATTAAAGATACTTTTAAATTTCCGAGTGAAAGTAAGATGAGCTATAGAAGACATTAGTGTTTCAGAAACGGGCTTCTATTGTTTCACAACGTTTCGATTGATATCTTCAACCATGTTCAGGTGAACTATCAGCGTATCATCTGAAGATGATTTAAGATAACACATCAATCGAACCGTTGTAAAATGAAAATTCTAGGTAACGTTGTCTATAAAGCAGTCATCACATAACAAAAATTTTTGAATAGTTCTACACTCACCTAAATCTTCGCAATCTTTCAGGGTCATTTCGCAATCCAGAATTTTATGCATTGCGTTGTAATCACTGCTCTGTATAAACTTCTCATCCTCTTTAATCAAAAGAGGATGGGTTTCACCAAGTACTTCTACATAATAATTCCTTCTGCGCATTTTTGCCACAGCTTTATGTGCTGCTCTGTTTAGAGGACCATTGAAGCACATAACTGAAAATATAATTTTATATTTATAATGGCAAATGTCATAATATATACCAATTGTTACACAACTAAGGTTATGTTATTGATACGGTATTATATAATTTTATTATAATCTAAAGTTTAAATTTAAAGGGTTTATTGATGGAACAACCTACGTCTATTCAATTGAATTTATGTCAGTGATCAATGACGTGATGTAATTTATAAATAAGCGGTTTCTGTATTGACGAATCAATTATATTGCCTCCAATATTATTTTTCTGCGACCTCTAAAATAGAGCATCAGCCTCCCACAGTTAAGTTTATGGGAATGTATCTTTCTATGTATGTGTGTCCGCTATTATCTAAAGCTCATATGCTGAGGAATTATGACATGTTATTATTAACTGTAATATGCAAAGGTTGTATGGTTGTTTTTAAGTGTGTTTATTAAAATATAATTGAATGCAGAGTTAAGAAAATTAATGCATATATTTTATTTTAATTATTGAAATGAAGCAATACCTAGGAAGGAATTGAAAAAAATGGAGGTGGATGAAATCACTCGAAATCAATGGAAAATGCAAGAAAATAAAATTTATCCTCAAAATATCTACAAAAATTACAAAACAATTGAAACATAATAACGAAACATACTTAGAGATACAACTAATAAGATTCTAAGCGTCAGACCAAGGCGTGGAATAGACAAAGCAGAATTTTTTACTTGGAGGTTAATCGAAATCTAAATCTAGCAGTTCTCGATTTTCAACTTCTTGTAGTGGATTTTTAGATAATTTAGTATAATTCATTTTCATCAGTGTCCATTCGAAACATTTACTGATCAATACAATAAATAACTCACCCTGGTAATATTCATATGATATAAGCAGTGACCGAGAGAATATCTTAATGCGAGATAATGATTTTCTTGTTTTGTTTTGTCTGTTCATCGGTAATTTCATCAACTACTTCGTTTTTATATATTCAAACATTGTTAGATAACCAACTTTTATTTTTTTGGCTTGCAAAATTCTGGACTATTTTAGTGTTTAGATCAGAAAAATTGAGTTTCAGTCTGGCACCCTGAATACCCAGCTTTATTACTACATGTGTATGAAGTCATTGATCGTTTTAGAACGTAATCAGAACGTTTTTTGCCGTAATCAAAACATTTATATCGAAACAAACATCTCCATTCTTAGTCGACCTATTACTAAAAAGCAAAATTGGATTAGCATTAGCGCATATCATTAAAAGATCTGATAATACCGATTCTTCATGTAATACAAGTATATGAAATAATAATAATAATAATAATAATAACAATACTTACGTAGTACGTATAGAGTATAGACTAAGACTAAAATTAAAGCTTCGTAGAAGTAAATTCTTCCGTCATGTAAAGTAATTATAAGTAGAATCACAGATAGAGCGTACATAGCACTGTCACGGGTCAAAGGCCACCACTCTAAATCTAGTACCTGAAATATCAACAATGAAAATAGTACATGGCATGTGCTTATTTTTTTGAGATATATCAATGCCTTCCAAAGGTATATAGCTCATTTTATCTTGATTCATTCTCTGATCATATTATATCTTATTTATTCTTTACAAATAACCAGGATCTCGCAGGATAAACCACCCCCATAAGATATTATTTCAGAGGAACAATCCGTTTAAATAAAATGTAGCATTCCATAGGGGAAATTTTTGAGAACATTTTTGTTCTTTAAATATTTGAGCGGATGAGTATGAATATTTGGAACAGATGCTTAAGACTCGCTTTTAATAAAATTAATAATAATTCTAAGTTCTATCATATGATGGGTGCAAGCTTAATCGAGTGGAAATTTCGATATTTATTCGCTTATCATGTATGTAATTGCTCGGCTTGCTTGCTATTAACTAGACGTACAACTCGTAAAAAGGTACAGCTGTATATGTTAGAATTATATTTCGAACGTTCTATGGTTGCATACTCAGGGAAGGTCTGCGATGAAATTTTTATCATTTAGATGAGTATTACATGAGAAAAGCAGGAACTGCAGCTATAGTATTTGTCCAATACGCTTGCTACAATTATTTAATTTTGTAAGGCACCTCTTAACTGCAAAAATTATGAAAATTCTTGTCACTAAATTCCGTCGGGCTGTTTGCTGCTGGGTGTTTATAGTAGGTAAAAAGGTAAAAAAGGTAAAAAAAGGTTTATAGTAGGTCGGTGGATAAAATTCCGTTTTTCATTATGATCGAGTCTCAATCAGTTGAAGAAGCATTTCCTGCTTGGACAATTCAAGCCAGTGGTAAAAATGCAATTCTGTTGAGTTGTTCCGGACTGCAGCATCGAAAATAAAATTAGCTGTGGCACAAGCTGCTGTGATAATACCAGGCCTTGTGGAAGGAGATGGCACTTCAAAAAGGATAAGAATTATTTTGAAAGTCTTCAGATAATATTTCGAACCCAAATCTTTAACGTAACGGAGAACAGAGCCAGGATGATATACTTGCCACTTATTTTTGATAAATTTTATGGTGTTGTTTATGAACTGTGGCTAAAAATTAATGCCTTTGATATTAGCAAAAAAATTATTGGTGTGTTGCTACTTAAATCCATTTTGTTAATACCGAGCATTCATTATCGCTATGAATACGATAATCAATGCTACTTGAACAAAAATTATTCATTATTATGCTGACCTTTTACTTGAGTACTTCACTTCATTACCATATTATAATGCGTTTCCTATTTCACATTTTTTTTTCGCGATAAAGATGGCTTAATAAATATAATATATGATATTTACAATTATTCGTTGAACTCACATTTTGATGAGGAAATATTCTACCTATACATAAAGTATACGGGGTAATTCAATTGGGCGACAGAAAGTTCTCAAGACAATGGCACAGATTTTCAAAAACTATGAACCATGTCGTACTTGCTAAAGAAGCACCCTAGTAGCTTTCATTGCAAATCAAATCGTACTTTCCAAGCCATAGAGGGGCAACGAATCTGAAAATAGTGACATGGTTTTTTATATGATGTGTATGGCATAAACCATCCAAGAAAACAAATTTTGAATTTGAGGCTACAATACTTCCCCCACTTGATGGCGCCGAAAGTGAAAGTAAATTTTAAAAGTACCTGAGTGAATAAGTCCATTGTCCATACTAGTGCAACTCTGTCGTCCACCAAGATCTAACCATGTTTTTAACGACAAAAATTTTTACGTGCCGTAAAAGTTTCATGGAGGCTTCTACGAACGATATGGAGTAGGAACATTTGTGGTATGAGCACTTAACATTTTAATATCAAAGGATTGGGTTACATGTTATTGCCTGTTATTACATTTAATTTGTAATCATTTAGATACAGATGATCCACGTAAAATTGGCGATTATGTTTGCTACTTTCGGTTTCTCTAGATAGGGGCAATCTTCAATACCCATCGAGAAAGCTCGATAGAATGTTTCCACCAGCCGAAGTTTGGGATCCTTCGGCATACTCACTGGAAAACTCAGTTATCTTCTATGCATCTCACTATTGCAGTACGTGCTGCATTACGTCGTGGTGGGTAATGTCATAATAACGTTTATACGAACAGTATTTGTCTCTCCCTCGCACATATATTTCTTGTATATGCACATCGCCTCTTTGGAATCTCCTACCACAAGCTTTTTTTCGTCAAAAAAACATTGAAACATACTAAGCAGATAACTAATATTGACCAATTTGGAAACGATATTTTGAAAAAATATTAGAACACAAGGGCGTATAGAAGGGGGGATAATTACAGACCGACTGCGACTATATGATTCAATTTTTTCCCCAAGAAATGAATGGTTCATATTTAAATTTGAGTGACTTTGAGTAACGTAGTAAACGCATTGCTAATTCGGTATATATTGATGTATTTCCATGTTATTCTATTTTGCGCAGTCATTTCCGTTTTCTTTGTATTTTTAAACAACTCTGATTTTTTAAATAAATAATAGTGGTCTGTTATCATTGAAATCTAAATAAAATTTTGCAAACCTTGCGATTACTCAAAATCAGCTGCATATTTTTTTGTACGATTTTCTAAGAGTATGAGGGCCAGTGACAATCGACCCTACGTCAGTGCGGATTTGAAAAGAATTACACACGGCGTTTAGTATAGGGCATTGAGGAACCCCGAAGACTGCCAGGAAAATCCTGTGCCAAAGTATATTAATTTATTATTGAAAAAACAAAAAAACCTGATATTTAACATCATGTCAGATTGAATAAAAAATTCTTGTAGAGGGCGACGAGCACCCAAAAAAATCTGGGAGTTCCGAAGGCCTGTACCCAGTATTTCCATTCGGAGGGGGGGCGCAGTTTCAAAAGTGATAATATTGATAGTCGTTAATACTGCAATGAGATTAACGGTAGCAGCTGAGAATAGATCACGCGGTATGTAAATCATCAGGAACATATGGGCAGTTATCAAAACAGGCATCTCGAATGTCAATATTGTTCGAAATTTGGTTATGGAACATTCGGGATCGGCATTTCTATATATATTGGAGCATCGAGCAGTGATAGCAGTCAATCAGTCTTCAGACGTCAACCAGTTAAAAACTAGAAATCGTGGATTTTAGTTCAGTCACAGAATTCTCCTGGCAAACTTGAGGGTTCCATAATCCCTATACGCATATTAAATACGTGTGTAATTTTTATTCAAATCCGCGATGATGTAGGGTCGAGTGTCACTGGGTTTTAGACTATAAATTCCATAGCGCGATCGGTAATAAAATTCGGCAAGTCAACCGCGCATTTAAACCTATCAGAGAGATAGGATGGACGTAAATGCTTCTTCACCCTCTTTTAAATGAGCTGATGCACATAATGTTTTTTGGTTTGATCTCATTTAAAAAAAAACATCACGATGCCTCCTTTGTGGTGGCTCACAGCTCAAAGACTCCACTGTTTCACTTGCTGTTAGCTTTTCCTTATAACTTTATTATAATTGCTATTAACATATCCCTTTTTCTGGTGAAAGCATAAACAAGCTCCATGCCCTTCTACCCCGCACCCTACAAGACTGTCTAGATGCGCCCTTGTTTGAACATCCATGTGTTGTTTACAAACTTGATGCTGAAGTATGACCCTAAAACAGACACTGTCTGCTTATTTAAACTCTTGCAAATTTTCCGTGAATTGATCAGGAAGTGAAGCACAAATGTTTGCCTTAACCTGGTTGCAAATCTCAAAAAAATACATTGTGTGCAATCGGTATAACTGGTACTCACGATATTAGCAAAAAGCCCGCAACAGGCCGGTACGGCTAAAATATTGAATACTGCAGATCCCACGATGGTTCCAACCCCTAAATCTCCCTCAGTAACAAAAGTTCCAACGCAGTTTATGAATAGTTCTGGACTGGAAGCAGCTGTTGCCATAAAGGTTGCACCCGCGATGTCTTCCTTCATGTGAAGCCCTAAAACAAAATTATCTCTTGATATTTATTTAAATATTCATTACCTACAGTTATTAAGATTATGTGAATAGATATAATCTATGTTTTCAGCTTTAACTGTAACAGATTTTGTTCTCTTCTTCCCTGAAGATGTTAACATAGTTAATGCAACACATGTCGGTTGCTTAATGAATTGATTAGACGAGTCGTAAAACTGTGTTGTGTTTCTGATTGCTGCGCCAAAAGATCACATGTCTAGAAAATAAGGCTATAAAATACGTATTTTCTAGAATAGACATTGTGAAGTTCAAAGTACAAATGCGATTTGTCAAAATATGACGCCATTAAACTAGATTTTTCCGGAACAGATACGCATTTTATTTATTAACTAAATAGAGAAGATATTCGTATCCTGATAACCTCTCAATGCATTTTATGCATCATTTTCTGTGCAAATTCCATTTATGGTTGATTTGATTTGAGGAGCACTTATCAGCTGTACACTATAAATAGATGCATAATACAAATATATAAATGTATTATTAGATGTATGCTTCAGAGATTATGATCGCCAAAAAATATGACCTACACTCATACTCCGTATAAATCTGTATCCAATTTCCAACCAATCTATTGCATTTTTTCATTATTGATTTTATTTTTATGAAATCTGGAGAGCGATATGATGTGGTGATTGAATTTCACCATAACTAATTTTTTATTGATTTTTCTATTATTTATGGAGGTTTGAAATATCGAAGATTAAAATCTTCATTTTTATTAATTGTCAAATAAGAGGCCAAGGTATAATTTTTCTGATTTTCAGGTGTTTTGGAGCTTATAATAGAGGATCCAATAGAAGTTTACCTACCTGCTTACCGCTTAGTGCTTAAGAGTGATTTAATATCAATTCTAGTATGTTGGAAAACATTTTTTGAAAGAGTTGCTGAAGAATTTCCTAGCCAGACTAATTTTGATTAGCAATTAGAAGATTGATTTTTAAAATTAATTTCGATTATCAGATAAATGAAAAAATCATGTACTAATCGAAAGTACTATGTTTGTAGATGATGCAGTCGTTTGGTTGCCTATTTTTTACCTGGCCAAACTATGGGGTTGACAGGTATAAACAGGTAATCACAATTACTAAAGTTCACTAAAATGCTTAGTCAATTAATCTTATATCAAATTAAAGATAATTTTATTCCAAACACAATGGTATAACGTTCCCTAAATAAAACTTGGCAAAAATTACGGTTGTCGATCTTTTTAAATCTAAATATTCGTGCGAGCGAGAATGTGCAACAGTGAGGTCCAAGCAAGCTATACCGTGCGATAGAAAAGGACGAGGCAGATAGGTGAAGATCAACTTCTATTGGATCTCAGACTATTAGAATAAAATCGTTTCAATCAAGTGTATGCTCTACACAATGCATCAGACCTGCTATAGACATGCATGTTTCGTCTTTAGCCTAGACTCGTCATTATAGCCGGGCGGTCTAAGTGTAGAGAGCAATTGGGTGGTATATATGTAACCCAGTCAAGGGTGTGATAGCAACATAAACTCAACTAAGTTGCCGCTTCAAGGCAGTCCAGGTGTTAGGACCGTTGGCTTCGTAAGATGTCAATGGGCGTCCCCATAGAGGGCGACACTTAGGTGAGTTGATCATTTCAATCATCAACCTTTCCCATACCGACGTTGAAACTTATTTGGAATAAATTGATTGACATGACTATCTGAGTAGTTACTAGATTTCAGTATGATTTTCATTCCAAACTCACCTTTGTTTTCCAAATTTTCACTTTAAAGCTCATCCAAAATATGTTCCAAAGTGCTCGTTAATTTGATCTTCAACCGCAGTCTTTTAATGAGTAAACCGGTATTAGATGATCCAATCAGTTAATAATTGATCTGTGTTTATTTTAAGAATAAGCAAACATCAATATGCGAATTATAAATAATGAGAATAATATAAAAACGTCTTTGTTCGAGACATAGATTTTAGCTCATGTAGACCTGTAACTCGTTCCCAGGAAAAGTAAGAAGGAAGATATACTTTTTTTTTAACATGGTGAAAATTTAAAAGCCCTAGTAACATGAGTAATGAATCAGTTATTATTAATTGTATAGCCCAATAACTATGAAGTTGTAGCATTATACTTATAACAATCCTTCTAAGCTCGGTTTGTTAATCGGTCTTACTTGTATTCTATTATGTTTTATAAATGCTTCCTAAATTGTGGGGTGTATGAAAACATTATACCAAATTTAAGAGGAGTCAAGTAGCTCAAAGATGAAATCGAAAAATTCTGATTTTCTGATTCTGATTATATTTTTTAACGAAAAGCGATACTCGTATTTAAGTCTTATAATAAATCCACCAGACTCGATCTATTTATGAGTCTTAACGTGGAAGATAAACTACTTCACAATCCATGTCCCATTAGGAGTAGTCATTTACTTGTATCTATATTAATTTTTCATTTTTTTCAAAAGGGTTTAAAATTACCGGTTATTTACTTACTGTCGCAAAACTTCTTGATAGCAGGTACAAAATAGTCATCACAAACGATGGCCAATAGCATGAAGCAGTAACAAGCTAATATGCAATGTAGGAGAACCCATCCTTGTTGTCTCTGCTCTCTGGTCAGGCCATCTGGGGGAAACTCTAAGATGGCCGGAGACGTGCAGTTTTCCGCTTTCCTAGCTGCAGTGCCATTTCCTGGTCTAGTTTCAGTTGCAATGGCTGCCAGAGTACCGTTAATATTCTCGTCAACAGACAGAAGTTGTCTGCCGAAGTGTTTATCTGTGTCTGTAAATACAATCAATTATATTTCCGTTTCTTCAAGGAATTTAAAATGCCTTTGAAAATGTTATGGTATTATACTTTTTGAATATTCATGACGTCGGCCATCTGTTTCTGTATATAATTTGGGGTATAATATCTTGTGGGGTTGCAGCAGATAGTACGGATATACTTTCTAAAATTAATGATTTGGCAGCGAAGCAGTTAGTAAAAAGAAAAACATCAAAGCTCTTTCAATTTTCGATAATATATAGATCTAAAATTGTTTTAATTCGTCCAAATTCATTTTCGAGTGACTTTCAAGTAGCTGGTCACAAAATATTCATGAAATTATAGCAATTAGAATTTAAAGTCATTATTCAAGATTTTTTCACAAGACAAATAAAAAAACTTTTTCTTAATATGATTTTCGACCAATAAGTATTGGTATCAAAAAGTTAATGTTTCTATTGTTATAATGTCATTTTTTTGTAGATAGCCTCAGGTAAAAGCAAAAAGCCTATCATGCTTCAAAGCGCTGCATAAGGATGAATGTTTATTCACATTGACCTTAAAGCACTGTAGATTATGACCACCAAGGAACAAACGCTTGCGATTCCTGCAATACAAGTTGAATCTAATTTCATTTTATAACGTGAATCATGCAATATCTTTTCAAATTTAAACCAATTATATATTTTGTACGTAAGAAATAGCTCTAAGCTTTATATGTTCAAAAGCAAATATATATCCGGTGGAAATTCGAACTCTTGTCATTGAACCAAGCACATTGCACAAATTGTGTCGGTCCTTGTTATCATGAATATCTGTGATTGAAATAAACACTTTTATGTTTACTTCACTTATTTGTCCAGAAATATTCCGTAAAAAACATATGATATAACGATAAAGTTAAAATTTATTATTATGGCAATTCATTTTTACTTACTCAATCTTTTTACGTTATGTGTTAACGAATATCCTTTTTCCAGCCAGTTACATAATATTTTACATTTCACATCAATTTATGAAAATGATTACGTTTTCGACCTATTTATTATCAATTTCGGAATATGTTATAAGCTCCTCTCTATTTGGACACGCGCTTAATAATGGGAAAATATTCATGAAGCCTGTCGAACATTAATCATTGGTGAGGCTTAAACATCAATGTTTCATGACAACTATAAAACTTTGTTAAACAATTGATTAACCTTCATAAAATCATAAAAAACGTCTCATAGTGAATCATTCCAAATCCTTAATTTCCTATTAGGAGCAAAAAGGTGGTCATGTTATGTCGGCTTGATCCAACTACCTAGTGTGGGAACATGCTGGCGATTTACCGTGATAAAATTAGGCTCATTTGATCTTGCAATAATTGTGATTACTGTAATTGGTTTTCTACTGCCATATGTACACACACACGAAGCCGACACGATTCATTATCTAGACAAGGTCTAAGTCCAACACGATTTTAACAGCAGCTCTGCCGCATACAGAATATAATATCAAATACACGTATCATATAAACAATAGCACTAGATATGAAAATGTAAACCAAGAGTTAGACCTTTTGAAAATATCACTAATGGATAGAAGTTATCTGGAAGTAAACATAAATCAATGTTGTTTATCATTATGATTTCCGTTATCTAACCCTGTAAAGGATGGATTTTGTAGCTCTCCTCCGAGGGGTAAACCACGTAAATGTTACAAGCTAGGAGAAAATAGAAGGGAAATAATCGGCAATGAATAAATGAAGGAGTTAGAAGCTATTCGGAATATTTTTTACTTCTCTATCTGAGGTACTTTCCAAAAGTCAGCTTTTTAACAAATGTCTATAAGGATCTGGACCTGCTCATCTAACCCCTTCTGTTTCCAGTTCTCTAGAGTCCGTGTTGCCTACCAATTATCAAGTACGACCTAACAATTTTTATATATAAAGATATTTCCCTTTTGCTTGAAGGATGATTAAATTCTCGTTTCTCGTAGTGAATTAAGGAACTGGGTTCGGAGAATACAGATGATGAAATTTTACGTACTTAGGCAAATCACTTGAATATTCCCAAGTTGCACTATCAAACTGGAGAGATAAGAGAAATTATACGCCTCATTTATTACTTTATTATGCAGTGCGGAATAAGAAATTTTCGTGGGTTGTACGATGAAAATATGAAATATTCATGTTTTCAAGCGTAAGATTGAGAGAAATATTGGATAAGTTTAAAGAAGTGGGGTGATTACTTTTTTATTGCTGCAAGCTGACACGTAAGTCATATACTCAGCTAGCTAGCAGACTCGTATCATGTGATTGAGATCATGTACTTTATACGACTACAAACTATTGATATATCTCTTCGATTGTTCGTTTCTGTATTCGAAAAATATTTTTCAAGATACTTGCTTATCAACACTCATCTCCAGGCGTCGCGCACTGCGACCATTGGCAACTTACGAAGTCAAAGGTCCTTTCACTTAGACTGCCTTGAAACGGCGACAGATGTCCCTTCCGACACCTGTCAACAAGGGTGAACTGATTTACAGCGACATCCCTCGTTCTTCGTTTACGTTTTTCTTCAAGGCCGATGGACAGCGCCATAGTGCGCGACGTTTGGAGAAGAGTGTTGATATTGCTATCACACCCTTGACTGGGTTACGTATATATCAACCCAATTGCTCTTTACAGTTAGACCACCGGGCTATATTGACGAGTCTATGCTAAAGACAAAACATGCATGTGTATAGCAGGTCTAATGGATAGTGAAGAGCATACACTTAACATTTACTTATGCTTTTGGCTCATTGCAAAGGTATAAATATGAGAGCTTCAATTCATTTAAGATATCGGCAACTCTATTAATTCTGTCGCAATATATTTATAAGCTATATCCTTATTTTTTCGGATTACTCCGCATAACTAAAAAAATATTAGGAAGTCTCTTTTCAGATACGCCTTTTTTACTTCATTTTAGTATATATTTGTAGAACTACAAATACTGTGCTTCGTGAGTCATCTTTTATCTAGTTTCTGCGATATAAGATCCTTGTAGAACCATGCAGCCAACATTTTTATTTCGGCATCCCAGGAGCTGGTTCTCTTCAACTGCCGAAAGCTATATTTACCGGATCAACTACTACTACACTACAAGGTTTAAATACTGTTCTCATGTGTAAGGATGCGTTCAGGAGTATTCCCTAATTCATCTTAACTCAATCCAAAAAAGCAATACGTCTAGTGGACGCGCCATGCTGCCATGGCCTCCACAGTCTCAACAGTCGATTAGGTAGGACTACAACTACATTGACAAGAAGTAATACTAATATGTTAACCATGTTAATGGCATCCCAGAAACTAGGGGTTTCCTTCAGCTGCTGATAACTGCTGCTCTACAAGGCTCTGATCAGGCCTTCATTGGAATACTGCTCCCATGTCTGAGGATACGGTCCGAAACACTCCATGAATCTTCTAGACTCAATCCAGGAAAGAGCCATACGTTTAGTGGATGTGCCTTGCAACAAGCATAGTCTGGAACATCGATGAATAGTGGCTGATGTGACAGCTAGCAACATCAATATGACGACTACAAGAAAATTACAACTGACTCATACTCATTAGGTCGAACTTCCAACACGAACGAGCCTCTTGCAAATGTCATAACTTTGGAGAATCTTTGCGTTGTGGAAAGAGCTGCCAGAGAGTTTATTCCCCGACATATGCAATCTCTCACAGCGCTTCTGGAGTGCGATAAGCTATCTGACTTCATGGGAGGATAAAATATAAATAAATATATGCATATTATGCCAATTGAGATGCAAGTACCTACTGTTTCCAATAAATATAGCTACATTAACCGCGGAGTAATGAATAAAAACCAGAATTTTCCATCAGGTCCGATTTTCTTATGTAAAAACTCATTTTTTGCATGATACCAATTTCTTGATCAATTTAAAACATAAAAATGAGGTAGTTTAAATCTCTAATTTTATGGTTCGTATATTTTTAGATCCCTCGTCATTTTTGGGCTTATTTAAAGAATATTTTTTGGATTTTAAAATTATACCTGCAAATCAAACCTATTGCACCCGATTTGAAAACCATGACTTCCAAAAACTGTTTATGAGTGATAATTTGTTATAATAGACCTGACTAAGCTTTTTGTATGTTTCGTTATCTACTAAGCACGTTTAGACAGATCTACATGGAATTTATTGACAATGATAAATCTATGCTTTAACACACCAAAAGAATGTACAATACCTCCATGTCTAACTTGATTCCTTCCACTTGTAGCAATGCCAATAACTAGATAAGTCACCGTCACTGAAATTACACAAAGCACTCTCAAGAAAAGAGCTACACTTCGCTTACTAGTCCTCAACAACATTGCCATACCACACTTCTGTTGCAGTTATTGTCAGCTACGCATAAAAAATTAAATACAGATCAGCTCTGGACGATACGGCGTCCGTTTCGTGTGAAACTTGATCAAGACGATCCGCTGGATTAAATAGCCGTTATCTGTCTATCAATACGAGTAGTGGAAAGTTATCGAGAACAATAATAACCTTACAGAAGCTGATATCAAAAGCACTTGAGATGCTATATCCATGACATGCCGGTTGCTTTCAAATATTTTTTCATGGGATAAAAAATTGAAACGAGCAATCCAGATTTCAAACGTGTACGAGGGGTTTTATCTTATAATTTTGGACGGAGTGGCTGTTGAGTTGGATGGAATGTTCCATTATAACATTTATCAGTCGGATATGCATTTGATATGTCTGTATGAAATTTTAAAACAATTATAGCAATAATATTTACGCGTGTCAAACAAAATTTTGGGATAGTTTTGGTTACTTCTGATGATAGCTGGCCTCTCAAAATAATTACTTGCATAGGTCATTGTCAGCTATTTTCGCCCAGGCAAGCATTTTGACATAATTATCACATCAAATGACATTTGAAAAGCTTTTGAGTGTTTGAGAATCCCGGAATAGAAACATCCATCAAAAACTATTATTGTTACACATTCGAGCAATCACGCAGTGTCATAGATAGTTTCCAGGATTCTAGTATATGAATACTAGCACCGCCAAAATACGTGTCCGGACAGAAACATTTGAAACGTTTTTGATGCTCTGATAAGATAAATTCAGAGTGTTCAGAGAGTAATCAATCTAGTGACGTATTGAGATCCTGAGTAACAAAAGGTCAACCCCACTGTAATAATTCTTAGGAACCTTTCAGTAACTTTTATTATTGCTTCTTCTCTGACCAAGATGCATACCATTTTTCATGTACTTCACGTTGCCTGGATCTCTGCTTAACCCGGAAGTATGTTTTATCAGTTTGAATACTACTTATATAGAAACCGGTAATTTCATTTAAAGCTTCACATATTTGGTAAATATTATTGTCAGAGAGAAATTAAGAAGTCAGCACAAAAACCGATACGTATTTTGAGGAGCTGTCGAAATCCTAATTTATGGACGACATAAAAATGTTGGAGAAACGATTGGAAAATTGTATAGAGTTATAGGGGGATTATATTGACAAATATAATAAATTACAGATATCCAACCACTCTCGTATGTATTGAGATCAGATATAATCTCACTGATCACTATTTCCCACGTGTCGTTAACCAGGCAAGTCCTCGACGATGCCACTGTGTGTAGAAAACTGAAAATCCAGAAAGATGGCGTGATACGGACGAGACTCAAACTCGTGTCTCCAGCATTCCCTGCTGATTAAGTAGCCGCTCGATATTTTGTAAACCATACGACTTATTCGCGGACACTGTCTTGCAACTCTATCAATTTTACACTTTTGGAATCTTTGTTTGCTTCCAACGCCATCTCTTAAAAAAGCTATAAAATGAATCATTATTTTTCATTAATTGATTTACCTTTCGATTGAACGCAAATACGGACATTCACTCCATTTCGGGCTTTTCTATGAGGTAAATACAATTTCGACTGTCGAATGCTTCAACTTATATATTATTTCTTCAACTTAACCTTGATTACTTTTGGATGCGGCCAAAATGTTTAAATTGGCGTCGGAACATCTATCAGGGTCTCAAGCGAAGTGACCAAACAGATTTCATGCACCGCGTGTCAGAAAAAAAGGGCACGATGATGAACATATAATGAGAACTTGACACTTTTATCTCAGAAAAGTCTCAAGTCTTGGATCGGTGAGAAGCTTATAGCTGTTATTGAATGTTATTTTTGTTTAATGAAGTGGTGCTTCCAAACTGTTGGCTGGGCGGAGCGAATTGATAGGAAAGAAACTAGAAATTGAATCTTTGTTTAAGTATCTTTTTTCCACATAACACAGTCCGGTAATATAATAACTATCCTCCGTAAAACATTTTCCATGATATGTACATTATTGATGTAAATTTTGAAACTATTGTAAGAGTTCCCCTCGTTGGAAACATTAATACTGCGTCAAAGCGCATATCAACTAGAACTTGGAATTGATTGGGTATTCCGCGATTATTGTATGTCCCATGTATGATAACTATTAATAATCACATTGTTTTTAGTAATAATCTTTCGGGTAAGAAACATGAAACTCATTAAACTATCTTATAAGTTTGGGGAAGTACTACTGATGCAGCACATACCTTTGAATGTTATTTAAGAGATAACATCAAAAATCCAAGGATAATGATAATACAATCTAATTTATATAATCGATTACATAGAATCAATACTACTACTATAAGTTTCGTATCATTATTATCTGAGGAATATATATATATATATATATATATATATATATATATATATATATAACAGTTCCAAAACAAACCATAGGTTAAAAATCAACGATAACGGGACTGGAGAAAAACCCGGAGAACAAAAACAGACTGATGCCAAAATCCACTGAAAACGAATTATCGATTACAATAAGATGAAGCTCATCCAGGGAATTAGGTACAAGCTCCTATCATATCCTAGCTTGTCCAGCTCATTCTGGTCTATAGCCAAGGCTACCAGTCACTGACGAAAGACGCTGGATCCATCTCTTGCACCTCTTGCCCAACGTCCAAAACTGCTGATAGCTTTTCGATTATGTGTTATTTTAGAAATTGCTGATAGCTCCTGTATAAGATTTGCTGGCCATCATGTTTCATTATATCTCCATCTTTGTCAAAATTGGTATTTACTGTAACATCCTACCTTTGACATGACATAAAAAAACTGAGTCTGTGGTCAAGGTCACGAACATTTCGATAAACTTTTGCCTCCTTAAACGATTGTACATAAATGATTCTAATTTGAATTGCGCAATTCTTCACCCGAAATAAACAAACGTATTTATCAAATTACTCATAGTTGAGCTGTGTGCATATTCTTTATCAATTCCGTTTGATACTGCGTGCAAAACCACATTGGATGTCTAGATTTCTCCATAAATCTCTTAATTCAAGCTCAAACGATGCGGTGTGATAGATATACAACACAAGCGTCACGTAGTATTCATATATAACTATGTATCTCAAATATAACGCGACATAATATCGCGTGCCTCCTGGATAAATTTTTTTATAGATAACCTCTCGTATAAGCAGAAAGCCCATCGTGCTTCAGGAGCATTGCAAGAGGACTGCAACTATCAGGGAAAGAAACCCTCCGGTAGTCCGTTTAACAACACGGAGGTTCTCCAAAAGAATGATTCTTGAAAGAAGTATGCTCCAGGTGTTGGACCTGGTGAAGATGCGCCCGTTGTTCCCTTCTAGTGTTTATTTTACTGATCACTCTTGGTTTTATTATACGAGACTGTTCGGTCGAACATTTATCATGATGAAATCTATCAGCCACTTTTTTTGTGTTCCGGACTCAGTGGGTCCTTTTAAGGTCAGTGATATCCACTAGATGTACTGCTCTATTCTGGATTGAGTCCAGACGCTTCTTGGGATGCTTTAGAGTGCATCTTCTGACGAGTGAACAGTATAACACATATGATGTGATCTGAACCTGATTTTCTCAGCTTCTGGGATGCCAACCTAGCAAGGCAACATGTTATTGTTGATGTTGACCTCGGAAGACTTATCTGCCATCTCCATGGATTGGAGACCAGCATGTGATTTTTTTTAACGTAGTTGACTAAGTCCGAGTAGCTAATTGACAGTGCTTGGAGCATAACATGGAGGCTATGAATGAAAGCCACTTAGTTGTGTCACAAACAATTTATTATCTCCAAAATACTTACAATTAGCCTGATTAGTATTTAGATGCGTGTTCGTTTTAGCATTGTTACTATAAAAAATTAAATCGGCGTCTACTGTAGAATAACTAGTTTTCCAAATACAAATAGTACGTTTTTTTACATAATTTTATATATACTACAGGAATCGACAAAAAAGTAACCCAACATTGCCCAATCAGAGCACAGTTTATCCATTTATTTTTCATAAAACTGCTCCAAACCTGCAACAGTTATAATTTAAATTAAACCATAATGCTGTTCAAGTTTTTCATGATTCAGGTGAGAGATTAATATTTAGACCGAATTTTGAAATTGTTAATTATTGAAATCTAATTTTAACATGAAATTTTGTATTATACATATGATATACAAAAAAATTATTGAATCTTTTACATTTATAGAAATTTCTATAAATTCTAATATTTAACAAATATGCTTCAACTGGATCAACAATCCTAAAATACAAACAAATGTTCGAGCTACAGAGTCTAGCATCTTGACCCCAATTTTGAGTAGCTAAAACGCAATTTCATAATCTTTTATCAGACCTGGCATAACAGACAATTGTCTACCACTTAGGCCGTCTTACCATCACCACCGCAGTTCTACCTAGATGTCCAATATGGCTTATTGATCTGCGTTATTATGTTTATTCTATTTACGACTCAAAATATAGTCGTTCAACATTGTACAATTCAAATGATTAAATATCTCAGAAACATTCGACATGCACCGAATTCAAAGCACATCTCATTTTTAATGGCAAATTTATAAACTTTCGTTTATGCTCAAGTAAGGAGAGTTGGGGAGTTTGACGATAGGTTTGCTCTTTAAAAACTACAAAGCTTTTTCTGTCTTTGCCAAATCAGTAATTTAGAGGCAAAATTTCATCAAAATCCGAATGATTCTATAGGGTGCTCAAGGATTGCCTGGCAGATAGACAAACAGACGGAAATGTGTGACATGATTTGTCGTAATGAATATGTCATGTCATGTTTATATCAATTAGCATCGTCACATTATCAGCATATCAGTTGACTTTTATGAATATTTTTCCGCTATGTAAGGACAGTGACTATCTACTTGAGTGGGTATATCACTTTCTGATATTTTATTTATTAAGTAAAAAAAATTATCTTGCGACAGGCTTTCAAAACGACAACAATAATATTAAAATGTACTTACAAGTATTTATTTAACGTCTACTGAACTAACCATACTGAAGTTTAGGACACCTTGACAAGATTTTTGAAGAAGTAAAGTTATAAATAAACAATATTTTTGTATTAACGGCGAAAAGGAGAAAGAGAGATACATAATTCTCTGGCTATGAGTCTGGAAAGGTCAGTGCTATACCAACACGATTACTGCACCTTACATAATTAATTGGAAAAAATTCTACTTTTCAAGTAGTTCTAGATTTTTCGGAAACAACCGTGGATATCGTTTCATATATTTTATCTTCAACTTCCAGCTTCCAAACAATACCTTATCTGAGAAAGTATTGTTTATTTTCGATAAGTAACGCTCGTTGGCGTCTAAAAACCTTACATATAAATTCTCATTGTCTACAATAACATTTTTTCCGTTTCTGTTTGAACAGTTCATATTTAATAAATACCTTACGGAATGGAAAAATACTACGGAAAGGTCGATGTAGGTTCTCTGGGAATTAAAGGATTACGATATTGATAACAGGTATAAATAGAGACTAACAAACATCAATGGATGATACGGTGTTTATGTGTTCAGGAGGATTATTGAAACTCAAATTAATAACAGGAAATATACACACGTAGATAAACGTATAAATCTATATGCATAGGATTCACTCATTCAGAAATGCAGTTTAATAATTGTCACAGAAACTTGTCTACCAAAAAATAGCGTCAAGTAGGTTAACCCTGTCAAATTAGCTACATGATTATTAAATTTCGCCTAAATTTTTATGGATAAACTCTCACAAAGGTCTATTTCGCAAAAGAATGGTTGAGAAGAATGGTGTTTGTGTTCGAGATGAGTTCTACCTGGTGAATGTGAACCCGTTGGGACTGGGGTTGCTGTTATTATCCATAACAAGTTGGTCGAACATTTACCATACTGGAATTGATAGAATAGCGACAGATCTTCTCCGATTTTTCTAGACTGTGGGAGTCATTTCATTTCAGGTGCGTCCACTAGACATACTACTTTTTTCTGGTTTTAGTCCAGAATGTTAAGTTTTACGCTTCAAGGCATGCACACATGCGAACAGTATTCCAACGATAGTCTCATCTCAGCCACTCAGTATAGTAATTGTAGCTGTTGCGGTAAATACATTTTTCTATAGCAGAAGAACCCACAGCTTCTGGAATGCTCCAGAAACTTGATGAAAGATAACTCCAGTATTGAAATGTAATGTGATGGATGGATGAGGATATTAGGTAATGATATCTGTACAGTTGTAGATTGGATTAGATAGTATTTCCTACAGGTCGTTCATATAGAGAAGTAGCAACATTGCAAAAAGGACGTGGATAACTCTCACGTTAAAAATAAATGTACACCCAAATGTTATAAAAACTGAAAAACTAATACCTATGGTAGTTACATACGTGCATCAAGTAATAAGGCTAGGAATGCTTGGAAGTTGGTAAATTTTGAGAGAAACAATAAGTCATATTTTGACTGACCAGTTTATTAAATATTTTTCTACCATTTCTACTAGAATTATTGAAACGCTCCAATCTAATAAAGCCGATCCACTCATAATCATGAATGAAATACCCACTCCACAATATTCGTTTCTCTTATCGACTGTAACAAAAGAAAAAGCTCTCAATGCAGTTGGCAGTTTGAAAAATTCCTCATCGGCTGACATTATGGCATTAATACTAGGTTGAAGAAACCATTAACATTTATTTCGAACTATACGTAAAAATTTACAATTTATGTATCACCGAGGTGTATTTTCGATCTGTTTTTAAAAAAGCGTTGTCACACCACTGGACAATTATAGGCCAATCACAATACGGATTTAGAGCCAACAACATTAGTACCTTTGAAAAGGGTGAACATGCTGAACTAATGGGATCTATCCAAGGCTTTTGATTCTATATCCATTTGAATACTAATCAATAAATTGCAGGTTTATGGGACACTTGACTTCATTTAATCGTATGTCAGCGACAGATGACAATGCATTAATTTCGATGGGCAGCTTCCTAAATGTATGTCAATTGACAGGGGTGTCCCCCAAGGATCGGTTTTGGGCCCGTTTTTCTTTATAGTATATGTCAACTACATATTCCAGTATCTCGCATATGTAAATAATGTCTCAATTATCTCTAGTAACAAAAACATAAACATTCCCAAAGTCAACAGTGGAGAGGCACTACGCAATGCAAATGACTGGTTTGTCATCAACTTATCCTTAATTAACAAAGAGAAAACTGATAGCAATGTTTCCTCTTCGAATAACGATTATATCGCAGGTAAATCAACAAAATACTTAGGATTATTACTTGATAGACTTTCTTGGAGCGATCATATTGGTTACCTTCACAGCACACTATCTAAATATATTTTCGTCCTTCGTAATTTAAAAAGTGTTGAGCTTTACTCCGTTCAATCTGTTTCACGTTATTTCATTCTTACTTAGACTATGGCGCAGTGTTGTGGGGTAACTTTAGCCATGCTCAAAAAATATTTATACTTCAGAAAAAAGCTGTAACAATCATATTGGGGTTGAGCTGCAGAGAACACTGCCAGCAGCATTTCATATGCTATATTCTTTATTGGAAATACATAAGCAAGTAAACCAGCTTGCTGTTGGTGCTGACCTCCATGATTATAATACGAGGTACTCTAATGCCATCAGAATACCTTTTTATAGACTGAATAAGTCAGTAAGAAATACTTTAAGAATTGATTCGTATAACTATCTCCCTTTGGATGTAAGAAACCTTAGTTACAGTCGCTTCAAGACAATTACAAAAAAATGTCTTTTAAAACATTGCTTTTATATTGTCGATGAGTTTAAATGTACCACTTTTCACTATAGACTATTTTGTATCTTTGTGACGATTCACCTGTATACTGTACTTTAGTGAAAATAAAACTACTATCACTACTACTACAGGAAGCATATCCATTCATTACCATGAATCAGGATCGGTCCTCGAGAAATCCCCCACATGACATGCCACATTACCGAAAACCCTTCGTTATATCAAGTGTAGCGGACTCGCTACTGTCCATGAAGTTCTATTCCTCTGCTCCACATCTGGGTAACGTATAAAAAAATATCTCATGTTAAATCTATGATCGCCATACCATATTGGCGGGTATTGATGTTATGTACTTAATGACCATAACCCAGGAAATCTTGAAGGGAAGAGTTACTAGTCTGTATTTCCTGGGATTTTTAGCCTTTGTAGGAAAGGATTGCATACGGCGGATTCTCCATCTAGTAGGAATCACGCTTCGCTAATTTTACAAGGATGCATTTTATATTATGATGTTGGACCTGGACTCCTACATTTTCAAGGCCACGCTGATGGTAGTGAATGAAACACCGTACTACTGGTAGTTTGACGAGTCGATCCATCAGGCGCATAAATTGGCAGAATCATGGAAGAAAGCTTAGAAAAACAGATATCACCCCATTTGGGAGCCAAGAACATTCCTTAAGAAAGCGTTGATTAGATCCTTCCCTGGAGTCATCCCAAAAAGGGTAACAAATAAATTTTACTAATAAACAAGAGTCAAAAAATCTGCTCTAAAAAAGTTAAATGAGAAATATATTTCTAATTTCTCAACCAGCGTAACCCAAGTTGGCAACAATTTATGTTTTCATATTTTATACTTCAATAAAGCGTTAGACAAGAAATAGAAAATGTCCAATATCAGCAACTAAAGGGTTTGTGTCAACCTTCCAGATCTTGTATATGTCCATATTTGGAGTTCATATATTTATCATTGAATACTTCAATTATAATTTAATAATAGCAACTAGAATTATCAGTGAATCCTTGTAAAAGTCAGTGTACACCAACGAAACGTTGAGTTGGATATGTGCTACAGGCCTGCTTAATGATGGTCGATTATCGACTCCTAATGCCCTTGTTAGCCCACCTAGCTACCGGAATCACATCGTTGCCGATTTCCATCGATGACGATTGGAATTGGAAGGTATATTATGCGCAAAAAGATATGTTTCTGCCGTGTTTACTTCAAAAAGCACTCAAGTACTATCAACAAATATTTTTACTTGTCTATCTCCTGTTTACATGGCTTCTCATTTTGTCTCGGGTACGTCTAAATATAGCAGTCTAAGTGTGACACATAGTATGTATACAGGTAATAGCATCGATATAATGATTTAAAACTATATTTTGCAATTCAGCTATCCATTACCGCTGATAGCCTAAATTCATGCTATCAACCATAAGATAAAATCTTATTTTCATTTGATTACACAGTAAATCCATGTTATACACAACGTAAATACAATACATGTTGCGATAATATACATGTTATACATTTTTTATTAAATTCAACAATCACTTCATCAATATAGCACACTGATTCTATAGTTCTAGCAGATACATACTTTTTTGGCTGAAACTTGAGCGGATTCACATTATTCATCTTCTTCTGGAATACTAGGCAATATATTCATTTCATAGATACACTTTACTGAGCTTAAGACTTTATTGTTAAAAAATTCAAAAATGTGTTTCCAATAAATTCCTATAAAGTGTTTGTATATTTATAACGATGGTGGTTGATAAACTTCTTCGAAATGCATGTCTTACGTCGAATAACGCGTAAAATTTGAAATTCCACCAAAGACTAATTAAATTATAACATGTGGGTAACTATGTTTCACATTTAAGCCTTAATAATTACATCTAGACCAAATGCATTGCTTTTGTACGATGACAGAATGCGATCAGATTCATATTACAATACTATAAACTAAAATGATCGTGTAAATTTGTATTTATAAATATAAATTCACTCCTTATACATTAACTGAACAGCGTGAACCAAAAATATAAAAATTAAACTCACAAATAACAAAATGCAGCCCATTACACTTCATGTATACTTTGGGCGTATACGTTTCATAAATTAAACACAAAATAGAACGGAGAAAGAAGCAATGAACCACAACCTATTAGGATAATCATTACTAGGATCTGAATCTCATATTGCATATTTCTGTTCAATATAGTCTGTTGTAGCTTGAAAATCTGCTTGTGTTGATTTTTATTAATCTAAAAAATCTTCTCCGGTATTGGAAATTGGGATTAGTTGATTTGAATAAGGTTCAATTAGTGCATTGTATTCATATGTGAGTAAAATGTACAGAATCTAAGTCGAAATTACAAGATAAATATTTCACAAAACATGATTGATGAACTGGTTGTGTGGAACTTAAGTGACTTAAATAATGCTGAACATTTTTCCACCAGTAGTGGTGCTACACTTTGGTTCCTGGTGGTTTAATGAAGTATGTTTAAAATTTCTAAAAATTCAAATATGAAACTGAAGAAGACACCCAGGACCACACCCTACTTTTAATTAAATTTAGCTTGTTAATAACTGTTGCGCCCCGTTGTTTTCGAACCTCACACAGTCACATATCGTCTAATAATCTGATTAAACCTAAATCATAAATCCTAAGACAACTTTTCACAGGAGGTTAATGTTGATTTCTTCCCATGCTACATAAATGTTCCACTACGACATAGATAAATATGAATGGGTTTCACTTATATAGTTATATATACATGGAAAAAGGAATCTTCATTGTCTATCCGAAAATAGATTCTCGATTCATTGCTGTTTCTCCTACGCTTCATTCGCTGAACTGCAGTTCCTACGATCTACCACAGGTAGGCAAGTTGACTCTGAAGAAGGCATTTAGTTCTATGAGGCTGGCTAGTACGAGGAAACATGCGTACATCAGCAGACAAATTCGTCCTACTCTCTTATCCAGCTTGAAGTTATTCAAAGCGAATGTGGCATAAAGGAGAAGGAGTGTTGAAAGAAGTGATATGGCACTGTATTCTATGCCTGCAGAATTTATACCCACCTGAAATAAATAAATGTTAAGTAATATTATTTGAATATGTCATTCATATTATTTCGGGTGAACGCCAGGAGATGTAGTATGACCATCATTGAAAAACTACTTTCCTATTATTAATATCACTTAGCAAACACGGAATTAAAACCTATAGATCAGCATTTTCAGGGATACTTTGATCGGAATGTACCCAGGAAAAAGCAGCCACTGAGTCGGCGCCGTATCCAGCATCCAGCAAGAGATACGAAGATTCGCATTCTAAAATTCATTGTCACAATTGTCGTCAGTATAATAAAATAGAGACCCGGTCAATGTGAAGGGACAAGAAATGGGTCTCAACATAAATGTCACTAAAACTAAGTTTATGATTTTCAGCCGTCAGCCGTATAATGATGCTGCACTGCAAATGAATGGACAAAACAGTAAAAGGGTTCCATGTTTCAAATATCTTGGCTGCTACATTACAGAACATCCGCCAGAGAATGATCAAGTGCTACATATGGTCTATACTGTTGTATGGGGCAGAGATTTGGACCTTGAAAGCAGCAACCATTAATCGTCATGAAGCATTTGAAATGTGGCTACATAGACGTATGCTCAGAATCCCATGGGCAGCCATGCAGACAAATGAAGCGGTTTTACATAAAGCAAGCACCGTCCGCGAAATACTAATAACAGTTAAATGCCGAAAGCTGCCCTATCTAGGTCACATACTCAGGGGTGATCATTACCGTATCCTCCAACTTACAATGAAGAGCAAGATAGAAGGTCGTAGAGGAGTCGGTAGAAGACAAACCCCGTGGTTAAGGAATCTTAGAGAATGGACCGGAATTCGAAGCGCAGCACAACTCTTTAGACTCGCCGAAGACAGAGCACAGCTCGCCATTGTGATTGCCGACATCAGGAGGACCTGATATGGCACTAAAAGAAGATAATTCCCAAAAGTATTTTCTTCTGTGTAAATACCGAAAAGAGGAAAATTAATGTTCCGTCTAAAGGCCAGATTATTGTTGGAATCCCTCCTTTTACGGGAGCAGTTTGCTCACAAATGATCTAATCGACTTTATAGTTAACAGTCAGTAAAAAAGTATTCTTTCACTATTTCTTTTAATATATATGTTCCTTTAAACATTAAGTTCAACATATGGGTTGGAAAAGTTGTTCGTGATAAAAATCTGTGAAAGATGACTACTGATCAAAGTCGGTATGTGCAATATTGTTGAAATGCAAATAGCCTCGGAAGTTCTAAAGACATTTATTATATATTTTTACACAAAAACAACTGCACATAGAAACAGCTGCTGAAAATCTTGAAGATCATGTCTCTTATTCTCAAAATATACAAAAAAAACAGCAAGATAGGTTTACTACTTTTTGAATAATTGAGGATCAACATTTTTTTGTTGGTTAATTAAAAATAGTGCTATTCCTTGTTAAATTAGTTTATAACCGGAAAGATCATTCAGAAAATTCAAAAAACTATGAAACAACGTTATTTTGTTAGAATTTCCATAAAATTGCAATTTTGATCGATTCATGATGTTTTCTCCGCGCGAATCACTTCATATGCGGAAACACTCCAAGAGGATAAATGTCCATTCACATCAGTGGCGGCCGATCAGAGGAAGCAAGGAAGGCTCAGTATCCCAATGAGTTTTTCGAAGAAGATAAATTATTTGCTATATATTTTTTTTGTCCGAAATTACCTAATTTTAACTAAGCATGGTCTTATTTCACGTAATATTCAGATTCAGCTATCATTTGTATTATAGTGACTGATCACTGCGGCAGCGCGCTTCTTTCAGTACTGGCAACATAGCAACAACCGCAATGATACGGAAAGGAGGCCATATCGTGATTGTGTCCTCTCTCATTTAAAAATGCTTGCGATAATACCCTTAAACTAGGCAACCTATTATACGTAGACAAAGATTTTATATATCCAAAGGAGGCTGCTGTTATTGACCAATAAAAGTCGCGGCTACGCAGTGGATTGGTTTTCGTTATTAAGATACGTTTGAATTGAATCAGAATATGCAGGTTGAGTTTAGGTTAGGGTGAATTCATTGTATGAATTTTATGTCTCATTTTTTGTTTTTTGCTTGGCCTTATATAGTGTATGGTGTGGCTATATCATGGATAATCTAGCATAGGTTAGTATATGCGGCGATTTGGTTGATGTTCTTTCATCCTTCTTTTTCGGTGTTAAATGTTGAAACTGAATTGCATTTAGTTAAACGTCAGGGGTGTTCATGCCCCACTTTGATAACATTGAAGCCTATCTCTGTAAATGGTACCGTGATTTCAGTAAGAATTGGTATGGAAGTGTCAGTGGATAACTACATGACTTAACCCAGCCTCCTCATGCTGAAAATTCACCGATCGCTACTGATTTACATTGACCTTGAAACACTGTAGATTGCGGTCTCCCTCTGGAGCTAATAAAAAAAGTAACGTATTGGCAATGCACTTTTCTGAAATGGCGCCTCCAGTGAAATTGAAATAATATTTTTACGAGTATAACTAATGATTTATTAATCATTTGGATTGAATTGGAGGTTATTTTTCAACACATCCCGGCTGAATGAAGCTCAGTACGACTTAAAATATTGATCCTGTCAGCAACACTATTTTATGCGAAATCTTCTGTTGGCCTGGAAAACAAAGGCTTTCGATTCTAACAGTACCATAGCTATCTTTAGTGAATATCAGGCATCAAAAAGGATTTAAGGTTACCATAATATGTATCAAAAATGTTTGCAGTTTAAAATATAGAGGAACTAATATGAAATTTTGTATTTTTCGCAAGTAATTAAATATGTTTCCTGAATTTTTAAACAAAGTTCATGTATAACACGGTGTTCATACCTGACAATTCACCAATACATTTTTCCAATCATCTCATAAACATGATGCTAGATACCACATATTCAGTTGTTACAAATTTTCTACCATGTGGCATACAGCAAATTAAAGTAATAGTAGGTAATTTATTTTGGTAGTGGTGTCATGAAAAAATTGCTCATAATTCACAGGGAATTCAGTAAATGATGGTTATCCTAGATCTTTGTGTACTGTGATGTTTACCTACTCACTGTTATCAGTTATCTTAAGTATATTACGTTATTATAAGCAAATTAGTGATTGCTCGGCGATCGCTAGCAATAAATCCATGCTGATATGATAAATTATGTTTAGATGCGGTTATACAAAGGTATTTTGGAAAGCTTTGAAAACACCATACGCACTACCTACCTAAATCGCTATTCAAAGCATACTTTCCGATGGGAGAGATGATTCAGAATGTTATTGTAGCTGAAGCGTTCCAATAGAGAAAATTGATTTGTGTGCAGCACAACAATAAAATGTTACATTATCATACATACCCAATATCTTCCTGTGATCGTAGGCATAAACGTAGCTTTTATGAACCAAGGAAGCCCTAAACAAAGTAATATGTCGAAAGTATTAGATCCTATTGAATTACTTATTCCCATTGAACCATGCCCTAGAAAAAAAACATATAGGCTACATATATTTACTGATATACCCGAAAAATGAATATTTCATGCTTTCAAAGGAAGCCAGCACAAACCGCTGAAGATGTAAAAGTATAAATATGCGCTTCATTTTTAAGCACGGAAACTGTACGCCCTTCGTCCAAGTGGGAAGATAAGTTAACTGTTACTTGATGGTATAAATATACATAAATATTGCTCGAAACTTGTAGACAAGGTGGATTTTTTAAAAGTTTAATTACGGACTTTCATTGTCTATAATTTTTTATTCTCACAACGTTTCGATTGATATACTATCTTCAATCATCTTCAGGTGAACTGAAACTGAAACTGAAAATTTCATAGACAATGAAAGTCCGAAATCAAACTTTTAAAAAATACATAAATATAATCAATGAATTCAGGTCTTTGCTAGTATTTTTATGTAATGCATATATTAGTATTCAAATCAAGACTGTCACAAAGAACTCATTTCATTTACTAGTCAATCATGTGAATTACAAATAATTTAACCGTTTTAATTCATGTAATATAACATTTTCGTAATGCGTAGTTACTGCATCATAGCATAAAATATGTTCACCGTAATACTCATTTAAATGACAAATTATTGCAATAATGTTTGAAAGATATACACTTTTTGAACGAAAGCATCTTTTTGGAACGAACCTTTTATGTTACCAGACCATGGGCAGGACCCAAGGCCATACTTAACTTTGCGAAAAGGGCTGGCCTTGGGAACTAGAGCTGATAGAGGCGCAAAAGGGCCCAGCGGTGGCCTATACACCGATGGTCCACATCGGAATGCCTCTTCCATTCATTCATTCATTCATTCATGTTACCAGAGATAAGTATACACTTGATTAATATATTAATAACTATAATTCACACAAATAATTTAGCAATATTATTAGACAAACAGTTCAGAAAAGAAAGAACAATTGAAGATGGACCTGCTCTTCAGAGATTAGGAGACATCACAAAATGATTAAGAAGTTCTAAAAGCGTTCGTCACTAAAATCCCAGCTTCAGCTTTTTAGAAAATGTTTAGATTAGCACAATTAAATGTTTGAAATTACAATCGAGCGAAATTATTGTTCACTAGTTTTCATCTTGGTAAATACTACATATTCTTACCACTCACCAAACCATTTTTTAACAGCTAGCGCGTGTTCCATTAACCACGTTAGCATCTTCAGGGATAGATTAAAGCTAACGCAGTATGTTAGCGTAGCGTCTGTCGGTTTGGCAAGGGGTAAAATTGCAGTGTTTAAGGTTACTGCACCAAATGATTAAGTATCACATATTCACCTTGGTTGCTTGATCTATACGGAATATACATGTGTAAATAATAATCACCATTTTTCAGAACAACAGACACTATTCTTAATACCCTTTAAATTTGAGGTTACCTTGCTTTGCTACAATCACGCTAGATACAGCCTCTGGAACACTTGTACCCGCAGCTAAAAACGTAATTCCCATGACTGAATCTGGGATCTTCAAGGTGTCTCCTAAAAGAATAAATAGTAAATATTAGGTACAAAATGTACCCAATGGCTGTTATATGCAAAAATGAATGCTATTCATGTATATTCTAGTATTCTCTCTGGTACATCTTATATTCTTTCTGCTAGTCATCAGGTTAGGCCTAAAGCCTTTTTTCAAATATCAGCGAGGTTTTAACTAGCAGAAAAGCGAGTCTCAATTCTTAGCAAACATTTGGATTAGAAAACCATAAAGTTACATGTGGATACATAAATATTTAGATATACATAGCATTTGTACATTGATAAGTAGTAATTATATTTGGTATTATAATTGTGCTTGAGTACAGTAGTTTACTTTAATCGTCACCAGAATGGACATTAGGCTTGAATAGGCTTTTAGAGTAAACAAGAATAAGAAAATTTGTCTTAAAGCCTTTGAAATATTCAATAGCGGCCAATAAAAAATATAAGATGACTAAAGGATATATCCTACATGAATAATCTCTAACTAATCGCACCTTCAATGATGATAGTTGGAGTTAATGGATTGAACAATTACCTATTATAGTTATCATCCATGCCACTACATACGATAGAGATCCTATCCATACTATACACATTATGAACGTCAGAGGAAACCACTTCTTAAATCTTGGTTTTTCGCAGTCTGGTATGGTTAGGAGGAATACAAGATGAATGGGCCATGTCACTATCCACGTTATCTGTAAAAGTTGGTGTTTTATGTTACAATGCTACGCATCCAAGACTACTAACACATTTATTCAGTTGGGCGTATGCAAATGGATAGCTCAACACCTGAATCGAATTAGTCTTATAATTATGAGAACAAAGTGGGAATACTGACACCTTTTGCGATTGTTGGTTATTGGATGTATCTACCCCGGCCCTCTGGTCATAGTTTAATCTACGCCTTTGATTGTCCAATATATTTTGTATCCAGTAGATTGATGAAAATATGGATAAAAAAGCAATTCACATCATCATTCGCTTATATGGAATGTTCTCTAAACCCACAGATGAAGTTTTATCTCCAATTTTCTTTTGGTTTGTTCTTTGAACCCAAATTGGAGATATATTGTTGTATAGTGCATTATGTCCCTTGTTTTTGTTTTATCAACAATGCAAATGCTTTATCTGTAACAGTTCATCCCAAGATTTTGTTCAAAACAAGAGACAGCGAGACTACCGAAATGGCCAGTAGAAAATATAAGCTCAACTATAGAACCACTCACAGAAATTTTATGAAATAAGGACCACTTACATCAGTAATGACCAGTTCATGACTGAGAAATCAATAATTTTGTTGTTGTTGGCAGATGATATTCTAGATCCGTAGAAAGTTGAAAGTAATTTTTATCATCCACTCATCAAAATTCTGCTTCATACGTTGAATTTGAAATCCACTGTTGCGGAATCAAGGAGATGCAGTTTCGAATCCCACTTTTCCCGAGCTGTCAGACTAGTAAATTTGAATGTATTCGGTCGTTGTCCCTCTTGCGGATAAGAATTAAATTTCATGATTGCATGATGACCAATAAAGGCATTATTATTATTATTATCATTATTATTATTATGACACGCTCACTTTTGGAGAAACGGTCTTTTTTAAGAAACTAATACACTAAATTAAAATTATTTTTCATTACATATGTAAATGTGCTTTTCTTCTTCGGAAATCTGCATAATGAATGAGGTTCGTCCTTCTCTTCCTCAATCTTTTCCTTTATATCCACGTCCAAACACCTGTCTCCAGCTCCAATAGCTGGTTTCAGTGATCCATTCAGATGTGCCGACGTATTGACTATGGATATTGGTTCACATTTTGCTTTTAGTTCTTGTACTGGCTCTATAGAAGCTTGTATCGTCAACTTTCCATCCTGGTTCTTATTCTGGTCTTCATCAGAGGTCGAACTGATCTTCACCTGAACATCTACATCTATAAAATGAAAATAAAAATGTTCGTATCATAAATTTACCATGGGTAAAAGAAACGTTTTATGAATTAGTATTTGTGTACAATACAGCATGCTACGATAGACATAAAATGCAGTTAAACAGATTGACTCCATTACTCCCACGCAGTAACATGAATTGACAAAACACATTTTGCAGCGGTATTGATGAAAAATAATGAATGGAGTCAAGACGCATTAATAATAACTTAATAATAACATTTAAATGTCCACTTGTATTAATACTGATACGTTCTCTTATGGGTAGCAAAGCTCAGATACTCATTTGAAGTATCAATCTATTCTGATTAAGCTGACACAAACCTAGTACACATTAGAACAAATTGAAACACCACAAAAAGTGGGTTTACGAAGAACAAGCAATGTTACTCTAAATAAGTTCACCCTTGTCGATAGATGTCGCAAATCTTGCTTGAATTGGGGGATTGGGGTAAGTATATACCACCTAATTGCTCTCTACGGTTGGACCGCCAGGTCACACTGAAGACGAAACATGCATGTCTACAGCAGATCTAATGTATAATGGAGAACAAGTAGTCACCCCGGAAAATGTTTAGCTACGTTAAAAGATAATGAATAAACCAATGAAACCATGTTAAAAAATAATACTTTCAATAATAATTCCTGCAGTGACACTTGGTATTACCTACGTTACACCATTTCCTAAATACCACCTAAATCGGAATGAATTTCACTGAGCTTAAGCGGTAATAACAGCGCCAACAGACAAACCGACTGCCAGATAGACCAACAAAACATGATGAAGAAATTAATGACATAGTTATGTATAAATCAAAAACGCTGCAAAAACATGAATATATATAAATAGAATTTTGTTACGATCACAATTAAGGGATTACAAAAATAAAGTCCACTGCCATATTGGATTTAAAAAGACAGCCTAGACATTCATGAATTACCATCCGACTGGGAGAAATGAGGAATCAACTTAGTAAGCTGAGTTAAAAAATTGTGTGCCTAACATACAATAGTTAGACAGGCTAAACAGTTAACTAGATTTGAGATCTCTAGTTTCGTATCGATGATAGGATCTAGTTAGCTAGTTGACCAGTAACCTGAAGAGCCTTTGTAAACAGTCACATCAGACAGTACGTCGCTGATTTAAATATAAATTGAAACGCGTTACTGAAAAAAAGTGCGTTGTATTTGAAAAACTTGTTGTTGTTAAACCATAAACACAATTTTTTTCTGAATTATAGAAGAGTTTTACCAAGTAAGAGCATCCACAATCTACTTGCTTAGTGAGCTCATTTATTATTTCTAAATATTATAGATTATCTAAGGACAATAATGAGAGCGAATCAGAGGTTCTAAAAACAGTACTTCAATATTTCAGTTCCTGAACTTTCTAGAAATACTACTAACCTGCTACATCAACTTTGGACTTCTCATTTTCTGACGAGCAGTCAAAACTACCTGAAAACAGTTCAAATCAATTATTTTTCCCAAATAATGTACAAAGGGATTTGAAAATGCTAGAGAATAATTCTCTATAGCAATTTCGCTACCGGCAATTATTCAAACATAATTCGTGTTGTAGTTTTCTAGTTTTTTCAAGTTAACTTATATCACTAAAGTGTATGAGACCAAATTTGGCATTTTTTTACCAGTTTCCAATCATACATGAATCATAAAATTTAGCCACTCACCTCTAACACATTTCTGTATCGGCTTATCAAAATACATGATGAGTATGTAAACGATATAGAGCAGAACCAGACACAGTGCCTCATACCACTCCACCCTTTCGTCGTGAATGATGCATATGAGTATCGATACTGTGATACCGTAGGCCAAGCAATCTCGTGTCAGCGGCCACCAGTCTAGAGGAACCACCTTCGTTCCACTCTGTAAAAGATTCGATTAGCTAAGCAATTTTATATAATCAATACAAAAGTGGAATCTAGTTGGATGAGTCCTGACAGTATGAATACAATAAAGGTTGATTAAAGAGACAAACTAGAGTGGGAAAAAATGTTGAGTCTAGCAGAACTCGAACCTTCTTCGCGTCATCCATCTGTCGGTCTCACTCCACCCAAGGGCTTGCTTACCCAGATCGGTACGCGATTGGGGTTATATATCATAGATGGCGCGGACAAGAGCAAGACTCAACCGGCAATTCCCCAAACATTGGGACAATTGAGTCTAACCTGTGTTAGCTCCTTCAAATAATCTGTTGTAATTGACATTGTGATGTCATGTTTGACAAAATCATGGCTCAACTTATTTGGTAAGCCCAAGTGAATGATGTTTGTTTAGCAATGCTAGATTCGACATTCGCCATATTGTCAAGCCCCTCAGTAGTGACGACCTACAGATTTTTCAACGGACGTAGTCGCTGCTAGTCTTCTGTTCCTCATTTCACTTGCAAGGTTCGATCTACCACTCATGTGTGTACTTTGATCCGCTAAACTGTGGTTCCAATTCATTGTGATAGCAAAATCATTAATATAGAGTAAAAATAATGTGCCACCCGTGCTCAGTTTATGGAAGGAAAAGTAGTCACTTCATTAAATATTTCGCGAACCCAGATGGAGTCCGCTGTACATCTGCAAAGTTTCTCGGGTTAGCTGGGCAGAAGAGTGTTTGGGAGAAGAACGCGGATTGAAAAAAAACTTTAATAATATAAGCTCGACCGCACATAAACAGCCCCGTATTTTTCTAAACTTGAAAATCCCATTTTCGAACAAACGCTGAACTCCATTTCATTTGAGAATCTCTGAGACAGCCCGACACCTCCAAAGATGTGAAGTTGGGTATTTCCATGGTTGAATGGATAATAGTAAAGTATGGTTAGCATTTTTATTCTATTGTTTACCAATACTGCAAACCATTCAGAAATTATTTTTAGCACGAAACATTCATCATACCTCTAGATATTTCAGCGGTCCCGCCTTATCCTCGTTTCAGGAAACCCTATCAAAATTAGGGAACAACATACATATACCAATACATCATATTAACTCATGAATCGCATCAATAACAAAAACCCATAATTGTGAAAACAAATAGCTTAATATCAAGCAAACTGCAATAATTTCCATTGCATCTTTCTTGTAAACAATATAATTTACAACTATTAAGCACAAGTCAGTATATTTGCACATTCATTTTACTCCAACGAGATGATGCTAATATGCACAAATTTCACAAATCATACATTAAAAACTCGTGTAATCTGTGACATATTTCTCGCTATAAACAAATTCTCAGGTACAAAACTCGCAAAAATTCTAGCCTACGGTTCGAATCGAACCACGCATCTTCTATTCGCCAAACCGCCGTTCTACCATTGGAGCTACGCAGGCACGTGTATCAATCGATCCGAGTGCTAATGTTAGTTAGACCTTCCCTAATTTCAAATTGTATGCTTTTTTCGAATCTAGAGACAGTGCCAGTGTTTTGGAACCGTAAAGATCTCTGCACGATGCATTCCAGAGTTTTCTAATTGGGGATTAGTAATATTATTCTGTATCTGGTGGATTAAGAAGCAAATGATTGTCACGGATGTTACTCACATAGTTTTTCTGTGGTTGTTTCATAAAGGAAGGTTCCTGATAGGTGTCATGTGTGATAAGTTCACTAAGGCCTACATTTGCCAAGGTTTTCATTACCATTCCAGGTCCCATTCCGCAGCACGCGGATACTACCAGTAAGGTATTTGAAATTGGGATTTTATGATCTTAGGTCGAACGAAGTGCCACGTGCTTCAATGAGATTTTTTCTTTTACATTGCTGAAGGAAGTCAAGCAAATTCACACTAAAAAGAAGTACTAACAGTCTCGTTTTGATATTAGAGTTAGACGGCGTCGCTGTTATATTTATTCCGAATAAGCTGTAATATGTATGTTACGTTAACAAAATTCGAAACACAAAAAATCTGAAAAATATATAAAATCTAAAAAATCATAAATTGTAAGGAATAACTCAGGAACTGATGATTTCTCTTGCCTACATGTGGTAAGGTTTTTTATTACCATTCCAGCTCACACGAAGATACTGCCAGTATGCTATTCCATATTTCGATTGTAGAGATGTAGAGGAAGCGATGACAGGCGCAGCAGTATATCTAATTTTGTGTAAAGTACGAGAATCTAAATGAAGATTTTCTGGGTACGACGTATGATGATCATTCGCATAATATAAGTTTCCCTTGAAATGTATCAATCAAATAGTTGATTCTTTTGACTATTTCAGAAGGTAAAGATTATCTACTACTCGACTAACAGCCAAACCATGCACCTCGATTTTTACACGGTTCCAGTTAAACTGAATCTCTATGGCCGGAGTGGATGTTTGAAGAACATATTTTCTAGTATAGATTAGTGACAAAGTCCTATCACTTCCTCTGATCTTCACCTTCATCTTATAGATAACATGAAACCTAGTACGAGACAAAATAGATGTTGTATGATGTTGTGTTATATGACATTTTTTGCATTTTTCTAACTAGTTATACAACTTTGATGTATAGCATGATTTGCTATATAGTCTGGAAGCGTCTTAAGGCCTACATTTGCCATGGTTCATATTACCATTCCAGCTCCAATTCCGCAGCATGCAGCTACTGCCAGTATGTTGAAGACTGCTGATCCAACTATAGTCCCAACTCCGATGTCACCTTCGGTGATGAAAGTCCCGATGACGTTCACGAAAAGCTCCGGGGCGGATGTCGCGGCGGCCATAAAAGTTGCTCCCGCCACGTCCGATGACATATTTAGAGCTAGAGTACAATAAAAAAAATAATTTACGGAAATCAAAATGTAGGTATAAATAGGTACCAATAACTAAATACTTAATACTAAATAACTCAAAATAACGAATTTAAAATACCAACATTAGTGGTATCTTCAAGAGCATAATGAAAGAACAAAGCATGACAATGCAAAATTGAACTGAAGCTCTTCTATAATTTTATCAAATACTGCAGTAAGCTCAAAGAAATCATTAGTTCAACCCCTACTGAAATTTTTATTTATCTATTTTTAGTAGTATTTCAATTGTATCAGCCGCTGACGAGCATGTAGAATATCTGTTTAGAACTGGAAAGTACATATCATCTTCCCATTTTGTTATGTTGTATATAGCTCGGACACCACCTGGTCTGGAATCCAGAAAACCACTGCCCCGATTACACTGTCCATACCTGATAATGTTCAGGGAAAAGCAATACAACTTATTTCTGATCCTTCGTCAATGCACCACCTTAAACCACTTTTTTGAGCGGTTTCTACCGATATACCGTCCAAATCTGTTATGAAACTTCCACCATGATGCCTCCAGTCTCGGATCCTTGGCAGTAGCCTAGACGAAATTGTCAGGCTACTGCCAAATGGAAATAAATACACTTTAGATTACTTCGCTATAATCTTTTAATGTCAAGACACCTGAAACAGATGTTGTCAAGTCTTTAGGTCCTTCCGAGTTCCGAATCATCCGCTTTACAAGCATCGGAAAGTCCTATGAAAGGCGGTGAAAGGAAGTCGTCAGCGCGATATAGGCCCGTCTAGCCTTGTCTGGCTCAGAGCAGAAGGGGGTAGGATAAAGGAAAAAATCCGCATTGGCCATCGAGTGCTCAAAATTGCAACTTTGCTACTGCTTCACATCCTCGATCATTCTCTATAAATCGAGACCTGACCGTGGGGTCTGGTCCTTTTCTCGAAAGACACACCAGAAGACACCATTACCATAACTGTTTAAAACTCATGAGAATAAACAGCCTCTAACATCCATACCTATCCCTACCTATATTTTACAGATTTATTTTGAGGAATATTATTTTTTGTCACTTTCATTTGACAAGAAAACTGTATAATAATCAAAATTTATAACATACAAAGACATCTATTGGAAGTGTATCAATCAATAGTTGTCTTACTTACCGTGACATATTTTTTCGACGGCCGGAACAAAGAATTTATCACAGACGACGGCAAGGGCGATAAAAAGATACAGCGATATCAGAATGTGCACAACAACGGCGCCCTTTTGACGTTGATCTTCCGTAAAAAAGTCCTTGGGGAAGTCGTCAATCGCCGGCGGGGTACAATTCAGCCCTTGAATTAAGATAAACAAACAGCTCTTGATATGTGATACTGGATTATTTGGCGCAGCAAACACAATTAAACACCTAAACCACTCTCCAAATTGACAACCCGACACGTGTTCTGCTATGTTTTCCTCCTCCCCTGCTCGTTTTTATATTTCCCTGAACCCTGAAGATTCTTATATAGTTAGCAAAACATATACCAGATGTGGAAAAATTCGCTTGGTGACTCATAATAATGTCTGTGCAAACCTCTTGATAATGATATCTAATTATGTTTGCTTTTCCAAATCCAGACAGTGCTACATTGGCTACACTCGAAAACAAGTTTTCTTTAGAGTGAGCGCATAAAAATTTAAAAAAATATACTTTTGCAAAACCCACGTTAAGATTTTTGTAGTAGTCAATAGCTGTAATCAACAGTTCCCGCACATCTTGCTTTGTACAGTTTGATTGCACTAATACGAAAAATATAACTTCTGATAAGGACGCAACATCTTCAAACAAACAACAGGTATATTAAAATATCATTAACTAGTCAAATAATATAGCGCAAATACCAAAAACAGTTATTTTAAATTTTACCTCATCATGCACTTTTGACAAATTCAAACAACAGCATGTGAAGAAAATTCTATTCTTAAATAAGGGAATCATTTACGTCCAACCGTGGTTAACGAAAATGTTAGATATGTCGTCCAATATGCTGCTGTACATTCACCAAACCGTTCCTCCAAATTGTACACAGCATTATTCAGCATTTCTGGATGAATTGCAACAATTTACTCATTAATGGAGTATTTACATTCTTCCAACGTCATTGGTCATGTTCTAAAGATATATTTTTTTTAATAAATTATAAATTATCAAATGGTCTGAAATTTATGTATATGAAAATAAAATATTCATCCTGCAAGCATGTTTTCAATTGCTGCTTGTTTTGCATTTGTAGAATGTTATAATTGAGTAACATCTGCATGTATCGTTCACAGATATGGTCTTTCCATTCTTTATATACAAAAAACTACAAAAAAACAACAACAAAACTACTCTCCAAAGGAAAAACGATGACTGCACCAAACGATAGATACAAAAATTATATGACTATAGCTCACTTCTTACTACATCATTCTATATTTTACAAATTGATGTTATTCCTTAGCTGAAATCTATTTTTTATTCATTTCTTTCTATGAAAGTGTGACATTATTTAAAAAAATCGCTGACTGGTAAAACAGCTGAGGCATATTAGTACTTAATCAAAATAACTTCTATATTCAATGAGCCATAATTCAGTGTTGCTTCTACGCCAATAAAAACATGTCAATATACATTTTAATATTCAATATATGATTATGTTCTGAAAAAGTTGCTTAAATGCTTCCATTTTTTATGAATTAACATCATCACCCACGAAAATCTGAAATTAATGACGTTTCAAGTGAACCTAACCACAGATATTCCATCATCATGTTATTATTATTATTGCTCTATTGCTCTATCGATCAATCTGCACTGTATAAGCTTCTCTACTGAATTAAACAACATTGACATAAAAGTCTTATGCTATTTGAGAGTACGTCTATTGAAGACCGAATTTTAGTCAACCCATGTACTCGTACCAAAATAAAAAGCATCATAAACGAGCGAAGCAATTTACATCAACTTGATTGTAACTGGACGGAATTTGATGATTGAGAGCATCGTAAGTTCAATTCCAGAGGTCAACAACACCCGTTTTACGTATTGTTTATCATTCGCAAATCTCATTGTGATTGTGCGCCCTCTGAATAAGGTACTAAAATGCTAACCATTTACAATTGACTTTGTCGTCAGGATGTTGACATATAAAATGAACATAATATCATCAGGAGCATGCATTGCATTCCAAGTTTATGCTTAGCAACAAAAATTAGGGTGATAAAAGATTGAAGTCAGTGATATGTAAATCTAAACCTATTTTTTTTCAAGAAAACGTTTCGAAAGATGTGTAATGCTTGAGCAAATGCAGGAACAACATAACTTTCAAATCAGGTACTATATTTTCTATATGAACAACTATAAAATAGATACTTTTCACTCAGTTAAGGCCACTGAGACAGCTTACAGTATTTTCTTTGTTGTTTAATGATTTTCCGTAGATTTTTTTGATTTTCAACATTCAGCTAAAATGTATCATAAGGATTTGAAGCATTCCCAAAAGAGAGCAATTTTAACAACCAAAATAATTTCATAGAAAAATGTACATTATAATCATATTAAAATAAAATATTATAATTATTACATATATATTTGATAGTTTTACTATCAATTGTATGCTTTCCAGTATACATAAGACCAGCAATGGACATTCATGTTTCGTCTTTAGCCTAGACTCGTCAGTATAGCCTGGCAGTCTAAGTGTAGAGTGGCTGGTATATTTATGTCACCCAGTCAAGGGTGTCATGGAGCTTGACTTCCTAAGGCAAATAGGCAGCGTCACCGTGCTGGCGCTTGGAGATAAATGTGAAAGTTCCACCATCGCCAGACTGACACTTTTGTTAATGAAATGCTTCCTCGGAAGTATTGTTTTTAAGCCGACTGCTTGTGCTGATAACTTGACAGAACCCTTTTTATTTGTGTAAGATATGTACTTACGACTTGATGCAGTAAAAAAGTAGCGAACTATTAGTGCTTTGAAGAAGCAAGCTCAATTTTTAGTACTGAGCGGTTTTGATCAGAATTCTATGAAAGCCTTTATTATATACCACATGAACATTCGGTACCAGAGCACAGTATTATGCATGAAATTCTTCACCTTCAATTAAGCTAAATTGTCGTGCTGGTTAGATATAAACGATTCTGGTTTACTCTTTTCAATGTGATCCAGCATTTTTCGTATTGAACACATTTTTAAAGTTCCGTATTCGCCACATTCCAAAAATTTCTAAACATAGTTATCCTTGAAATGTTAGGATTAATCCAGCCAGAAGAAATTTTGAGGCTGTTGAAACTCCTCTTCAGTTATCGTTTTTTTTTTTGTTCTTTAGCCACTTTTAAAATTTTATGAAATTTCACTCTTAAAATTTGATTTTTTCCATAGGAAAGAGAAATATCAAAACTAGAATGCATTGAAGATGCACTATGCATTAATCAAGAAGTTTTCTCAGACTATAAGAAAACTTTTATATAATTAAATGATAAATTATATTATATATTATATGTTATTAAATTATATATTGGCTCGAATGACCTTTTCTTTCATCACACAATTATATTTTTTGGCAGCTATAAAATAGCTTTCACCAAATACGTTTCTAGTGAACAATATGAAACGCTCCCTAACAATAAACAAATAAATAGGAAAAGGGGAGTGGTTGTCCTCGTGCCGCGGGTAAACAAAGACTACGATCAATCGGTATCAATTCACACTATGCGATGTGAAACTAAAACGGAGAAATAAGGGCTTGATATATGCTGGGTTACATCAGCATTTGTTGATACTAAATTACATAATGATTATTTGACTTGATAATAATAAATTAGCTCATGCGCAATAACGTGAATAAGATTAAGTAATGGTGATAGTGACGATTTTTCAGTACTATAGAGCTTTATGATGACTCACAACTATGATTTTCCGTTAACTTTGTAAAATAGAATTCAAAACGACGCATAGAGCTTTCAAAAAACTGTCTAACTCAAACCGTTAATAAGAACATTGAAAACTGGTACTTGGTTAATTTACAACGATAATATATTTTTTATAAATTGACTTTATCGGATGCATTTGCAAAATATCATGAGGTCCAGACAAAAAGTTCCAATTTCATTCCTTCATCCAAAACCACTTGTGAGTAACGTCATTTTGTCCTCTTTGAAACTCTTCAGCACAATGTAGGCTCAGGATGAACAAATGAAATATCATGATGGCAAACTCAAATCTCCATACGCTACGCATCGTCGATAGTGAGCAGATAGGTAGTATGCACATACTTTCGAGTATCTGCCCACTACGTATGGACTATGAGTAATGGTATTTAACATCCGAACTGTAAGAATTCATTATCATCTTATGAGATTGGATAAACTGAATTTAAGTGGCGCACAGACCTTTGACTGTCTATACCCATTTCCGAAGTACACATTATAAGGTCAGATTTTTATCAACCACTAGCCTACATACACCATCATGTAGTAATATAATCATAATTTCTGTCTGCCTATGCAGAGAACTTTTCGCCTTACGAACGTTTTATTGTATATTTCCGAACCTTCTCAGTTCACATACAGTTTATAATTATCTAATGCCCAATATGTTCAAACAGAGTACAGAATATTTGAAGTTTTATGGAGCTAAGCTTGATTTTGCTATCGAGATATTTGTCACCGTAGATAAAACCTGGGTTTTTTCATCATGGTACGAAACAGGTTTCTACAAACTAACTAAAAAAATATCAATCCTTTTATATGAATTAAAAATTCATACTTTTATATAGTAACCATTTTTGTGACAAGGAACTTTAAGAAAATTATCAACAGTTCAACTGTTTCTACTATACATACTGCACGACCATTTGTAATCATCTACCCCAAAGGACATAGTTTGGAAAAACGAAGCGCTCTGTAGCTGCTGTGGAATATCACTTTACAGACATAATAATTTGATTTTTCAAAGGTTGTTACTGAAGATTTTGAGGAATGCTTTTTTGCCTTTATTTCAAATGTATTGTCCAGAAATGTAAAAATAACCTCTGACTCTACACCTTTGAAAAAGGAGATAAGTCTCGCAGCGGTCATAAACTACTGCGCTAGTTTGTAATAACAATATTTACCCGTCATTACAATTATTAGGATTACAGTTGTTTCCTTTGCTTTGTAGGTGCGACTTTTCACTCATTCATTTTAATTTCCCTGGCGTGTTTTAGAGTCATTTTTTTTATTAGCTCCGATTGTCGTGGGTAGAATGCAAGCCACTAACTTTCGGAGCGGCTTATTCAAGGTGTCTAAAACATCGTCGACAGTGAAAGTTTGACAACATAACAATAAACCGGAAAAATGGAGTCAACTGAGTCGACTCAGTGGTTCCCACGCATTCATGTTCTTATTGCGTATCGTGCTGTACTGACTGAGGTGTCATTATTTGTGTTTTTTTATCAGTAAACTAAACGATCTCAATTAAAATTGAATATGTCTGAGACACAAATAAAAAGGAGACCTGCCAGGGGTTTCATTGGTATCATACCTAACCAAGGGCGTATCTAGACCTCAGTCTTGGAAGGGGGTTAAAGGGTTTGTTTATGCTTTCACCACTTTTTGTAATACCTTCGTCGAGGTAGTTGACGCAACAGGAAAAGGGATATGTTAGTAATTATAATAAAGAAGGAGAAGCTAACAGCAAGTGAAACAGTGGAGCTCTGAGGTCTGAGCCGCCACAATGGAGGCATCGAGATCAAACCGATAAATACTGTGCTTAAGCGCATTCAAAAGAGGGTGAAGAAACATTTACGTTCATCCTGTCTCTCTGATACGTACAAATGCGCGCTTAGGTTGCCGAATTTTATTTCCAGTCGCGCCACGGGATTTATAGTCTAAGAGCCAGTGACACTCGACCTACGTCATTGCGGATATAAATAAGAATTACACAGGCGTTTAGTATGCGTATAGGGGATTATGGTACCCCCAAGTCTGCCAGGAAAATCCTGTACATAAACGTATATCCACGATTTCTAAGTCTTAACTGTTTGACGTCTGGAGACTGACTGACTGCTGTCACTGCTCGATGCTCCAATTTATACAAAAATGCTCCATAACCAAATTGCACAATCTTGAAATTCGAGATGCCTGTTTTAACAACTACTCACGTGTTCTGGATGATTTACATACAGGGTGATATTTTCTTAGCTGCTACCGCTGATCTCAGTGCAGTATTAACACTTATCAATATTATCACTTTTAAAACTGACCCTCCCCCCTCTGAAAGGGGGCCTGGGTACAGGCCTGAGGACACCTAGATTTTTTTAATGTGGTCGTCGCCCCCTACAAGCCTATGTAATTATTTTTCATTCAATCCATCATGCTAAACTTCTGAATCATCTTATTTTTCAATAAAATTATTAATGCGCTTTGCACGGGTCTTTCCTGGCGGGGTTCCGTAATGCCCTATACGAATACTAAACGGGTGTGTAATTTTATTCAAATCCGCGAAATCGTAAAAAATATAGAGCTGATTTTGAGTAATCGAAAGGTTTGCGAAATTTTGTTTTGATTTCAATGATACCAGACTCCTATTATTTATTTCGAAAATCAGAATGACTGCAAAAAATAGGCTTAAATAGAACTAAATAATGTATTGGTCTGTAATTCTTATTTCCAACGCAATTTATAGAAAAAGATACCGAATTAGCAGTGCGTTTTTATTAAGATTACGTCAATCAGATATAGATATGAATATTCCATTCCTTGGGGAAAATATTGAATTAAATTCTTAGTACGAAATCTTGGGAAGGGGATAATTACCCCCATTACCCCCCCCCCCCGCCCTTGTAGCTAAAGCTAGTATACATATAAAATATAGAACTAGATATAGATACCTCAACTGAACATTCTGGTTATTATATATATATATATATATATATATATAAATATATATATATATATATATATATATATATATATAACTAATATTTAGTTTCATACAGTATGATTTTGCTTTTTATTTGCAAATAAGAGAGCTTCCATAATCTATACATATATGACTTGTCGAGGATAGTATAGAAGTATCGAGAACATTTGTTGCATCTACAGACGTATAATTATATACAACTTTCAGAATGGTTGTTTTTAAGCTGGTCCGAAAATAGCTCTGGTTACATTTTAATGTGATGAGTATATACATATGTAGAGGTATATATCATTGTAGAGGCCATGTAGCCGTTCAATTGTTATGCAATTACGTTGAGCGTTGTTCATTTGATTAGGAAATTCGACGGTATTAACTAAATAGCCCTGATGACATTCTAATGTAGGTGCGAATTCGGAATTTATCGGAGGACAGATAAATAAAACTCTCATAAAAGTCAATCTCGTATCATTCACACTTGAAAGAAGGTATTTAAAACTATTCTCATGTCTACATAACTAAGTAGTTATGAAAATGGAGCCAGAATGGCAATGCACTGTGACTGCTAGAAAACTCAAAGAAGGTGTCTAAATGCAATTGAAGGTCTCCGGTGTTTAGTGCAACACATAGAAGATTCCGCTAACTACCCTGACAAGCAAATCATGCGCTTCTCTGCCAACCGTGGAGATAGAGGGACATCAATACTCAAGTCATCTTATAACAAGCTTTTCTGAGTTAACATAGAGTGATATGCTAACATGTCCTTGCTGGAGCTAGGATTCACTCCAGCAAATTGTATACACATAAACAGCTACTACTACTCAACAAGGCTCAGATCAGACCATCTTTGAACTATTGATCGCATGTGTGAGGATACGCTCCTCAGCAGTCCCTAGAGCTTCTGGACTCAATCAAGGAAGTATCAACACGTCTAACAGGAGCGCCTATTAACCTCCACAAATTAGAACATCGAATAAAAGTTGCTACTTTGTCCCTTTTTATAGATTCTCCATGGTAAATGTAAGAACGAGCTGTCTCAGCATTGAGGAATAAGTTATCGGCAGTTACAGTTTACAGAATTTTAAGGTCAATTGCTGCCTCTCTGGAGTGAATTAGCATTTCTGCCTTCGTCAGGGGCCATTAGCCACTTTTCTTCCATGTTGCAGACTGTGTAGGTCCTTTGTAAAATCAAGCATTTCCACTAGATGTCTGGATGGAGTCTAGGAGCTTCACTTCAAAGAGTGTTTCGTAGTGCATCCCTACACATACGAACAGTATTCCAAAGATGACCGGTTCTGAGCCTGTTAGAATAGCATTAGCTGAATGAATGGATAAAACAATGGAAGCGGCATTCCGATGTGGACCATCGGTGCATAGACCACCGCCGGGCTCTTTTGCGCCTCTATCAGCTCTAGTTCCCAAGGCCAGCCCTTTTCGCAAAGTTAAGTATGGCCTTGGGTCCTGCCCATCTTATATCCCCGGGTTCCAGAATCATGGACCCCAGTATGGCCTGCCTGTGGTGCCCGAGGGCTTCACAGCGGCATAGTATGTGTGCCGAGGACTCCTCCTCATCGCCACAACGTGCACCCGTTGGGTCACTAACTATCCCCATTAGGTGCAGGTGCCGCCTAGAGGTATTATGACCAGAGAGCAGTCCCACCAGCAGCCTAAGATGACTGCTATCAAGAGAGAGGCAAAATCGCCTCTATTTGGCTACAAGCCCTGTAATGAATTCCCGTGTCTGCCGGAGATGTCCTGAGATGCTATTCCACCTCAAGGAGTGTTAAATTTGAATCCACTCGTCCGTAGCGTTTCTAATTCTACCTGCGGCTAACCCTACAGCCGGTTCCGGACCCAAAAGATTTCCTTTTGATCCTGCCTTCACTAATGCATCCGCCATAATGTTGCCTCGAACCTCAGAATGTCCAGGGACCCACATTAGTGAGACCCTGTGTCTCTCTGTGATCTCGTCAAGAGCTTTCCTACACTCTAAGACCAGCCCCGATACTATCCTGCAGGCACTTACTGCCTTGATTGCTGCCTGACTATCGGAGCAAATAGGGATTCGTCTCCTAGGTCCCTGCTTTTCCTGAATGCGAATTGCACACGCTAAAATGCAAAGATCTCAGCCTGGAAGACAGTGGTGTATCCCCCAAGGGGGAATGAGAGTCTTGTATTGGGTCCGAAGACCCCGGAGCCAGTCCTCGGTCAGTGAGCCATCCGTGTACCAGAATTGCCCACCTCTCTCGAAGAGCTGTCGGCCTCCTGTGACCCATTCCTCTCTTGTTGGATACTCCACCATGAATTTGCAATCAAAAAGGTACTTGGGTGTAATTATGTATGCAGTTGAACTTGCGGCTAACCGGACTGCTCGTGCTATCCCAATATTCTGTTAAAAAATCGTTGCTTGGAGCCTGATAAAATTATTTCAAAGGTGGACGTGGAAGAAGTTGCAACTGTTTATATTATTTCACATTCATTTTTGAATGTTTTTTAGGTAGCAGGAATTGTATTAAACTGTTTTTGGAAAATGTTTTCTTCATCGCTTGATCTCAATTTTGATTAAATTCGTATATAGATAATTATGCTGTGATTATGCATTTTGACCTCACATTACATTCCAAACCCTATTGCAAGCAAATATACAAAGCAACGAGAAACAAAAACCAGTCCAATTTTTTGTCACTCTGTCAGATAAAATAACGCTAAGTCCTCATAAAATTTGAGTTAGTAGCTGCATGTAAGGCATGAAAATACAAATAAGAAAAAGAATGATCACCTACTCTAATGTAGTAGATGAGTAGACCACCAGGAATAACTGAAATGTAACGATGAAAGGACCAAGGGCTAATTGTACAAGTCTCACATATCTGACAAGAAAGGCTGCTGGACTGTTTTGCCTGATACGGGTTATGAAAGCTTTCCCCTGTCTAGAAAATGAGGCAGCCTGCTCAATATACATTTTCCCTACAACCGCCGTACGGAGGAATACCAGATTTTCATCCACTCTTCTAAGTTATTGGATTGAATAATTTTCAGAATAAATACATATGTTTGCATGGATCATTGAACTTATAAATAAATACATGTTCCACGACCTTTACTCACACGTATAGACGAGAGATATAATAGGTTTTTTGGACATTTCACCACTTCGACTTCACGAAAATATGACACTTATCTCTGGAGGTCTGTCTGTCGGTCTGTTTGTGTATAGGTTTATATTTGTTATGGCCCACAGACAATAGCGGTTACTAAAAATAGTCGGTTGCGTAATCTCTAGTACCCGATGTTTTTTTATTATATTTGGGAAGGAAATGATGTGGGCACGTGGTAACGCTGCTCCCTTTTGTGAACTAGGTGCATTGGCGGAGTGGTAAACAAACAAAAAAATTATCAGAGCTCAAAATTTCTTTTTTATGATTCTCCGATTTCCAAAAATTTGACGTAGACTGAGCTGAAGTTTATGTAAGTGATATGATTGAACCAAGCCAAGCCAACAGAATACGGTATCGCTACCCGCTATAAAAAAAACATGAATGCATAGACACTAGACAATATTTACAGATGCGATCTATTTATTCACAAGGAATCAGACATTGTTAGTAGAGTAAATGAGGAATACAGATTCAAAATTGAGTTTGATCATGGTTAATAAAAAATGTAACTTTGGATGTTCTAAACTCGCAGTTTAGTTTTGGTCACAACGCGAGTCATGACGTTGGCGAAGGTACTGTATACTTCATTAATCCGCACAGCAAAGGGATTAAATGTTATTCCGCTCGACTATAACGCGTTGCTGGGCCAGTGTTTTAACGTATTCCTTTAGGTGAGGGAGGTCGACGGCTCTAAGCTTAGTCTTGTTTGAGACGAGTTTCTTCTTCTTCTTCTTCCTTTTAGTATAGGCGAATCGCCTGTTTCTTTTTAATGGTCATTCTGCCTATTACATCGCCAATTTGTCACTCCATCGTTTTCGAGAGCGCCCTGGACTCCTGCGACCTAACGGTGATTTGTCGCGTGCGATTCTGACTACTCATCTGTCGTCCATTCTATTGATGTGTTTGTTCCATTCCTTCTTTCTACCTAGTATCCACTCCTTCACATTTACTACCATGCATGTTCTTCTTATATTCTCACTTCTCTCTCTGTCCAATAACGTTTGTCCAGTTACTCTGGAAGTACTCTCATTTCGGTTGTCTCTAGTAGTTGTTTAGTTCGCTGTGTCAGATCGAGTTTCTGCAGTGTATGTCATAGTTGGTCTGACCACTGCTTTGTAGATTTTTGACTTGGTTTCTACTTTAATATTTTTATTACGCCATATTGTGTCATTCAAACATCCTGCTATTCTTGTTGCCTGCGTCCTCTGTTCTCTTACCCCCGTCTCAACATCACCATAACCTGATATTTCTATGACGAGTTTAATTTTGCATATGCGTCTTGGCCAGAAGACATCAAATCGTATATGCATAAGTGGTGGCTGGTCAAATTTGCATTTTCTAAACCGAAATTTGTTGATGAAAATTGATTTTGAGGTTCTGCATGAAATTTGGTAGAGTTGCCGAAACGTAACTCGTATTTCACATGGTGAACGAGACTTTAATTACGAATAGATAGCTTGTATTTCCCAATGTTAGTTTTGATAAGCCACCAATCCGCCCTCTGTAGTACTTCACCTACCGCATCCTACAAATGACCATGATTGAGCCACAAATGCAGTATCGTCAGCATAGATACATCCCAGTTGCTGAGGCTAGGGATATTAATTTGACTGTTCCGAAGACCGATAACTATGAGGGACATTACGTGTTGTCGATAAGTCATTGTTCATTTTAATCCAGAATATCCTTCCTCTAAAAAGATAACCAAATTTTTAGGACATAAGTTAGGAAGCCCTTCTAGATTGGGTTATAGAGGCCCCCATGCCACATCTTTTCGAATCGCCTCAAGACCGTAGCAAGTTACAAGTACTTTTGTTGAGGTTGAATCAGCTGTTGAAAACCAGATTGTATAAGTATGATGTCACTGCTATCCAAAAACCGCATGTTACAAATGTTTTAAGTTTTTATTAATCGTAGCAAGTTGGTAGGATGAATACCAACAACATTCGCAGAAAGCATCCCTACTACTCTTATTTTGATACCCCTCTAGCAAGTTGCAAGAGGCAATCGATGAATTTCCATATCCTAATATCTATTTGATTGAATCTATTCTTGTATAGTGAATCTTTATACTGAATCCAGTTGGTAAACGTACTTATACAATCTATTATTTTATATGAATATTTAGATTTTTTTTTAATTTTATATACCTAACTGACTGAAAAATTATTGTTTCAAATAATACATTAACGATCAATCGCCTTAGATATACCCTACAGTAACAGTGTGTGGTCTATAAAAATATATTTCAAAAAGGAAATTCAATCTTATCCATTTCCATCATGATACAGTCTCTTCAATAGTTGATCTGACGCATCCTGTATAATAATACGCACAATATAAAAGTTCAATAAAACGCGGACTAGCATTAAGACGAACAACAAGTAGCGGAAACGAGAAATTATACATCTTACGTACTGTACCCCACCAGTGCGCGGCGTGTTTTTTCAATAGGGTTGAAATCTGGTGGGTAAGATGGTTGGGTGTTCCATTACCTGCGGCGAGCGTCTCAAAATCCATGGCGATGGTACTGGCATCAGGGAACGGACACTCGCTGGTACCGCACGGCCACTGTACACACCCGATCTGGTCCTATTGTGCGCCGCGAAACAGCCGCACAAATTGGATATGATTGCTTTGCGATGCTGGACACTGTTCACGATCTGACAGGCGCGATGAGAAGAACGCCGATAAAGGTTAACTTCGTAGGGCGTTCCTCAACGTCAACGTGATACTGTCAATGGATTTATACGGGATGTTTGAGAGCTAACTTATTTTTCGGACTACACCAATTAAAACAGTTATTGTAGTTCGGAATAACTGACTCCGAAAAAAAATATTAAGTTTTCTTCTGAACCGAATCCGGGATTTATTAAGTTCCGTATTCGGAGGATCCCTAAAAATTGAAAAGTAGCTTTACGGCAAAGCAATGCTATAAAAAATTTAAAGCAAGTCTTCGCGGTTAGATCTACTTCAACTATAAGTTAATCAACATTTTATAAGTGACTGCATAAAAAATGATTTATAAGCTTAGTCAGAAACTCCTCATAAAAAGTATTGTTTATCACATTATTCTAAGCACTCCCTAAAACTTCTGGATACAATCCAGAAACGAGCAAACCGTCTAGTGGATGCACTTGACCACAAAGAACCTCCACAATTTCTATTCTATAGATACTACCATCTCATATATTAGACAGAGACACCAAGAGCAAGCACTAGAGGGGCGCAACGCACGCATCCAAATCAGGTCGAACTTCAACGCCTCCAACGAACCTCTTCCAAAAATCATTCTTTTGAAGAGCCTTGGCGTTGTGGAATGAGTTACTGGGCAGTTTGTTATCATATGATTACGATCTACATTTACCTTCTCGTAACGTTTCTGGAAGCTTTCTCCCTTTAAAGGTTATCTATTTATTTTATCGATAGCTGAACTGATTAAGTTAAAAACTTCTATAAAATATGTGACTGAGTATAGATAGTAACTGATTATCTTGTTTTTATTACACAATAAATCTTACATGCTATGTAACATGCCATAATGATAATAAATATTATGCCTCTCCAATTGTTTAATACTTTTCAATATATAAATTAACTTAGTTAGGAAGACAGAGAACACATGATAGCTTTCCTGGATTTGCGCATACGTTCTATATACCATTAAGAATATTTCCATACCGGTGCTAAAAAAATGCTACTTTAGTAATATGACTGTATTATAAACATAACTCACCCATAGCTCTTCCTGTATCCTCTCCAGAACTTGTCGCCACATCTTGCGTATAAATGTTGGTCATTTGAAATGATAATTTTACTAGACTATAACGAGAGCCTGCGAAAGGACAGCGTTGCCACTCGTTGGGAAATTCGCGCACACATTCTTACACCTGTCATATCTGTACATCGTCTGTTTTTTTCTTACACATTGATTCTACATGCGAAAGGAAATTCTGCCAGTACCGTTGACATCTTTATACCAATTTTCGTTATACTGTTATTCCGATAAAGATAAAATTTCGAAAGAACCCTGTACCTGTATACATGAAAACTGTGATCGCCTCTTTTGGTTTCCGAATGGTCGTGAGTTTTCACATAAAGCTGGAGATCATAGGTCCGACAATCGATCCGTATTTATCAAGGCAAAAGAAAATATTTTTCGATATAAAGCGCTTCTTCCTGCAGGTACAGGGTTTCTTGCAAATTCCAAGATGGCTAATTCAACAATGTTGATATTCTAAATAAATAGTAATTGTGCCACGTATGCACATGGATTTTATAAATCGTTAACTTTCAAGTAATTAATGCGAGACCTGAAGATTGTAGTTTGCTCAAGAAATTAGGTAATTGTCCCACTATGCACCATAGGTCTGTGTGATTGCTGCCTCAAATTCACAATATTCTGGCATGCAGTGAAAGGTATATGTATAATTATAGATAAATTGTTTGTCGCAAATTTTATTTCTGCAGACAATTTTTTTTACTTTAATTTTTTCAATAAATAAAATTCATATGCTTCATATATGATTATTATTTAGGAATGTGCAAATAATACATATGCCAATATAATTCAAGTGTTCAAAAGCCTATTTCACAATATATAAACTCTAAATAAATAAATATAAATAAACATCCATCAGAAACATTATAAAATTATCACATTATGAAATACTATAAGATACGAGTAATCTCTAAGTGTAAAGATATAATCACTATGCTATCATGCATTCTGAAGCAATCCATCAAAGCTACACCATATTTTTTTTCTCATACAATATCGATAAAATAAAAAATATTTAAAAGTGTGCCTACCAGCTCCATAATATCACAATAAAGTACAAATAAAATAGTATTTGTTAGTCAAAACTATCGTTGAATCCAAATTGCATACAAAAATTATCAAATTGAGGCGCGAAAAATCATATGTTTAAAACAACAGCTCCGTTTTGCTATCAGCATTCTGACTAGGCACTAAGAAAACGCCTTCACAATATGAGTCTAAGTGATACACCTCTGTACGGAGGTTTTCAACAAAAAGATAAAGTAATGAAGTACCTACTCTGAATGCCCGGCTCTTCTATCAATCCAATAAACCATTCTGGGAGCATATTGGCCTTCTATGGTCAATAAATTTCAAATGTGAGTGACCACCTCCCACACTTTAACTAATAAATATAGTTAAAGAGAATCACTAAGCATTTTATGAGAATAGATTGTGTTCACGACAGACCCTGTATTCGAGACCTAAAGGTATTGTTTTTATATTCTACTTCAAAAGGTGTCAATAAATCTTTATGGTCATATTCCCTTAAGGCTTAGAACTGTCCTGCTATACAATCAATCACTGCACTTGTGCAAGGTCAAAACTTTCATTATATGTACCATTTTAATCGTAATAAAATGTATCACATGTACAATTTAAAAAATAAACTAACCGTGAATAGACTGCGCGTTACGACCTAAACTACTTCCTATCATTCAGAAAAAAAAAAGTCAATCTTGATTTTTCATATAAAAGTACCAAAGCGCCGAAGCCTACGCATGCTTTAACGATAAAACTTCACTTCCGTTTCAACACAATCTTTCATTAATTCATCAAATTCGGACAGATCTTCGCCTACGTTTTCTATGATGGTCTCTAATTCCTCCACACATTCTGCCTCCATTTTTTTCAGCAGCTGCTGCACGTCACTTCCTTTTTTTATAGCTGCAGAATGCAGGGTGTACAGCGTGTGAGGCTCCTGAAAGTTGATCAATTATATTTTAAAAACATTTGGTATTTTTGGACTTGATACACTTTTATCCTGAGGTACAGATTTGCTTTCAAATCTTTCTCAGGTACACAGCAGATATTCAAACTTGGGTTCGTTCATCCTAAGAGCTTTTTTTTGTCCCGTTTATTGCATTGATTTACTGCCCAAAAAATACTTATCTAAATTTATAATTCACAAAGTATGTCTTTTTGTGGTTCAATTACTAAATATATATGTACATAGGTAACCTTACATGTCTTTGTCAGACTAAATCTATTTTTCACCTGAGAGATAATGAAAACTCAAGGAGTCCTTTGCATAGAATAAACAAGAAAATATTTTCTATATTCATGTATATCAAAAAGAAGCGAGATGATGACATGAGTACGCAGTAGCATCTGATAAAAGTTGTTATGTGAAAAATGCTTAGGATAGAAGTCTAAAGCAGTGTACAACTGAAACATCTACATTTCTACAAACTTTAAATAACAATTAAGTAACTTACATTTTCACTAGGACATCTTGTATGTTTTGAGATAACAGCGTTCTTAGTAAAGATAAATGGTTTGAAAACAGATTTTGAAGGATCTGGTGTAGCTGTAAACCAGTGAATGCTAGGTCTCTCAGTCGATAAAACAGATACCTGTAATATAAAACATCAAGGTCAGACTCAGAAATTCGAATTATCTTGGTAGTACAAATCAAAAGACCTAACAGTGTAACTACTAATACAAAATTTTCATCAAATTGTGCAAACAATAAAAGAGATGCTACCATCACCTGTGCACTAGCTGTTGGAAATGGCTCATCACAAGAACGACATATTCCAGATTCAGTATCCCGCAATATTTTGAACATATCTGTCTCTTTGAAGCTGTTTGGAGCAGTATGCTCAGAAAGTAGTTTTTTCCCAGCTAAATATCTGTCAGTTCCTGGTTTCTTCTCTCCACTAAAGATTTGACAAAAGTTGAAGTCTCCCTGAAAGCAAAAAACATTCATTCAACATTTTCAATAAATTTAATGACGAGATATCGATACACGACGAGATATCTATAAAAAATAAATAGTAAAAAGGCTGTGCCATTTCCTTGTAATGGGAGATATACAAGAGTAACCAGCCTGACAGACGTAACAATATCACACTGCCAATGAAAAACCAAATAAATTTTCTATATAGAATTACTTAGGTCAGTTAAGTATCCAAAAAATCCATTGCAATTGTTATTTTTATACTTTACTACTATGTTTACGCCTAAACCTTCTGCTACAATTCATTCAACGTTATAGAAAAAAGGAAGAGTGGTCTTTGAAGATAATAGCTCATTGTGCATTCTTCATAGCACATGACAGAATGCGGTATAGTGATAATAATTTCATGAAATGTACAAAAAATATCCATTCTAGGCTTAATCCAGACGAAAGAAGTACATACATCTCCATTCCAAAGTCCTTTAGACTTAGCATATTCTTCAAGCCCTGCAGATTTTTTATCTATTTGGGTAGTGATAGTCAACACATTGGATATATTTCTATATCCACCTGAAAAATTTAACACCAATCAATATTACTGTTCATTAGTTAAATTCCAGAAGAGTAAATTTAGTATTAGACGACTACTTTCAGGCATTTGACTTAAAAGAGTTAATATAAACACCATATCTATACAGGGCAAATATGTTAAAGCCAGAAATTATTTTGATTTTTGTCAGTATCAGTCTCTTCTGGGTCTTGTGATTTTCAGACCAATTCATTTATTAAATAATTGCAATTAATTAAAGCCCCTCAAAAAATATTTATTGCTCTTCAATGTAATTAGACGGATTAGCATTGTATTAAAACATCAAAAAAGTGACACCATAATTTATATCACTAGTTTGGATATAATGTTTACACAAAATGATTTTAGGATTTAAAAGAAAAAACCCTGACAGAAAAAATATTATGCACTCTATAGGAAGATTTTCAAACATATTATGAAGCAATTTATTTAGACATCAGAGAAACTTGAGATGGTTTACAGTTCTGAGACATTTTTGTTTTTGCTTACTATCTCTGCCATGAATGCATCAATTTAAAAAAACAAAATTTTCCAGTACATTCGCATATCACCTTCTTCCCGGAAATTCATCAAAATCGGAGCAGCGCTTACAAAAAAACAACAGATTGGAAGTCAGGCAATCATATGGAAATTATTGAGATATTTTTGGAATATATACTCCGTGAAAAGCCAAGAAAGCTTAACACTTCGAATTTAAAATTTTTTGCAATCCCAATACTTCTGCAACATGTCATAGGAAGAAAAAAATAACAGGAATCATCATTAGTGAAGTTTATTCCATAGTCACATATGGCTTTGATTAAAGGGCAGGGGAATTAAGATAAATTAAATTGAATATCACTCACTAGTGACCTGAACCGCAACCCAATGTTTTCCACTAGTCTCCAACACCCAAGCAGTAGTAGGATCACAAATGAGGAATGAGTTATGATAGACAAATCCTGGATCATCTTTTGAACATGGTCCACCTTGGCCATACTTTTCAAGCAGCTGAGTTATCACATCTAAAGCTTCCTTAGCATTTGAGCTACGCTCCAAACCTAGTCTGTGAAATTTAATAGCCTATATTTAATGGTAAGGGAGATATGTGGAAATAATAGTGTCAATCTTCAAGTTTGGCTTTAAACTAAGCCCCAAATATGGAATACACACACCAATTTATATGATGATTTTTAATGTGTAAGGGGATTCAGGTGTGATATCTTTTACTTGATATTTTGGAACCAACTCTGATAGTGATATACAACTTAAAACACAATTCCATTTATATTTTTTTGTATAACTTTCATTCTAAAAAACTTACTCATTCTGAGTCAGTGTAACAAATGGACATAATAAAAAAATCTACTGAATTAACCAATGTTCATCAAAATTCTATTAGTTATTGTAATAAGTACCAATATCTGCACAAATCTCATGACCAATCTCATTATGCCAGAAGGAAGAGAGAGTTCTTTAAAATGAACTATGAGGTACTTGCCGAGACCTACTTTACCATTTGCTGAGTAGAAAGCTCAGATGTTAATTACATTCGGTTACATACATATGTAATACCATTATGTTTGAAAAAGCAGGCTGAATATAGTCCAATCATTTACAGAATGAGTGTTATTTATTTTGCAGCCACATAAACTTATATTGTTATGATTAGCACAAAAAAACATGACCTGCCAACCCAATGTTGGGAACAGTTAGTATGATGCATAATCTATTATTAATCTAAGATAAACAGTTCAGACAGATGAGAGTGATGTTTAAAAATTTATAATTATTAACCCTGTTCATGTTTCTGGAACAATATATAAAAATATATGATAGAGATGCATAGCTATAATATCCTGCAGAAAAAGATTTGCTTCTATAAGGTATGCCATAAAATTTCGAAATCACAAGCAAATGATGCAAAATATTAATTTAATCAATTACCTAACAAGATCCATGCCAAGCAACCTCTTGACTGTAGGGTCATGGTCACCCTCATTGTCATTGGTGTGAATAGCCTCATTTCCAATAACAACACCACATTCATTGGCTCCCATTTCTGCTCCCCACATCCAATTAGGTTTGCTTAGAATTACTGCTCTGGTAGGACTAGCTGGTTCAACTTGGATATAAGTACACTAGAACATATTCAATGAAACTAATCACATTCAAATACAGAGTGCAAATCATTATATTTCTGGAACAGAACCAGTATAAGAGATAACAAGTTTGATAATATGAATCTATTCATGCAACAAAAATGTCATTGTCAGGGAAATCAGGGTCTAAAATGTTTAAAAGTGCCTAGCACAATGATAATCATACAGCTGACAATCAGCAATATGTCTATATCATCACACTTGACATTGTTGTCAATAAGATATGATCTTCATCATTTTAAATCTATCACAAAAAACCTATCACCATTTTTGTTCTAAATAAATGATAATTGTGGTGAAATAATGCATGAAGATGACAGTGAGTGATGCACAAAAGTTCTGCAAACCACCTAGGGAAAGAAACTATGGATAGAAATCATGTTGCAGGCCTTGCTAGGTATTCCAGAAGCTAGAGGTTCTCTAGAGGAGTACTGCTCACATGTGTGGGGATGTGCCTCAAAGCACTCCCTCAAGCTTCTGGACACAATCCAGAAGCGAGCAATCTGAAAGATAGTGAAGATTCACAAAGCATATTCAAAATCTATCATGACTGAAGCATAGCAAATGTTGCATTGTCTTTAGTACTCTATTAAGCTAGATAAGACTATATATAGTGATTTAAGATACTAAATCATTGCACAATGTATAAAAAAAGCAGTAGACTGCACGATAGCCAGGTGTGGTAGTATCTTAGGCAATTAATAGTTGTCACAGACTTGTCATAATTATGTTATACGATTGAGTAATATAAGAGTCCCTAATCAATGGTTATACTCATCATGCTCAGTATAACTAGCAAAATTTTGTTGTATTACTTGTCTGTGAATCCCATGATGTACTTTTATTTCAGATCTAAAATCAATATGGATCATCTATATATCATAGAAGATATATAGACTTATTTTGCATTGCCAGCTTTGCTACACTTGGACCTCACAAGCTACGACTAAATTTTCAAACTTGCAAACTCTAGGGCATGATGAATCTTTTGTTTGTCTCACCTGTACGGGATCTGTGGAGGCATTAGACGGATAGTATACAACCTCTTGCACTTCCCCCTGAGGTCTATCAGAGTTCTTGCCAAACACAACCCCATGCTTGGTCAATGGTGATAGTACAACAAATGTATCGCATGATTTGAGATTCATCTGAGAGAAGGAAAAGTAATGTTAAAAAAGAGTCTCACAAACCACACCTATCAAGTTCTAAAAAATTCTGAGAGTGAAAATGAAACAATTTTACTCACTCTGTCTAGAAGCATTGTAGACAATGTAGTGGAACTAGTGGAGAGGTCAGATTACTTGCGTAAACGAAAGGCTGATTCATAGAAAGAACCACGACAACAACTAGAGCAAAACGAGGATTACTAGAACCGCACTAAGCAGAACATTTATAAAAAATTGAAAATTGACAGATTTGACACTTCAGACTTCACGCTCTACATGAAATCTTGGTTATGTCTTATGTAATCACTCCAACGCAATACTGCCAATCCAGCGAGGATAAAAAACGGTAAACGCTGATGTCAAATTTGGTCGGTCACCTTAAATTTTGATAGAAAAGTAACAAATGTTAAAACTTAACGTAAGTACTGGAAACTAAAAGAAATGAACTAGAAACCATCTTTAAATTATGTAAGGTAAATATAAATATGTGCTATGAATGTGAAAAATAATGTAACCAAATACGAAGACTATGAAGATAGTTTATAATATGCATATTTTTAAAAAATGAATATCCAATTTTTCGGTAGATGCATTTACATTTTTTATCTACATGATGGAAGAGTTTCACCAAGTTAGAGAATCTAAAATCTACATGAAAAATATCTACAAACATGGCAATATGCTGAAACATGGCAATTTTTTATCGGGGCAACAAATGACGCCCGACGTCCCAATGACGTCGTCGCTGGCAACAGTGGCGACCATGTCTAGGTGTATGTATCGTGATGTACGCCGTACCGTGAACCCGTACTGGACACTGGACCATCATTGCCAACCTATAAATGACAGTCCTGCTCACAGACTGTACAGAGTCCTGCTGAATCAAATAGAAAATCCAAGAACACCCTCTAGGTCTCTAGTTTTCTTGAGGAAATCCCACAGATTCCTACTAGATCAGCCCTTTGATAGTCCCTTAACTGCTGCTGCTACAAATTTTATTACTTTTTGTCAATTAATAAAGAGTAGATTCAAGAAACGTAAAAATTATAATCCTAGTACACTGGTCGGATTTCAGTAATAGGTACCAAAACATTGAAGTGTAGTTTAGTGGCAGAAAACTCCGACTTATCAGTATAGTTTGAATGTAGTGTTTAACTTACTAAAAGAATTTAGAAAACAACCTTACACTGTTTACTACTCTTCAACTGAAGAATAACTTCTCAAACATAAAATGAATTGAGAAAATTTGAGCCAAAAAAATATACATATTCATTGTAAACTCAACAAAAAAAAAAATCTGGGGAACTTATTGGTTATAAAGATTACATAGTTACAACAGGCAGCCTATTTGAAATGAATGGCATAGATTTTAGAAACTTAGAATAAATTTTAGACATCATAAAACATCTCAAATGCTCTTGATCACAATATTTCCATTGCCTATGGGTGCTCAGCGCAGGGCCCCATGACCCATTGTTCCAGTCAAGGCACAAAGTATGATATGAGAGATGAAATCAACATTGGAATTATACTATATACCATGTTTTATTTTTAGCTTCTAGATTAGCTATTGTACAATAAGATTCTTGGTATATTGATTTTAGATAACTTTTTTTCAATGAACCTGCAGTGTTTGGGCTTTAGTAGAGATTTGTCAATAAAGGCATTTCTACTAAATGATACAGCATTTTCACGTATTTCTAAACCATAATACCTGCAATCATTCTTCACATCTTCCAGGGTATTATATAATAAGAGATCTTCCAAATCTTCCAAAGGAAATGTTAAATTTTTACTGTTATATGCAACAGACATTATTTTTAAGGATTTCTTCCTCATTTCAGGAAAATTTAGACTTGCAGTCAGTGCTAGTAAAACTGGTAATTTCAAAATCCTTCTAAAGGCATTCACATAATTATTTTTCCCATAATACAATGATATCTGCAGAGATAAATTCACTAGGGAATTCCTCCATTTGGGTGTTAGATTCAAAATTCTATTTATTGTGTTTGTATCTCCCAAGTTGAAAATCACATACAGTGCCTCAAACTGAGGTCTATTCTTCTTCATAAATTCACTGGAGGCATCTTTATTTTCACCTGCTACTATTTCTAAATAGTCGTATTCATCATATATGCTCAAAAGTCTCTTCAAACACTCCTGCAAATGAGTGTTGTTCATGTGAGGATCAAAAATACTGATATCTTCTTGACACAACCTATAAGCAGAATATGCATGAAATCTGACCATAGGTTGTAAAATAGTGATGCTAGAGCCTCTAGAAAGATTCTGGATAATCATATCTTGCCTCACGGAGCGCAGTCTGTCTGTTATGAAGTCATAAATTATACTGTAGTGTACATCTTCCCTTGAAATAACATCAGTTAATAGATAGCTTATAGTTTGAAGTAAGACATTAGCAGGGCGAAGATTTTTTGGGCTTTCCATGTTTTTTCCAGCTGCTGATCTACTGAAGCATTTTACTACTCTGTGTCTATCTGCTTTGGGTTTTCTATTCTTTTCAGTACCAGGTAATATTTCAAGTAAGTGTAGCAATCTCTCGCTTTCTCTCAGTTTTATTTCTTCCTCGGGGCACATACCTTTACATTCTCCTTTAATGTAATTATCCATTATCTCTAGATGATAAAAAACCGTATAATATGAGTTATCAGTATTTCCCCTCATACACTAATTTTTTGTTTATATTCACATTTTTTAATTAACCTCCATTCTTCCACAGGATAGAATGATTGGAATGCCTATTGCCCACAGAATATATGAGGTACTATTGCCTATGTCTATCTGTCATCCCCGCTGTCTATTGTGTCCGGTGATGCCAGATGAGACACAGAACCTATAAGGTGAAGAGAGATAATGAATGTTCAAAAGGGTGGGAAATGGTTTCAGTAGTGACGTTTTTTTACCCTTCCGGTTTTTCATGGGCACAAGAGGTAAATTACGAAACTTGCCCTGGAGTGGTAATTTGAGTTAATAAGCTATAGCCTTCGATAGCGAAATGCGCCCACTGATATGCTCACACAATTACGGTTTCAGAAAAGAGCTCGAATTCATAATAAGGAATAGACATAATAGCACGCATTTATTATATGGGATGGTGCAAAGTACATCATAATCTTCCATGAATTAATAATAATCATTGACAACTGGGAAAAAAGATACTTATGAACACATTTTTTTGAAATAATCCTAACCATTGGAAAACCTTCCCCTTCATTCTATGAATCTAAAATGTCAACCATTATATTTATATGCCCTGTGAGTCTAGTAGTCATGCCTGTGAGGCTAGTAGTCTAGCCCAGACATAAAATTTTATGCTTTTGGTCTAGCCAGTGCGATTCCTTGGGCAGATTATCTTACCTATACCTTATAGGTATATTCTGTGATCAGCAGTTTCGCACTGTGATTGGCACCGAGGGCGACTATAGTCACCAAAATGACGATTGGAGCGTGATGACATTTTTAGTTATATTTTTCCATGGAAATAAATAACATCACAATAATAATCGTTATATAAGCTATTAGGAACAATATATATATAACCATAAAAAACAGAAAAAAATGTGTTCAGATTAAAACAATGACTCAGATCATTTTCTTTTAATATTGTTATTAAGTACCTAATAAATTTTATTTTGATTTGTTCTTCGAAAACAATATTTTTGATAATATTGAGTTATTGAACACAATATTTCTAAAAAGATGTGGCGACCAAGCGATCAGGCGGTGATGCCTTTTGATACTGGTCGCACAGTTCGGAGGCGACTTTTTACTTTGTTACTCAGGCAACATTGGTAACTGGTAACTGGTTATCGTACATAAACTCATAAACATAGGCATAGGCGCATAGCTAACCTATGTAGTATGTATGTTCTGTGAACATAACCTTATCGGCTTTTGCTTTTTAGTATTTTTTCTAATAGAAATTGGGAAAGCAAAGCACTACTTGCTTAAAAAAGCAAATTCAATATCAATATTATCACCAATATAAGGAACAAAATATGGCTCTAACAAGATTCATTACCAAAGGAGCTGCACTAAAAAATTCAAAAATGCTCAGCAATTTAGCATTTTATTGTACTCACAATAGCCAGAATTCGCAAACGTCTCAAGAAGCTCCTAAAGATGAAACTGGGAGCTATGCAAAGGCTTTTCAAAAATTTGAACAACTAAAAGATGAAGTTTCTAAGCCAACAGCCTATAACTTTGCCTCACTACTCAGAAACTCCAAGTTTATCGATGTAAGTTATATACACCACATAATTTTCGATTTAATAGCGGGATTCCTGTTTTAGTTAGGAGATCCAGCAGGAAAAATTGTTACGGGTAAAATATTCCATGTGGTTGAGGATGATTTATACATAGATTTTGGTTGGAAATTTCATTGTGTTTGTTCTCGACCAAAAAAGAATGCTAGGTAAGGTGATAGTATTTGATTCTTAAAAGTTTCCAGGTAATGACATGTTGCACAAGTCTGAGACATCAAATATTTTCATGTCCAAAGAAGCAGATTATATCATCAAATTAAGTGCTTCACTCAAATATGATCTGTTTCTGGTGAAATTCTAATTGTCCAGTGATTATGAGATGCTAGACCTCTCGTTCTTATTAATTTAGAGAGTTTTATCCAAATATAATTATACTACAATTATTATCAAGCAGTTTTGCACCCAACAGCATCTGCTTTTCTGAAATGTGTGGTTTTTTAGTCCTGTGCAAGATTTACCTACATACTATGTCAATATATCTTGATCATTCAGTTCTTAGTAAATAGAATTAAATGTCAGTATTGTAAAAAGTACAATGCCAGCAAGTCTAGCTTTGTCTGATTGACTGAATTAATTTTACAGTAACTATGTTAGAGGTGCAAAAGTCAGACTTCGCATAAAAGAGCTAGAGCTATCTTCAAAGTTCTTAGGCTATGAGAAGGACCTCACATTATTGGAGGCAGATTGTGAATTACTAGGACTGGCACAAGATAGGGGTAAAAATATCCAGTAATAAATGTTTGTGAGTACAAATTATATAATTATGTTTCTATAATGAAAAGTTATTGTATGATGTATTAGAATATTGATACTGTTTATATTTAAAGAAATAATTCTGTTTTGCAATATACCATGAATACATTTCTGGCTCCTATATATTTTTCTCTCCTTGTTTTGGAATCCAGCCTCGTAACAATAGCATATTTCTTTTAGACCAGATGTTTTCTTATAAAATTCCCATTAAGTAGTTTATTGCTTGGGGTGCTGATAGGTGAATATGGTAGTTTGAACCAGTATTTTGACAGTGATGATTGGGATGATATATATTTTTTCAATTTTACAAATCTGTAAACCTTTAGACATGTTCGAATAGCGTTGAGATTCTTTGCTTATTGAAATTACATTTAGCTTGATTATAACTATAGAAATTCTATTCACTATTTTAGGTAACAGTTATTATCTGTATTCTGGACCTTAAATTTACTGTATTTTATTTGCTTACTACATATTAAAAACTTAATTTACACATACCAAAGATGAAACTGAATGTATTCAACAAAGGTCAGTAATAAATTGTGGAATATCAAAACTAGAAAGAAATGGATCCACTTATTATTCATTTAGATACTTATGTAAGACACATGTAAATGTAATATGGCTTATGCAAAGTGAAAATTTCAAGATTTCCGATTTATTGAAATTAAAACATAAAAATGATACTACATGTTGAGGACAAGTAAACATTAATGAAATCAGACTACACGGACGAGTCTACTGAGAGCATACACTTAACATACCTATCTCATTATATTCACAAACTGAGAGATAAAACCATTAAAAAATCAAAATATAGTTCTGATTGCTCATTCAACCAATCTTGAAATACAAAGCTATGAAATATGTCCATGTGTATGATATACATGGAACATATTCTTGTTATCATTGTGGTAGTGCAGCTGCGACCAAGAATGATAAATGAACTATGAAATAAATGTATCAATATCCAAATGAATTGAAGAGTATTTAACATTTTTTTGAATCAATTTTCAGACTATGGGATGTCATTTTATAATGTGACATGTAATGACTACTATCAGAGATTAAACCGTAGCTTGGTTTCCTCCTCCTTTCATTCCAGTTTTTTTGTTTCAAATCAAGATATTCCTGAATGGTTAGGATTCGATTTTTTTATTCCTCAAAATAACAATATTCAATATATAATAGAACTTAATGATGGAAGAGACGTAGGTTTGTGTGAGCCAGTACAATGTTGTGTTCATTACATGCTTGGATTACATCAGCATCATTCGTTGACCCGGATGGTGCGCCGATGTACGATACTCCACTCTGTAACCAAAATATTTTACATTACTGGTTTGGTCATTTAATTTTGGAATATAATGCTTTTGAAGAGATATTTCTCATGTATTTTCTGATAATATAATATTTAGACTTCCAAATTCCAAAATAAAATTTTTGCATCAAATACAGGAGGGTTCCTTTAAAAGATTTAGATAGTACACATAAATGTGGTCTGGAAATGGTGTTGTATGTCTCGAAATTGATATTTCAGATTACAATTGCATAACTGGAGCTATCTGAAAAATAATTTTTTGATAATAAAAAACAGCATTCAGATGAATAATTTTTCTTTTTGAATGTATATTTCGTTTCAGAATGGTAACAGAGCATAGTGGAAGCATGTACGCGTGCAGGTCATTTTTAAATGCATCACGATTCGTCTCTAATGAGACTGGATACTATTCTGTATTTCTTGATGTATAAAAATCCTTTTCACCTTGTTTGCCTATTCCCTTGTGATATCTTTTTATTTCAAACAAGGGAAGGTTTTTACAATCATAAGCAAGCAACAAAGCTTTATGTTTTTTTCCTCCAGCCTTTCCAGTGAGTTCCGAAAACCAAACATATTACAACTCCTTGGTTATTTACTATATATGCCCTCATGGTGATTTTTGCTGTATTTCGTCATAGTGGTACTCAGCAGAGCAAGCGCTAATATGGATTGAATGTTGCCACATTTGCACTTTGCTTATTGGCTGGACAAAATCATCAGCAATTATCCCTTCAAATAATCAGTTTGAGTGGTCTCTCGTTGGATACCCATCTACTGCATATGAGTAAATGAATAGAAGAATGGTCCTGGTCAGTACAGTATACACAGTTTACATAGTTTTTTTCCTATTTGTGTTAGCTTACACAGCACTCATGTTCTATGTTAGTTTCAGACGACTTACTGGTTGTATTGATCTAAATTTTCAGTTGGCTGATCTTCAAGATGATTTCCTCTGATATAGTAGCACTAGCCATAACATAGGTGCCACTACCATCAGTTCAATATCAATATATCATGATATCAGAATGATTCAATTCATTCATATAGTATATATGACAACACTGACACTAGAGCAGCGCTTGCATTGTTGTACGTGAAAAATAAACATTTCAATTTACCTTTATGTGAACCGTACAAATTAAAGTGGAGTAGCGCTACCGGCTGGCATTCTGATACCAAAGATGCACAATTCTGTATTATAAAAATGATAACCAGCAATCATCACAGCATTTTTGAGCCCCATCAACTGTCACATCTACACGTCTGTGTGACCTGTTCAACACGTGCTACTTACCAATCTAGCTCTTTCAACATTATCTCTGAATGGGAAGAACGCATCAGATCCTAACGCTACTTTGTTGAGTTTGCTCAACCACGTGGAGACTTCATTTTCAGTAAAAGCTATGGGTACTTCGTCGTACAGAGATTCAAAGAACGACCGGTCCATGTCTTTACCTGGAACGAAAAAGTAATGAATTTTTTAAAGCGATTCATCTTACGATATCTTCCTACAAACACGTGAAAAGTGGAAAAACGAGCAGGATCTCTGAAAAACCTCATTGACAATCGATGTGAAAAATAATTTTAAAAAGTTCTTAACAAACTACATTTAACATCAGTGACACACCTGAAACAATATGAGATTTCTCTTGTTTGACTGAACACAGAATGGTAAGTATATAAGCTGACAAAAACTATTTGACTTCATTGTTCTGAATCAAGCAGCTCCATGTGAAATTAGTATAAGCTCCAAAATGAAGTATCCACTTACCAACTGTGCCACTGACGAAGTTATCGATGGCATTCGAGATTTCTGCCCTTTTGACTCCTTTTTTGAACTTCATGCCTAATACTTTAGGATGTTGTCTTAACCACCAGTTGTCT